>OU426983.1:77339262-77939262 GCA_911387785.2 Aelia acuminata | reverse complement strand
AATGTTAGTGATAAAAAATTGATTTATCAGTTTATGATGGCATAGGTAATATGGTCGCTGAAAATAATATTGAATTTTTAGGTTTTCTTAATCTATATTGTATTAATCTGTTGATAATAACGTTGCTGGTGATGTTTCCCATGTAAATTAACTTTTTTGTTGTATTAATGTATTTCTTGATCATCCTATCGGTCATGATCAACATTCTTACATTTAGTATGGTTCTTGTGTCTCATAATCTTATCACTGCCTCCATCTCTCTTAAGTTACTAACAAGATTTATTGAATGTACTAAGTTCTATTAAAATTTAACTTGCTTCAAATTTTAAAATTATGAATGTTGGCTTAGTTTGATGGCCTCACTGCGTTTGTTTGAAGTTACCTTTGAAAATCTGTGGTACTTTATGACAACTTAGCTACTAATTGTAACCTTTTTATCATACATTCATATGTTAAATTATTTACTACAAAAGTTATATGTACATCTGTCATCACAGGGAATAAATGGTTAAATCAAATTGAGCCTAAAATTGGTTAAGTGACTATAAAGGAGCATGGCGGTAGCTTCTTTTTAGTGAATAAGTATATAAGTCAGACATTCCTTTGAAATGTAGTTTATTATAGTTTGAGTTACATTGGTTTTTAATCGATCAATGAAAAAAATTTCTATAATAACAATATCTCATTGCTAATAACATCTATACGGTTGTTTTAATCACCACAAATAGTAGCTACTATTTTGATATTTTTGAGGAAATTTTCATGTTTTACAGATGTGTAAATGCTGATATTTATAAATATGAGTAATCGTTAGTTATAGTATGCATATTTTATTTTTTAGTATTAACTTGAATAGTTAACTGCATAGCTGCAGTAATGATTCAAGACAATAATTATCTGATGTTGTTTAGTCGTATCGAGTATAATCTTCTTAAGTTATCAATCCTACATTTCCTGAATTTGATATTACCTTTTTCCAAGTATGTGAATTGCAAATTTTCAATGTTTTGTGTTTTAATTTTATGTGCAGACTAAAGTATCTACATCTCGTTCAAGTTCTATGCAAAGCTTTGACGATGCGCTAAGAGATGTTGAACGTGATATGGACAGAAAGTTGAAGAGTCCTGTTACAACCCCGACTATCAATGAAGAACGCCCGTCTTAAAATTAATATAATTTTCTTATGATGTTTCCATCCAAATTCTTTCATGCTACTGTCACTAAATTGGCATGCCTTTCTGCAAACATAAGGTTTGTAAACATGCAAAGTATGTAAATCACCTTACAATATGCTTGTTTCATTATTTTGTCATTTTTTCCCTTCTGCTTTTTTTTTTTTTCTTTTAGTAAGCTCTGAAATCTGTTAAATGATAATTATCATTAAAAAAAAACTGATCAGTGATTAATAAAATTATCTCTGATTAATTAATGTAATTTTAAGACAATTTGGGCTTATATGGCTATGTTTATTACCTGAACTATAAGATGTTATTTTTTGTATAAGATATTGAAGTATTCTATCTAGTTTAATAATTACTACGGCATCATTGGTATGTAATAAGAATGTTACAGTGTTAAAGTCTATGTTAGTCCTAATTATTTTATTTTTTAAATATTTATTAACTTTATTGAAATATGATTGCACTTTAATGCATGCAATATTTTTGGTGTATAAGTGTATTTATCTACTGCAATATAAAAAAAAAATATATAACATTACTATTTTATTTTTTTACAATTACCCATTAAAACCATTTATCAAAGAAGGAAGATTTTTATGAATGGAACAAAAATAAAATAATTTCATATAAAATCCATAGAGTATTAAAATGAATAAAAAACGTGTTTTTATTTTTAATATCTCTATATATATAAGAGGCTTTGTCCTGACTGACAGAATCAACGCAGAGCAAAAACTACTAATGATAGAAACTTGAAGTTCGGAATTTAGATTTTAAACGCGATGTAGGTAACCACTAAGAAAGGAATTTCAAAAATGTAACCCCTAAGGGGCTTAAATGGCGAATTTGTCGTTTAACTCTAATGGAAATCTATTGTTGAGATTTTAAACCATATGTTTTTTATTTGAATATCGATTTAACGTTACAATATTATTAAAATAGACATTCACATAAAATATGGCTACTGATTATTTAAATATTAGTGGTAATCAAATAATTCCCACTATGATTCCCATGATTGGGGATGGTACGTGTTTATTTCGATTTCTTCTCCATATATATAAGAGGCTTTGTCCTGAATGTTGAGCAAAAACTACTAATGATAGAATCTTGAACTTAGGAATTTAGGTTTTAAACGCGATGTAGGTAACCACTAAGCACTAAGGAAGGAATTTCAAAAATGTAACCCCTACTGGGTTTAAATGGCGATATTGTCGTTTAGCTCTAATGGACACCTATTTTTGCACTTCCAGAAAAAATATCTAATTTGGACTCATTTTAAAGATCTTGATCTACGGGGCATCGAAAACGATGTTTTAAAGCCAAAAAATGAAGCGTTCACGACGAGTAAGTTGTTTCGGCGGTTTTAGTGAACTCTCTCCATTGCGCGCCTCCCTCTCTTCTACCAAGCCGGCAGCTTCCCCCTCCGACCTTCCACCTACCGGAAGCTCCGATTCTACTAAATCTCCTTAACATATTATATTAAATCAATACCAAGATAATGATCACAGAATTGATTTTAAAGGCTCGCGAGCAAAGCCGCGACGCGGAATGCTAGTATAATATATATAACATACTATATCACTGGTGTTTGGGCAAATGGACTTAAGTGAATAACTTAAATGTGAAGCTTAAAAAATGATTTACCAAGCTTAAAAAAATCAATATGCCTGCATTTCTTTATTCCTTACTAATTAAATGAAACTATATTATTTCAAAAGAGGCTGGTCTTAATTGTAAATTATGAATTTTAAGAAGGCGCCAAAAATACTTTTTATGACTTAAGCCCATTTGCCGAAACACGAATCATATTACATTACTGTTTTTAATAAATGATTGATAACTTCAAAAATAATGCATTTTTCTATTCTTTGTTAATATTATTAATCAACATTGATGGTTGCCTCTTTTGATTTAATTTGTGAACAAAAAGATTCATAATAAAAATAAGCCTTTCAAAATTATCAAGGTTTTAATTCATAATTGAGTGAGCAGTAATCCTATACTTAGAATTCATTTCATTCCCAACCCATGATAGTACCTGCTTTCATTACATAGTCAGGAGAATTAACAGATACTCTGAAAATCTGTTTTCACATTATCTGTTAATAACTTAATTTTAAAACTAAATTGAGGGGACTGAAATATTCTTTTGTGTTGAAGGATATTACAAAACATTATAATATCAACAAATGTTCTTATATAAGAGTTCATTTTACCACAAAGATCCTTATATATGCATGTATTTAATAAAATCTATAAAGTAAATATGTAGAGAAGAGTAAGGAGGGTAGGTACATGTACATTTGCTCGTCTCAACTGTGATTCCGATGTCAGTATTTCAATGCCATGTAAACCTCCTATAAAACGAACACCACCTCTCTTTCATTTTTAGTACCCCTCTAAATTCTCACTGGTACTGAAGGTATTTTCCATATTTTGTTAATTTTTCGTGCTATCATTTTTGTTTTTATGTTCTAGGAACAAAAATGGAAATACATAAAATCGTAAAAGGATTTGTATTTATAATAATAATCACAGTAGTAAAGGATGAATATATAATAATGGTATTTCAACCCTATAAAATACATTGTTTTATTTTTATAGTAGGGGAGAGCGGGGTTGGTTAGCATAGGGGGTAGGTACGCCATTGGCTTATAGATTTCGTCACACCTGTTGTAAAGGTGCCATCATCATACCATGTGACCCACTAGACCTCGAGAGTCCTGAGTTTTCAATCTGATGCTAACAGTGTAGAGAAGAGTGTGCTTCATTGATTGATTTTCCAACACGTAAGTAAATTTTTATATTTTCAGTAAATTTGGTTTGGCAAAACATTTGACTCCGATTCTGTTCACATAGCCCCAAACTCCTATGACAAACCTAAACTTTCGACTAACCAGTTTCTTGTTTGATTATTCTCCCCTTTCCTGGAAGCCGTCTTGCATATGATCTCTCCTGTGGGGTTAGTTGGCTCTCTTCAACTGGGGTCAAAACTCGTTGGCACAGTAGCTATTCACAAAAGCAAGGTAAACATAAACAAAGGTGGAACTACCAATTGTCTTTAGTTCCAGCAAGGAGGATGAGACCAATTTTTCTTATGCAGAAAGTGACAACAGTCTAAACTTCTATCTTCTTCTATTTTCCCTTAAAAGCTGTTAAAAACCGATTAAAAATTATTATACCGTCATAGTGCAGCTTTTAATAACAATAATATGTGTCAGGCTATACTTGAATGAGATCACTAAACAACTCCACCTTCTAGGCCAACCTGCCCCACATATGTGGTTAATTTGCATACTTTGGATTGATGAATTCTTCAATTTTCTATGATCTTAGTATTAAATATTATGTGGTAAAAAAAATACTTGAAGTACTCTAATACTTGGAGTTTACAGTGGTATCAGCCCTATTGGGATTATATTAACAGGAATGTCTCAACAATCAAAAAAGTGAAAACTGTTGCCAACCAACCCCGCTCTCCCCTACAGTTATGAATTTTCACTTAATATTTTGGTTACTACCTATATGCTATGAAATGACAAGTGCTGAAAATAATATTTATACAAGTGGAGTATGAGAAGAGACCTGTGTAATAATTAGACGCAAAAATCTATTCTGATGACAGAGAGGCCACCCAAATTTAAACAAGAATCATTAGCGGAATTACTGATTTGCTTGCCTTTGCGGAATTATTGATCTACTTGCCCTTTCATCATAGAAGAATTCTAACTTCACTATAAAATTCTAATAAGTTGAAATTAATCAATATTACAATCTTGTTTTGTAAATTTTACTATGATTCTTGTAAGGAGAAAATTTGTTTATATTTTATGTTATTGCTATTAAATTGCTTTCTGGCACCTTACACCTTTATAATATTTTCAATATCTAAAGTATCTTACTCAAAAACTAATGGCATTACTTTAAAAAATTGTCATTTTTTTTGCTATATAAATATTCCAATAAGTAATTCAGAAAATTTCTGATTAAACTGTAACAAGTAATTGCTTTTAAAAATATTATTATTTTAAACTACATCCTCAATGAGCACCTTGATATTCCTAACTCCCTTAAGTAAATTGTTTTATTAATATTCATGTAGAATAACAATATTTTTTTTCAAATTATAGATTTTGTTACGTTACCGGAATATAAGAGGACTCTCATCGTGTCCTTTTCAGTTAAAAAGAGCCTTGATCAGCTTTATTAGATCCCAGATTTCAACTCCCGCTTGCTCTTCGGGGATAAATAAACTCCTTTTTAGTGAAGATCGGGGCCACACTTAATGATGCCATGTTGGCATTGCACAGAAGTAAAGTTAAGGAATTAGTACATAGTCTTCTTCAAAAAATTTATATATTATTTCTAAAAAATGTTGGTAGGCTATAGTAACTTTCTAATTACTTAATTATATTTTTAATGATTGAGTTAGTTTGGAAATTTCCGTCCATCCCAGAAAACTCTGGGAGAAGAGCTATGAAGAAAAGAAAACTTATATGCATAGTCCTGATATCTTGCAGCTCTAATCATAACTGCTAAAGTAAATACTATTACTCTTCTATTACATAATAAAGTTTTTCAAGGTGGATTCTGCTTGCTATTATGTAAGGTGCAATTTAGAAAGCTATGCAAGAGGCATCTCTCCCCAAATTGGGCATTGCATGATGTCTTGCAACTGGTGGCATTGCCTGTAGAATAGTGGCCACAGTTTTCTGTTAAAAGCAATATGTGATTTAAATATTCTTTTTTTATGTTTATACACGTTTGGATTCCTTTGAATTAAAGAATACAGTCACTTAAAATCATACAATGGAATTCTGAAGAATCGTTAAAAAGGAAGTGGTTTTCACAAAGAAAATGATGGTTGAAAAAATTGATATTGCCTTTATAAAAGAGGAGACATTTTAATCACGGTGCGAACAGGCTTACCAAACACAGAACTGAAAACATTCTACTCCAGAACCTGGAGGACCACCACAACTCCCGAACAAGATTTCCAACTAACAACATCACAGTAGCACAAACAGGAGTGTGATGAACCAAGTGGGAGGAAGTAACCCTCTGTCCAATCTTGCTGAATATAACCTTGAACTTCAAAGCTCCAGACACAAAACTGCTCCTAAGATAGAACAATGAAAAAGCAGACTGGGGAAAGTAAGCCTTCATCATTAACTAATATGCCTCAAAGATTAACTTCACTAAATGTCAATTTGAAAGTCTATAAAAATGTTGTCGTAGGCCTTACTAAAAAGCCGCAAAGGAAAGCATTCCAACTGGGATAAGAAAGGGCTACAGGACATACTGGACCCCTGAAATAGACAATTTGAAAAAGAACTTTCCAATGCCAGGGGCTGAGTCAAGAAGGTGGAGTTACCGAGGAGACTAGAATGAGTCATTCCTATAAGTAATGAGGAAACACTAATTCAAGTCTTTCCACTTTTTGAATTGCCAAAGTTATTCAGTTTACGGTTTGTCTTTTGTGGCGGGATGGCCGAGTGGGAAAACGCGTTAGGAAACACGCGTTGCCCATGGCAACATATGATTGGGAACCTGAAGATAGCAAGTTCAACACCAGGGGAGCCCTCCCCCCACCCCCTAAACCCTAATTTATGGCTTGGGTTATCATACCTCGAAATCATACAAATTGAACGAGAGCGGAATGTTAGGCAGTATAAAAATTGCCAATTACATCGAAAGAGTAAAAAGGACTACTTGAATCTTAATAATAAAAAAAAAAATAAATAAATCGAGCGTAGACGTGGCTCTAAGGGTAGAAGCTAATTATCGGTGATGGAAATTGGATGAGGCCAAAAATAGGGGGTAGGTGCAGGACCCACCCACCACCCACCGTCCTCGGCCCCTCGGCTAGACAGCAATTTCGTACCTCGAAAGCATACAAATTGCACGGGAACGGAGTCTTAGGCAGTATAAAAATTTCTAATTAAATCGACATAGTAAAAAGGAGTAATTAAATCAAAATATTAATAAAATTTAAAAAAAAAAAAATTAAAATCGAGCGTAGTCCTCGGCTCCAAGGGTAGAGGCTAAATATCGGTGATGGAAATTGGATGAGGCCAAAAATAGGGGGTAGGTGCGGGAATAATATTAAAAATCGGTGTAACCGCTCTTCCCCACCCCCTAAACCCTAATTTATGGCTTGAGTTATCATACCTCGGAAGCATACAAATTGAACGAGAGCGGAGTGTTAGGCAGTATAAAAATTGCCAATTAGATCGAAAGAGTAAAAAGGACTACTTGAATCTTAATAATAAAAAAATAAAAAAAATAAATCGAGCGTAGACGTGGCTCTAAGGGTAGAAGCTAATTATCGGTGATGGAAATTGGATGAGGCCAAAAATAGGGGGTAGGTGCACAGGGGAGCCCTCACGGGGTGGCACGCTCGATTCGGGGCCGGGATAGCCGAGCGTGTAGGAGCGCGACCCGTTGTTACACGCTCGAGCCGAACGGCGGCGGTTCGAATCCGCCCTGGGAGGGATAACTTTTATTTCGTGGAGGCCCCACGGAATAAATCTCAACCCTCCCACCATGGTTAGAATAGGTTGGTTACACCTGTAGAGTAACCCCCCGTATGCCACACATGGCCAGGTAGGGGTACCGAACAAAAAAAAAAAAAAAAAAAAAAAAAAAAAAAAAAAAAAAAACCAGGGGAGCCAGGGGAGCCAGGGGAATTTTTATAACATTCGGCATCTGGTGGCGGGATGGCCGAGTGGGCAAACGCGTTAGCAAATACGCGTCTGATTGGAAATCGAAGACATCAAGTTCAAAACCCGGAGCCAGGGGAAAACTTGATTAAACTCGGCCTCAATCCCCCAACCTCTCCCCTGGCCCGGGAAACACCATATAGCCTACAAGGCGAGGAAGGGGAAGAACCAAAAAAAAAAAACAAAGAAAAATTCGGCATCAATCCCCCACCCTTTCCGAAATCCTCGTATAGCCTAAAAGGTAAGGAAGGGAATGGACAAAAAAAAAAATTAAGTTTGTCTTTTAATTATATCAGCACCAGGTAATTGTCACTTAAATGAACTCATCTTTCTATGGCAAGTTTCTGGCCCTTTGTAAAAGAACTAATAATATCCATCAGCGTACATGATACGAGATAGTTGAGAATATTTTTTTTTTTCGTTAGACCAAATGGCAAACGCCTAGAATAATTTGTTTTTTTTCCAAGCTGGAGAGAACGCTTAGGCCATGATTCATGGGCGGAAAGCCTTATGTATGGACAAAAACAAATTGATAGAGGATTAGCTGAATCAACATTATAGGGGAGAGCGGGGTTGGTTGGCGTAGGGGGTAGGTTGGCCATTGGCTTATAGTTTCCGTCGGACCTGTTCTGAAGCCCCCCCCCCACCATTATACCATGTGACCCACTAGACCTCGAGAGTCCTGAGTTTTCAATCCGATGCTAACAGTGTAGAGAAGAGTGTGGTTCATTGATTGATTTTACAACATGTAAGTAAATTTTTATACTTTCAGTTAATTTGGTTTAAAGGCATGGCAAAGCTTTTGACTCCGATTCTGTTCACATAGCCCCAAACTCCTTTGAAAACCCTATCCTTTCGACTAACCAGTTTCTTGTTTGATTGTTTTCCTCTGTCCTGGCAGCCATCTTTCATATGATCTCTCCTGTATGGTTAGTTGGCTCTCTTCAACTAGGGTTTGTTGGCACAGTAGCAATTCTTAAAAGCAAGGTAAACATAAACAAAGGTGAAACTACCAATTCTCTTTAGTTCCAGCAAGGAGGATGAGACCAATTTTTCTAATGCAGAAAGTGACTACAGTCTAAATTCCTATCTTCTTCTATTGTCATTTTATTTTCCCTTAAAAGATGTTAAAAACCGATTAAAAATTGTTATACCATTATATTAATGGTAACAGCTTTTAATAACAATTATAAGTGTCAGGCTGTACTTGAATGAGATGACTAAACAACTCCACCTTCTAGGCCAACCTGCCCCACATATGGGGTTAATTGGCATACTTTGGATTGACGAATTCTTCAATTTTCTATGATCTTAGTATTAAATATTATGTGGTGAAAAAAAAAAAAAAACTTGAAGTACTCTATTACTTGGAGTTTACAGTGGTATCAGCCATATTGGGATTATATTAACAGGAACGACCCAACAATCAAAAAAGTGAAAACTGTTGCCACCAACCCCGCTCTTCCCTTCTTCTTTTCAATCCAGCTTCACTCACAATCAATGCAACTGCTTTATGACTATAAAAAATATTGAAAATTAATCCGGTGCGAACATGGCCACACATGTCCGCACCGCAGCAATAATGTAGGTTATGTTCAGAATATTTTTAATTTAACTTACATATTACCTTTAGTTATGCCTAAAGGTCAGGCCACACATGTCAGACACAGGCCACTTTAGGCATAACTAAAGGTAATATGTAAGTTAAATTAAAAATATTCTGAACATAACTTATATTAATGCTGCGGTGCGGACATGTGTGGCCAGACCCTTACTTAAATATTAAATGACGAAGTAATGAATATAAGTAAGTAACTTTTTGCAACTTTTAGAAAACAACGATAGTCAATTTTATTAATTTAAATTTACTAAAAAAGGGAACGAAGGAATAATCGATGGCAACGCTGGGTTTTGTCCTCAATTTATGCCACATCATGTTGTTTCTAAATCTGTAGATGGCATTGCACTGAAGATAAGAGAGGTTAAAGATCGTTCGTCCGTTGCCGAGTTTGTTGCAGTTGTATTTTAAGCTTTACGATGCCTGGTGGAACAGCACTTTTCTCCAATTCATCCTCAAGAAGCCAAAATAAGAATTTAGTTGAATTTAAAGCTGGTAAAATGACCATGAAAGGGAAAATGGTTCATCCAGACAAAAGGAAGGGGCTTGTTTATATTTACCAATCTGAAGATTCTCTTATGCATTTCTGTTGGAAAGATAGAACAACTGGGGTCGTTGAAGATGTGAGTTTTAGTTGTTTTTTTTTTTTGTGTGTGTGAAATTCCTATATCTTTAATCATTTAGTGATAATGATGTATGATGTTTCAGGATTTGATCATTTTCCCTGATGACGTTGAGTTTAAGAAAGTACCTCAATGTACTACTGGTCGCGTTTATATCTTGAAATTCAAGACATCCAGTAGAAAATTCTTTTTTTGGATACAAGTAAGTTATGATGTAAATTTGTGTAAGTTTCTCACAAAGGGTTTTAATTTTGGTGTCAACTAATAATAAGAGATTAATCAGTTTTAGGTACAGTTCAATTATTCTAATGAAGTTTTGTGTTATTGTTGTATTTATGATTTGATTGAAGTCCTACAGATAGTGTCAAGTGAGCTTAAGTTGTGTAAACATTCTAGTTAAGCAAAAGATTGTGTTTTTCAACTTAAAAATATATAAAACTTATTTTGCATAAAAGATACATATCTTAGTCCAAAGAAAAATTTTGCATTATGTTATTTTACCTGTGATGAAATGTTTTAGTTACCCGGTTTCTAATCTTTATGTTTAAAGTATGAATGTAAGTCTATCTTTTATGCATTACTTCACCAATTATCTAATTATATTAAACTTTCTGAAATTGTGGAGTACACTACCCCCTGGGAGGTTTCTGAGGTAGGTTCATCTTATGATAATAGATTATGTACTTATATTTTCAATGAAAATATGTGTTAAAAAATGTTTACATCCAAAACAAATTTCGACACTACTTAATCATATTTTGAAACTAGCAATTTTCGCGCTTCGTTATCAAGTATTATGTCTACATTAAAGGTTATGTCTACCTTCAAATTCCCCGCAGGTCAGTCTAATATCACATTTTGCTTCTGCCTTCTTTCAAGTAAGTCTCTGTGTAATTATTGTCATTCCCTTTCTGGCCGGGTCACATTAGACCCCACATTCCTAGGAAACAAATTTTCATTGTGTCTAAAAGTGAAATATTTCTTAATTTTTATATTATTGTTGAGGAAAACTTATTTTTCATTTCAAGTAGATGTTTTAGAAGAAATATGATGTAAGCAAGAAGAATCTTGACTAAAAAGTTTTCCTCTCTCATGAATCAAATTCTGAAAACGTGGATTATGTTGTAATAAATGATGATTTTGTAAGATGGTTTTTATACAGTGGAAAGTGTCTATCAATTTGTTTTACAAGATACCTCACATGACCCAGATAGTGATCTAAATTTTGAGTTAGGCCGAAATAAGAAGATATGGGATGATTTCTGGATTTATAAAGGATGATGACCTATTTAAAATTTTCTAAATAGCCTTTAGTTATAAACTAAACAATATAGTTTTTAGTCTATTTGAGGCATAGAATTTCAAAACCAGCCAAGTCCAATTTCCAGATTTTTTTTAAATAGTTTTTCTATTAGATTATCATAAGATGGAAGGATATCTTCCAAAAGCGGTAAAATCGTGTTAAAAATGGCCTCAGTAAAATGAGGTCTGTTCAAAATCCAGCCAGATCCTCAGTTACTCTCCTAGCCACTTTTGAGCGCTCTCTTTAATACCCTTTTCATAGCAACCGGTAGGTTAGCCACATGTTTACTATACATTGTGTTTTATTAAAGAATTCGTTGAGATTAACATTATAATTCTCTCTTTCTTTGTTATTTTTTGTAAAATATTCTCTTAAACATGACGGAAATATATCCTGAAGTGGTCGACAAACCCAGGTAAAGAAAATCAGATCCAGCGAAATGGAAAAAAACAATTGAAAAACTTAAAAGATAAGATTCATTTTTTTTTAATTTTTGTTTCTCGTTTGCTTTCTTTTTTATTTCGATCGCTTTTTGAGATAAGGCCTCCTGGAGAACCAATTTCGAAATGTGAATGTAAACACACAAAAAACTTACAAATGTGATTCGATATCTTAAATAGACATATCAAAATTCTTTCATCGATTTTATAATAATAAAACTAAGGTGATTAATTTTCATTCTACTAGATTATCAATTACTAAATAAATTAGATTATATATCATTATCTCATACACCAAGAGTAGCAATACGGCACGGAGACGAGTGAAGACCAAAGAAAGAGCCCCAAAAGATCTTACCATCAGGTATTTCGCCAAGTGTGGGGATAAAAAGGTGCAAATTTGCAAGAAAGCTTTTTTAAAAATTCTAAAACTATCTAAAAACTGTGTCCAAGCATTATAAAACTCTTTAAAGCAAGCGGAGAAATACCTAAGGAGAGCAGGGGGAGGGGGGATCCAGAGCATCAGAGCAATGGAAAGTAAAAAGAAGGAGCGTTATAAATTTTATTAAAAAATTTAAATGCATAGAAAACCATTATTCAAGGAAAACATCTAATCGATTTTATCTTTCTTCCGACCTTAATATTAACAAAATGTGGCGAATGTATTGTCGAGAATGTAAGAAAAATGGTAATTTGAAATCATTAGTCAAGTTGGTGTTCATGTTGGTGGTCAAGTAGATGGAAGGATGAAGTGGAAAGAGACGCGAAGAAGCTCGGAGTTCAAAATTGGAAGAGAGAAGTGGAGGAGAATAACTCAGGAGGCCAAGGGTCATGCTGGCCTATTGCGCCAGGGAGTTAGTTAGTTAGTCAAGTTGAAATACTTTTGCAACATTTTTAATAATTATTTTAACTTAGGCTTTGGGAGTCCCAGGTCAGATGAATGTAGTACATGCATTTCTCTAAAGGAAAAATCTGGTGCGTGCGCGCAACACACAACTTTCACTTACCAACTTACTTAGATAAGTTTTTTCAGACACATTTTTCTACATTCATATCTTATTTTTATTAATCGTTAAAGCCGTTTTTGAGTAAATAAAAAACCCAGTGAAAATGATATAAAATTTATTAAGTAAAGTCCCCCCTTCGGTTGATCAATTTTGATGAAATGTTGGCTATCACATATTTGGCATATACATACATCAAATACCCAGTTTGGTCACAATCGAGAAAGACGTTTTTGAGTAAATAAAAAAAGCACGTAAAAATGATACAAAATTTATTAAGTAAAGTGCCCCCTGCGGTTGATCAATTTTGATGAAATTTTTACAGACATATCTCGGGCATATAAATAGATCAAATACTAAGTTAAATCAAAATCGTTAGAGCCCTTTTTGAGAAAATCAAAAAAACACGTGAAAATGTTACAAAATTTATTAAGTAAAGTCCCCCCTCCGGTTAATCAATTTTGATGAAATTTTTACAGTCATATCTCGGGCATATCAATACATCAAATACCCAGTTTGATCAAAATCGTTAAAGCCGATTTAGAGTAAATAAAAAAAAAACACGTGAAAATGTAACAAAATTTATTAAGTAAAGTCCCCCCTCCGGTAAATCAATTTTGATGAAATTTTTACAGTCATATCTCGGGCATATAAATAGATGAAATACTCAGTTTAATCAAAATTGTTAGAGCCGTTTTTGAGAAAATCGAAAAAAACCTAAAAAGTTATTAAGTAAAGTACCCCCTCCCTTTAAGTAATTTTGATGAAATTTATGCTGTCACATCGCGGGCATATACCTACACTAAATACCCAATTTCAGGATCGCACGGCTTATAGTTTTTGAGCTAGTCTGTTCACACACACACACACACAGACACACACACACACAGACCATTTCGCGGGACTTGGTCATTTCGACTCAGGGGACCCCAAAACGTGTATTTCCGTTGAAAACCGGAAGTCGAATTTTTTCACGATCGCAATACTTCCACTTACTATATATTTCATATATAGGTAAGTGAAAGTAAAAATTGAAAAGAGAAACCAATAACAGAAAAAGAAAAATGCTTGAAACTGGCTTGGTATTATTGGTATTATGATTGCCAAAAGAATCAAACTTTGCCTCGTGTCCCTGATCAAAGTGCCCACTACAGCCGACAATTTTATAAATACAATTTTTCAATAGTTCAGGGAAGCTCAAAGGACAAACAAACAAAACAAAATGTTTTTATTTATCATTGGGACGAAGTTGAACACCGGAAAAGCTCCAATGAAATTGCTTCTGTGGTATATGACTACCTTCTCAATTTCTCAAATATTAATTATTCAGATGTATGTAAAGTTAAAAAATTTTGTGATGGTTGTGGGGGACAGAATAAGAATTCTGTTCTTATAGGTATGCTGTCATTTTGGCTACTGATGATAGCCAACCACAATGTGAAAGAGGTAGAGATCGTATTTCCTGTCGTAGGACATTCGTTTTTACCGTCCTACCGTGTATTTGGTAGGATCGAAAAAGAAATTAAACGAAAAAGTGTGATAATAGATCCTGAGGAGTACGTCAACATTTTTTCAAACCAAGTAAACACGATTAATCTCAGCCCAAAAGTGTACGATTGGAAGAAGTCTCTATCCAACAAAATTAAGCCTCCTGGACAGTGGCATTTTTCATTCGCCAAATCAAAAAGATTTGTTTTACGGAGGAACAAGTCCCATTCAAATGTTATGATATAGGGGGAAGCCTATTATAAATATGATTTTTGTGTTTTCAAAGGTTTCAAAAAAAAAAAAAAAAAAAACCAAAGTTTCAAAAACCTCGGTGAGAGAATAGAGAGAATTCCACCCAAAATTAAATTAGTTTCAGAATTAAAGAAAATTGATGTTGACAATTAATAAAAAAAACATTACGGACCAGACTGGCAACTTTGCCGGACCTCGATTATTATAAGAATGCGATTCAGCAATAATTAATCTAAAGAACAGAAATGTAATCATTAACAATTTTGTATACTAAATTAATAAAAACTTGATTTTTTTTTTTTTTATTTGTTTACGTTTTCAATACCCAATTTTCCCTAATTATGAAATATGATGAAATTATAAATTGCAATAGATATATGTGTTAAAAAATACATAATTACATAAATTATAGAGGTGAGAGATAGTCAACTGTTCTACGATAGGTTAAATAATAGTCAGGATTTTCAGTTTACAATGATTTTATTGCGGTAAGCCAACGTTTCGATCCAACTTGTGGATCTTCATCAGGGCTAAAAGAAAACAAATATATGAGTATCTATGCTAGAGGGTGACAATAAATGGACACATTACAGAACTGATAATATAAAAGATGGTGTATACATGAATATTAAAATAAGTGGCTGGTTAACAAGATAAAATAGAATCTGATATTTACCTACAGAGTCCAGGTGGATACTAAGACTAAAGGTTAAAATAAGGTGAGAGGTAGTGGTAGGGGTAGGGGTTAGTTTGCTGACTTCAAAGGTTTATGACGGGGAAATCCAACGCTTTTGAAGTGAAGGCACATGACAAATGAGTGAACAAAAATATTTTAAAAACTAACAAAATAGATGGTACTGTAAACACAAATAGTTGTGTTTGGACTCAATATTAACATAAAAATGAGTTAATACATAATGTAACAATGTATAAAAAATTGGAAAATATACAGAAAGTAGTATACAATACAAAAAATAATAGTAGTACAAGAGGTACAGAGATAATTGCAGATGCCTACGAAATCAAAACTAGGATTTGAGGATGCGGAAGATGCTAGAATAAGTGGATGAAATTATCTCTTTATCTGTTTTGTGATTTACCGGGTTATTTTTTTCCAGATGGATGAAAATGGATTCTGAGAGGAGTCGTTTATCGTGGTTAGGTACAGTAGCTAATATGGAGGGGTTCTCAAAGTCGAAGGAATGGTTGTGGGCAATGCCATGTTCTGCTAATTTAGATGTAGACGAATTACGCGTGGAAATACTGTATTTATGTTGATAAATACGTTTTTAAAAATAATTTTTGGTTTCACCGATATAGCAACTGTTGCAATTAAGCGTGGAGCACTGGATACGATAAACTACATTACATTTGTCTAGGAGATGTAATGTAGTTTATCATATCCAGTGCTCCATGCTTAATTGCAACAGTTGCTATATCGGTGAAACCAAAAATTATTTTTAAAAACGTATTTATCAACATAAGGGAGCGGGGTAGCCCACTGGTAAGGCAGTGGATTGCTGTGCTCAAGGTCCCGAGTTTGAATCTGACATGGCTCATGATATCTTTATTATTCTGCCACAGTTCGTCTCGTGGGCCGAGAGACCCTCCTGAGGCAAACCCAGCCTCTATAATGTGGCTACCCTTAATTTTTCAATTAAGGGTAGCCACATTATAGAGGAAAAAAAAAAGGAAAAAACCTGGAGGTTGAGTGTGATCGCGGTCAAATCACCTCCTTGCACGACCGCTGACCAAGAAACAGTAAGTACTCTTCTTTACATAGTAGTAAACCCAAGACCCTTTATGGGTTGTAGTGGTACAGGTTTTTATTTATCAACATGAATACAGTATTTCCACGCGTAATTCGTCTACGTCTAAATTAGCAGAACATGCCATTGCCCACAACCATTCCTTCGACTTTGAAAACCCCTCCATACTAGCTACTGTACCTAACCACGATAAAAGACTCCTTTCAGAATCCATTTTCATAGGCACCTGCAACATTTTTATGCATTGTTACATTATGTAACATACACCATCTTTTATATTATTATCAGTTCTGTAATGTATCCAAGTGGCAAAGAAAAAAAAAAAAAAAGATAACATCAGCTCTTCACTAATAACACCAATTTGTGACCTTTATCGGCCAGCTGTGAAATTTTTCAAAAATGGACTTGGATGGTTTACGCTAGAGCGAAAGGAGAATCACGTTAAGTCAAAGTTATATAGCTGTTTCTTATTACTTAACTTGCTTCATAAGCATTTAGAGGCATAAAGTGAATAATGGATATAAAAAAAAGGTGATACATCAATTTTCAATATTTGCATATTGTTATCCAAACTAAATTTAATTGTGACACAGTGTATTTTATATAAATATTTATAAAGAATGAACTGTTTATTATTGTGTAGTCTTATTTGTGTCTTAGCAATATTAAATAATTCATTTCTATTTAGAAGAATCTGGATTTTTATTTTTTAGATTTTTCTTTTATTGTTTTTTTTGTTTCTTATATTCAATTTCCTTCATTAATATTAGAATTAAGCCCCTTTGAAAACATTTAAACTAATTCCATAACTGGAAGTAGTGCATCAGATCCGACCCCAACTTATCATACTCTAGTCTAAAATTCACCTTACCCATGGAGGATTAATTTAAAAATTTTACCAGTAAATTTGATTTCTATGACGTTGAAAAACTAAGTGTTCATAGATAAAAAAGAAGAATAAGTAGGTTATTTCCTATGTTTTCTTTAAGAAAGGTAATATACGTTGTAGGGGACGATTACTTTTTTCTGAGATTTGGGCAACCTATAGTGGGTAAGGTAGTTTAATGTATAATTCTTAGATATTAAATTTCAGAATTTATGACAAGTTAATAAGTATATGAGATTCGGGAATTTTTATTTCTTTGGTCTTGATCATTTTGTTTGTCAATACCCGGACTCTACAGTTTTACAGAATAAATTTACTCCTCATTCACAAAAATTGACCAATGTCAACAGTAACTATTACCGTCTGTGTTACCATTTTAATTTGAATTCCTGGTACTATTGTGAAACTATTTTTTTTATCTGGCTTCTAGTTTTCACTTTACTTTTATTATTTTGCTTAATTTTACTTTTTCTCTCAAGACTTCTCTGCCATGAAAACTTCTAACCTATTCTAACTGAAGTTATTTTAGTGTTTGTATATTTGAATAATCGTAGTAGTGCAACACTGAAATTCTTGATATTAACCACTCTGAATTAGCTTACATTTTAACTAAGCCATTTGATTACTAGGAGAAAGATGTACATACGGTGAAGCTTATAATAGGCAATTATGGCCCGATGCACACGGACAACACTTTTCTGCGATGCGGACTATAAGCCGGTTCAGGGGTACCTGGAGTACAATGGACGGACCGGATTTACCATTAGACTCCAGGTACCCCTGACCTGGCTTATAGTCCGCATCGCAGAAAAGTGTCGTCCGTGTGCATCGGGCCTATGAGAGACTGGTTGGATTCTATATATTTTGTTTTAAAGAGATGGATGTACCATTGCTATTTTATCACATTTTTAAAAACTTGCAACTATCTTCTAGTTTGTGTTGAAAAAGTTTGATGAAACTTTGAGTTAATAGCTTTCATTTGTCATATATATCAAAGTTTTTTTTTTTTTTTTTACTTTGAAATAACACTCAGTCAGTTTTATTGAAAACATAAGATTAATTGATATCAAGTAAAATAACATTTGATAGGTATTCATTTACTCATGGGAAACCACCTGTTCCCTAAGTGAAATCATAACAAGACTTTTTGTATTACTCATACTGATCCTTGTCTAAACCAAGTTTTTTTTTTTTATTTTTTTTATTTTTTATTTTATTTTTTTTTTTTTCGGGACTTTAAGGCTTCCATTGAAGCCCTATACTGCCCATACTAACACCCATGGCACTGGGTGATACTTCTCCTACGAAAGAAAAGCACCACCCAGGGCGGGACTCGAACCCGCAGCTCCGGCATGGGAGTACGGCACTTTACCGCACAGCCACACCGGGCCCCCTAAACCAAGTTCTAGAAAATAACAGTTTGCGCAAGCTTTTGATTACCATTGACAATATTATACTATTACCATATCTGGTATTGTAGTTGTTGTATTATTTTCTATTGTTAATATATTTTAAAAATTGAGAACGTGTTATTTACTAGGAGGCGAAAACTGACAAAGATGAAGACAATTGTCGTAAAGTCAATGAAGTTTTAAACAATCCACCTCTGGGGTCTCAGCGAAGTGGGGGAGCTACACCAGGTTAAATATTCTTTCATGCATTAATTAGTGTCATAAAACTTTTAAAAAATGTGATCCGATTTTGATTTTAGATGGTGATCTACAGAATTTGTTGAGTAGTATGTCTCAACAACAGTTGATGCAGTTGTTTGGTGGTGTATCAATTGGTGGGCTTTCTAACCTCCTTGGAACATTGAAGTAAGTCTACAATATTATTTTTACATAATATTCTTTTAATTTTTATGATTAAATATCTAAAATGTAAATTCCACCTATCTCTATACTTTTTATCTCTATACTAATGTATTACAATATCGTCACCTTATAGGGAAAAAAGGCTGTAACCCTCAAAATGATCTAATTGCACTTTTTATTAATGGTTAATTTATGGAGGAAGAATAATGTAGGTAAAATGCTTAAAGCCTCGTGATGATCTATATAAAAATAATTAATTTTAAAAATTTTTGTAACTCACGGTTGAGAAAATTGGAAGAATATTGTTGTTCCAGACAAGTGGAAAATATTTGACATAGGAGCCACAGGGATAGGATACCTATCGCGGAAATGCAAGTAGTTCAGGTTATATTTAAAAATGATTATAAAATTGGTGTTCACCACCTGAAAAATAAAAATCTGGTGCGTGCGCGCAACATACAACTTTCATTTACCAACTTACTTAGGCTTGTTAATTGCCACTTCTCAAATTCACACATTCATTTCTTATTTTTGTTTTTATTTGCTCTATAAAAAACACTAATTTTTTTTATTATAAATACAAGTTTTTACTTGTGATAATTCGGCAATGCAAGCAATAATACTCCAAGTCTTCTGACTTTATAATGCTCTATGCAGTTGTTCAAAACTTCATTTAGTTACCATGAAACAAATAATGTCCTTTAAATGAACAGAACGGCTTCAATTATGAACAATGGTATGTCATTAAAGATGCGTGGGCTCAACATGTTTTTTGAGTTGACGGAATTTTTTCCTTTTTTTCTCCTCTAAATGTTTATTGATTTTTATCATATTTCTTATTTAGACATTTCTTATTTTTAGGTTTAACGAGAGACAGTTAATTTCTCCATATAAACAAAATAAGATTCTAAGACTTTTATAAGATTGTAATCTAGCCCTAGCACATTTTGGCAACAAAGGTTACATAAGTTAATTCACTATTAAGGTCCCCAGTTGTTCTTCAATTAAGTGTAATCATATTTACGGTGTCACACAATTCTAATAATTTTCTACCCTGTTCTTTTTCAATAAGGTCTTTTGATTTTTTTTTTTTTGGTCCACCCCTTCCTCGCCGTTTAGGCTATACGGGGTTTCCCGGGCCAGGCGAGAGGGTGGGGGATTAATGCCAAGTATTATTAAATTTTCCCCCGGCTCTGGGTTTTGAACTTGCTATGATCTGGTTCTCAAATCATCTGTCCGGTTGTCAGAGTAACGCATATTTTCTAACGCGTTTAGCCACTCGGCCATCCCGCCACCCAAGGTCTTTTGATTGTCTATGATCCCTTATGCCAGAATTTGTTATTCTTAATTGGTTATTAATTACCTGAGAATTTGCAATTCCTCCATTTAAGTCCCCAATCAAAGTGAATAGATAGCCTGAATATTCATCAAAAATTAGGCCCAATTTAGAAAAATCATTTTCCCAGTTGTTGTAATTAATATAAGCCGGAACTAAGTAGTTATGTTTACCTTCACAATTTAACCTGAGGACCCAATAATCAGATAGTTCACAGAATAAAATTACTCTATTTAGGTTCCTTTTAATACCATAAAGTGAACCTCCTGTAGCTCGCCCTAGCCTATCGTTTCTTATAGCATTTTATTATATATTCGGAAAAATTATTTTCATACAACTTAGTGTCTCCTATTTCAATGAATGTTTCATTTAAAAGAAATATTTCGTATTGCTTAACGAAACTTAAAAAATTATTGTCCCTTATCTTAGTGCTTAGGCCACTTATATAGTTATAACTTAAAACATTATTATTAGAGTCCATTGTATTGTTTAAATTATTATAATTCGATATGTTACAGAGTTCTGAGTTTTTTTCCAACCTACATTTTATTGTTATTTAAGTATTGGTTCTTGAACGAAAGGCCTCAATTTTCAGGGTCTGTTGTTTTAGCTTTTTTGTGTTGCTAGATTCTTGTTGCCCAGGGTCCTGTGAATATCCTTGTACAAGTTGTTCTACTTCTTCCATGTTATGAAAAATGCCTCAAAATTTAAATCTATTACTGCGATATGAAGCATTTTTATCAATTTTTTTTAGGTGGTTCATAAGATTGAATATTTTCCTGTCATGCTCCCTATCTTCTGGTGACCTATCGTGGCTGATTGGAGTGTTGAGTTTGGAAAAATTTTCTTTTCTGACCATTATTAAATTTTTAAGTAGTTTACTGGTCAAGGAGACGAGGATTGGCCGGTCTTTAGTACCTCTGCCCAGTCTGAAACAATTATTAATTGAAGTTTCTTTTAAATCTATGCCCGCAGCTTCACAGGTCTTTTGAACAGTTTTTAAGACATTTTCCTGTGCTCTGTCCTCTTGTTCAGGAACATTATATATAACAAAATTATTATTGCGAGAATGACGTTTTAGCAATCTGCTTTCGCATTCCAGTCGACTGTTTTCCTTTTCCAAAGAAGTACACTCCGTTTTAAGGTTGGATATTTCAACAAGAGCTTCTCTCAGAGCTGTAGCTATATTCTCAACCGTAGCTTTAACTTCTCTAGTCTCTTGGGTACCCTTCTTTATTTCCGCCATTATGTCATCAATTGTATACACCATTTTATTAATTTGTGTTTAGTAAGGGAAGAAGAATATTGGTATTGTGACTAACAACTATGGGAAATTTCTATTCAATTGGATGAAAAACCCCCCACTATTTTCTCAAAGTACATAGAGAGCGATCTTTATACTTCAGGCAGCAGAGCCAGACTCCTCGAATGGGCTAAATATGAAATATGAAAAAATCAAGTAAACATATACAGGAGAAAAAAAAGAAAAATATTCCGTCAACTCATAAAACACGTTGAGCCCACGCTTGCGGAGTACGCTCTTAATTACAGACCATTGTTTATAATTGAAGCCGTTCTGTTTCTTCACATTATTTTATAACATATCTTGACCAGTGTAAAGGTTTTACTGAACCACTCGGATCAGGTAACAATATAATTCGTATATAGGTAAGTGAAAGTTAAAAGTATGTGAGATATGTCTGGTTCATGATATGAGACATGTCTGGCTAATTAGGATGAGACCAATATCTGAGATCCAAATTATTATTTAATAGGAAAAGGATTTTCAAAGGAGCAATCTGCCCTCAAAAGGCATTTAATTGTTTCTCCTTTGATTCACATTAATTATTAAAGAAAATGTGTGAGAAAGAAACTACTCGGTTATCATCAAATAGGCAGTTTACAAGTTTAATGTTTATGAGACTATTATAAAAAAAAAAAATATTTTTATCTGTGACTACGAGAATGAGATTAATTGGAGAAGTCATGAAATAAATAGACTTTTTATCAATTCCTTTCAATGGTCAATGAAATTTTTAGCTGTACCTTTGAATTGTGGGTGAATTGACACTTTAATACACCACAAACATTGCTTTTTACAGTGACTGAATTAGAAATAGTGTAGTATAAGGGCTATGATTCATTAATTTTTGAAATGCTATAAAAATTAAGTAAACATCCGGGTAGATTCAATCAACTTGACTATGGAAAACATTTAATGAATAGATTGTAAATAAAACAATTTGGGTTTTATCTCTCCTAATGGTCAATGATAATTACATATAGTTTATCAGATCCATGCCCTTATAATGAATAAATTCTAACTTCTAAAATCTAAATATTAGATTATTAACTCAAAAATTTGTATAAAAACTGTTATTTGTTCTTCCTGTAAAATTTGCTTAGTGAGGGTTGTTCCCTTTCCACTATTAGATAACAGGTAACGATATTTCATTAAAAACGAAATCTTAAAGCTTTTAACATAGAATTTGGGATGTGGTGTTTCCGTTGTTTATTTCTCTATGGTATGACAGAGGATAACTATCATTGGGCTATATATATTTTTAAAACACTCTTTTATCTTAATAGTTGGAAAATCTAAAACACAAGCTTCATTAATTCTTATGAATTTATTAACCTTGGTTTCCATAAATGAAAATTTTTTTACCACTCATACAATCGATAAAACTAGATTATTTGTGATTATAAAAAAACTAAACCTGACATATCGCATGCTTGGAAGAATACTGATATACCTCGAAAAATGGAAGTTTTGAAAATTGAGTTTAATGATTATTTTAGGCTCACCTGCTTATCGCAATCGTGCTCATTTTCTTTTTATTTGTCTCTTTTTTTAATGAATTTAAATTTTATATCTGTAATGTATGCTTGAACCCTTTTTAGCTTTACTCCATAGTATTGATAATTCTAATAGACTTTTTTTTTTCAGACTTATATTGGTATTCTTCTCAGTGTGTGATATGTAAAATAAATTAACGTCTTCAGTCCATTATTAGGAAAACTTCAAATAAAATTAATTTTAATATTAAGTTAATTTATGTTTCATTAAAAAAACTTTTACAATATTAGCTAGCCATTTGGCTAGTCACATTTTATATAAATTTTGATGTCATGAATAAAAGTGCATTGTGTTTTGAACTTTCCAGCCAGGGTAGCTCAAAATCATCCTCATCTCTCAGTGCTGCAACAACTACGCCTATGAGTACTCCAGTGGTGGCTACACCCAAAACACCAACTTCACCTGCCAACACAACAAAGCCTTTCAGTACACCTCAGGCCCCTAAAAGTCAGTATGATTATAATTAATATCATTGTATATTTATTTTATTTTTTAACAACCAATAAAACAATAAATATCTGGCCATGAGACAGCATTTGTAAAATCCGATAGCTACATAGAAAATTTTCAATTAATATTATATTAACAACAAAAATTAAATCTCATGGGTAAAAGAAAATAATGAAAATATAGAAATTAGGAGAAAACATTTAATTAATTATAGACTGTAAATTAAACATCATAATGATGAATTATATGAATAATGAACAAGAAAGGAGTATTTTATTATTCTGGGAAGGGTAATTGTCAATATCAATGCCAAACAAATTAATACAATTCAAATATCCAAGCAGGTTACAAAAATGATAACTTTATAGCACGCAAATCATATGACTTGAGTTTCACAGTCAAGACAAACACTAAGACTAACTGTGTTATATATAGTCGTAGAAGGAACATTCTAGAAGGTTCGAGGTCTTCGTGGAAGCTGGTGGACGACGTTAATGGAGCATGAACAATCTAGATCCAAACAGTTTGCTCCAACCACTAGTTTGTTCCAACAAACAGTCAGGGATTTTAAATCATATGTTTTTTTTTTAATTCATTTTTTTATTTAACGATTTAACTTTACACTGCCTCCTCCTTAGAGACATTCCTCCTAGATGCCTTCTTTCCCATACGGACCTGCTCCCTAGGTCGAACGAAAGGTCTCTTCCATAATCCACTGTACCTGTTCTTCTTCGTGGTTCTCTACATATGGCACCAAGCGATTGTTATGTATAGTCATAGGCCTTCCCTTGGGATATTTGAAAACCCTGTAGAGCACATCTTTGATGCGCTTCTTTATCACGTAGGGTCCTTCCCAGTTCTTCTGCAACTTTAGGCAGAATCCTCGCTTTCTTCTCGGGTTGTAGAGCCAAAAGAGGTCTCCTTCTTTGTAACCGCCCTGATCCGCTCTGTTATCATAGTGTCTCTTCATCCGGTCGCTGGCGAGACGAAGGTTCTTGCGAACTAGCTGGTGCGTGTATTATATTCTATTTTGGAGTCCAGATACATAGTCTTGCCCAGATACATCCACCCCGGGTTTGCTGCCAAAAATAAGGTCACAGGGTAACCTCATCTCTCGACCAAAGAGAACTCTCATAGGTGTATGTCCAGAGGATTCATTAACTGCAGAGCGGTAGGCCATGAGTAAGTATGGGAACTGACGGTCCCAATCTCGTTGAAGGTCAGAGCCAAAAGGAGAGTTACTTTATGAGGGTTCGGTTCATCCGTTCTTCCATTCCGTCAGACTGTAGATGGAGGACCGTGGTACTGGTTTTTCGAATCCCTAGTCTCCTGCAGACTTCCTGGAATAATGTGCTCTCGAAGTTCCTTCCCTGATCTGAATGTAGTTCAATTGTTACTCCGCTATGGGTGATGAACTCCTTCACCAAACGTCAGCCAAGGTAGCAGCCTCTTGGTTGGGGACGGCATAGCTTCCACCCACTTGGAAAAACAGTCCATGATTACAAAGACGTACTTATTTCCAGCCTCACTTTCTGGGAATGGTTCTAATATGTCCATGGCTACCATCTCGAAGGGACTCCCCGCAATATACTGCTGCATCCGAGCACGGCGTTTGCAAGCTGGTCCGTTGCTTGTAGAGCAGGTGTTACATTTACAGCACCAATCCTTGACATCGTCAGAGCAGTTCAACCAGTAAAACCTCTTGCGTACTTTCTGGAGTGTTTTCGGCACACCGAGGTGTCCTCCTGACACTTCATCATGAAGCTGACGAAGTACCTCTGGCACGCAGGTCCTCGGTTTCAGAAGCTGCTTCCTGGACAGGCTGCCATCTACGTTCTCAACAATCCTCTTGAGCAAACCATCTTCTATTATTAAGGGAGTTCCATTGTGCCCAGTATGCCTTCAAAACGGGTCGTACGATGGTTAGCCACTTTCCAATTCCATATCTTTTTTTATTCAGGATCATTTTCTTGTCGATTCCGCATTGTGTCAAGGGTCCATTCTTCGCTAACTACTCCTACGTTGCTGAGGTTGGCCTCCTTTTGTTCAATTCGGCTACAGTGGGAGCAATTAGGTGGACATGGTCTTCTGGACAGGGCATCTGCATTGCGATGTGTCTTACTCCCGGTCGGTGTTCAATTTCGAAAGCTTTTGTAGCCATCTGGCAACTTGGCCTTCAGGGTTCCTAAAATTTAGCAGCCTCTTCTCAGCCTTCTCTTTTTTAGCAGTCTCGCTGAAATAACCGATTACCCGTTCATGGTCCTCCTGCTATTGTGATAAAACACCGCCAATGCCTTCTTCACTGACGTCTGTATCTAGGATGAATTTGCCTGCTGGAACTGGGTAGCCCAATATTGGAGCCGAGGTCAACCATTCCTTCAAGGCGTCAAACGCTTCTTGACACTCTTCCAGCTGAAAGTAGCTTCTTCAGTCAATCAACTCAGAGGCTTCGCAATGTCCCCAAACTTTATTACATAATGGCGGTAGTAGGAACAAAGGCCCACGAAACTTCGAACCTGCTGTTTATTGACTGGAGTGGGCCATTGCTGGACTGCCTGAATTTTTGCAAGATCCACCGCTACTCCTCCCCTGACGATGTGTCCTAAATAGGCGATTTTTGTTTAAAAAAGATGAAACTTCTTGAGTTCTTGTCTTGGCTCTCCGTGACTAGGGGTTCATGTCCTTGTCGATCTTGTTACGGCTGTAGGTAGAGCTGCTCCCTGACGACTACCTGGACCCCTTTTTCCAATGCCCTTTTTTATCTCTCATCCTCCTCTTCAAACACGGCAGTCCTTGCTTCTTGTTGGGTAAGCCTGTCGTTCACGCTATTCATCTCACCCTTCAGATTATCGTTCATTTCGCTTGACAAATTGGTCAACTTTTCATTAATCTCAGCCGAGAAACTCGATTTTAGGTTAATTATCTTTTCCGCAGGAGCAGAAAATTTGCTTATCATTCTCTTTCTGGCCTCGCCCGATGAAGATAATTTTATTCCATCCATAGCTAAACTAACCTTTTGATTACCTTCTACTTCGGTTCTCAAAAAGTTCATGAGCTTATTTAGCTTACTCTGTGAGGTTTCTCCCCTGTCATTAGCGCTACCTCCGGTGATAGAAAGCGTTCGCTTCCACAGCCTAAGAATATCTTCCGGTAAAGAAGAAGCAACTAAGGGTAAAAGGATTGGAGCACAATTTTAACCCCAAGAGTATATAATTCCTAAGGTGACATTGCAACTTATCGTACAAAACAGATAGAGGCATCTTATTAGAACTAAAAGTATTTTGTAAAACAATACTTAAGAGTTCTCTAATGTAATACTTTGTAAGCATATCATCTCTACCAAACCTTTCTTTAAGAGCCTTTATAATTTCCGGGTACATTTCTCCAGTTTCAGGATAACTTTGAACAACTTCACGAGCTGGAGAATTAGGTGCAGTAGCCATAACTAAATATTGTACCTTTTCATCAGGATCTATCGTCAAGTCTCTGTCTATCTTCTTGAACTGGGACCAAAACGATAACTAATCTTTTAAATCACCATTGTACTCCTTAGACTTTAACTTAGGCAATTTATAGTTGCACTTTTTGCGGACCCCTAAACCTGATTTATCTGAAACAGAATCAATGTCATTTTGGGAAACTTGACCTCCTTCTCTGTCGATTACCTTGAAAAGTTTGTTCATAGCATTTTCAACTGAAATATTTTCAACTATCTTTTTAACACATGATATTTTTTACACATGAAATAAATACAATATATACAAGTTATCGATTTCTCCAATGTTCGATTATGTACATTGTTCTTAACAGAGCATATTGGCTTCATTCTGCTCTTGACTACAATCATAATGTCTCTGAATTAATACCATACAGTTATAGTGGAGGAAAATCAGTAAAGATGATGTTTACAGAATTTATAAAATGGATTATCAATCAGGGGAGGTGAGGGGTGAGAGGTGAGAGCACACTTACTTCTAGTGTGGGAATGGGTCGGTCTACCTTTTGCCCCTTAGCTTTTGTCTCAAAATCAATTTAGAGAAGCTTACTGATGGACCATGGGAAAATGGGTTTTTAAGGCAAGGTTTGATCAGTGCTTTTAAATACGTTGTTTTTAACTGGGAAGTTGAAAGTAATGACCATAATAATTACAGAAGAGGAAAATTACTTAAATAATAGTTATTTACATCACTAGAACATTAATTGGCTTTCTACAGTACGAGGTCTGGTTTGACGAGCAAGGCGCAGCCGAGCTTCGTGATTAGACCGAGTATTGTAGGGACACTTTCTGTACAAGTGATGTAAATTATTTTACATGAAAAATAAAATAAAATATATCATAAGAATTATATTTTGGGTAACATTTAATAAAACGTGTAAGATTAACAAATAATGAATGAAAATCATGTGGTAGGAGCTATTGATGAATCGTAAGAAATCTACATATTTATATTTATATTAAATGTACAATTAGTGTTATTACTAATATTGAATCCTTCAATTGGTAATTGAATGTCACGTTTGGAGTTAGTGTACTTTTTATAATTCATATTATATAATGGATCGTCTCTAAATAGATCATCAACTTTTCTTTATTCCTGTAGTTTATTATATTCAAATTTGTATCTGTGTCATGATTTTGAAGGAAGTTCTTCGGTACCTTCATTTCATTGATCAAATATAGTTTTGGGAATATTGACAGCACGAACTTCAGATAAATTTAAATTAAAGTGATAAAAAGGTTAGTAAGCTTTTTAAGAGTTTTATTAACATGTGTTTTCTTTACTGTACTAGTACTAATAGTAGTGCTAGTACTAATAGTAGTGTAATGGATCACTTTCTAGGCTAGCTAATAGTCTAGAAAGAAATACTTTCATAAGCAGTATAATGTAAATAAATTAAAACCTGTCCCTGTGATTAAAATTAATTTAAACAATATACCTTGCTAATACTATTATACGTTGAGTGAATAAACAAATTTCCCATAGCTTTTTTTTAACCTAGAAGATTATTTATACAAAATGCTTACATTATTATATATACTTATATTTTTATATAACTTACCAAGTTAAATTAATTACCTCATAGTTTACGTCTATTACCTATTATTTTTTAGAATCAACAAATGGAGGGGGAACAACTTCTTCATCAAGTACGACTGGTAGCACATCTCAACCAGATCCTATTATGCTTAGTCAACTTCAAAGCTACCTTCAAAATATACAGCAAGAAGGCGGACTGTCTTCTACTCAACAGCAAAACAGTAATTTCTATCAATTCGTTATACATTATTAACAAATGTAAACAAATTATTTATCGAATCTTGGTAAAGGTCTATCCATTCTGTAATAAAACTTGTACTGCTACTTTTACCTTAAATTTACTTTTTTTGAACACATCAAAATTGACTTTTACACCACTATCAAACTTGACATACCCCACTTACAACAAATTATGTTCTGGACCAATGTATGAAATAGTATATAGTAGGACCCTACTATTTTTTTATAGGAATACAGTTCCTAAACATTAGTCTTTAATTCATTAAATAATTAAGTTTGATTATTTAAGCAGGAAAGCTAGTATTTTTCATGGATTAAATTTATTCAAAATAAATATACACTAAAAAATTAATTTTTTAGTTTCTCTAAATTTTGTGTGTGAATAGTTAGGTTTTACATAGCCTTAAGCAAACATCTTTTGATTAGATTTTTCCACTATTCCTTCAAGGCATCAAACGCTTCTTGACACTCTTCCAGCTGAAAGTAGCTTCTTCAGTCAATCAAATCAGAGGTTTCGCAATGTCCCCAAACTTAAATCTTTTTATTATATTTTTTGTTGAGTGAACAGTGCATTGTAGATTCATGTTTTTAAAGATGATAACACATTTTGAATACTTGAGTTGTTTTGGTTTTTGGTAGTCAGAAACTAATGCACACAACTGCTTACCAGAGGATATCATTTGTTTAATACTTTTACTTTGCTATTTCTGTATTATCTTCTATTCGATTGGTTTTCCTTTTAGAGGTTAGAAATAGTCAACTGTCATTCTTTATGATAGGTTGATTCATAATCAGGATTTTCAGTTAAAAGGTTTTCTTTTCAATTACTAATTAGTCTTAAAAAACCTGTCTCACATAATAGACATTACTTTTATTTATGTACTATACCTACAAGGAAAGAGCATGTACATATCAATGAAGTCAAGCTTCTTACAAGGCAGTGGTTTATGATTGGGGGGGGGGGGGAAGAAAAGAAAAGTAAAGTGAATATGTATGATTTATTCATATCTTCAAAAATTTAATCTAATGTTATGAGATTAGACGGTTTGATTTTTTAATATTAAAATAAGTTTTTCTAACTAGTATACATAAAAAGAAATTTAAAAAATCAATTTTCAAACTTGCCATTTTTTTAAACTTTCAATGTATTTTTTGTTTCAGTTGACTTATCCGCTGCAGTTAACCCTGAGAACCTTCAGGCAGTCCTGAATAATCCTGAATTTGTAAAGGAATTACAGAAACATTTACCATCAGTAGGAAGTGATGCGACTACCCAAGAACAACTTAAATCAACTCTACAGTCCCCCCAGTTTCAGCAGGTTTGGTTTTAAATTCATATATTTATAATAAAAAAATAAATGATATCTATGAAGTAAAAATCAACTGAATTTTCCTCACAATACGCAGTAAAAAGTAAATAAATGTGTAAAAAAAAAAGAAAGGTTAAAAAAAGATAAAAAAAATGTATAGTAATTAGTGACCGACCGAAGTTTTGGTTTCAGCCAACAAACCTGGTTTTGGTTGCGGCCAAAAATTGGTCAAGCCGGAACAAGCTTTTGTGTCTGATACCTCTGAGAAGGAAGTAGGACTACACAATTTCAGCTTTTAAGCTCAATCTCTTTCTTGGCCTTTAAAACACTTGGATTTAATAGTGTGAAGTACCGGCTGTTATTTTAGTTAATTACACTAGTATTGTATTTCGTATATTGTATATCTATCTCTAAAACATAGATTTTTCTCATTCTTTTGGTATCTTTAATTGATCGAAAACTTTAAGTTGGATGTGGAGACAAAAATGTGATGGTTACTAATAAGATATGCCTCATGAATTAATTCAAGTCCTAACATTAATGATAACATGAATTTTCATTATTATAAGGGGGTATGGTCTAACATCCCAAGGGGTATGTGTCTAAATGGTAGAAGTCATGCAAATAATTTATGTTTTTAAACCAAAATACATTTTTCTCTATTGTTTTAAGTGCCAGAGTATTCGTAAGCCGTTTTTTAGAATTTATAACTTTAACAATGTACTTCAGGTGTGTTTTTATGGTATGGATAAAAATGGGCTTTAATTTAGTTTCAACAGATAATACATAATTTACTGTGTTTTGAGGTAATTTAAAAAGGTTTTTTTAAAAAAAAGTTTGTAGCTTCTCAACTGTATTATATCGTTAACCACCCCAAACCTAATGTGTGTATAAAATGTGCCCCATAACACAATATGCTTCTAGATACTGCATTAAAAATGCTTAACTTCAATGAAAAAGGAATACCCTTACTATTTATAATTTTATACCATACTGAATTTATCCCTGATTTTGCTGCAGTAAGTTTTAACTCAAAATGTAAGTCTAGGGGAAGTTTTGGTGATAGTGTAATTCCGAGATTTTTAACTTTTCACAATTTCAATGTTTCTCCCTCCAAATCTCCAGATTTTTTGCTTAGATAGTTTACCCCCTCGTCTAAATACTATTATACTAGATTTTATTAAATTTATTTTCATGTTCCAGAGCTTAAGATACCTTTCTAGTTGATTTATCATCAGCTGCAGTCCGGTTGGATCTGGGGATATTAAAACCAATAAATCAGCTAATGCTAATATTTTAACCCTGCTATTATTTATCAATATTCCTCCTTCTAGATATTCTTCTATGTCATTTAAAAACAGGGATTATTTTCAGACCTGATTCAGTCGCATTATCATTTCAAATTCCTTTGACAATCCTTCCTTGCTCCATACGTATTCTCGTGTATACACGAATAATTTTAATTAACTGGGAAGAAATTCCTTATAGATTGTCTATTGTCGAATATGATTTGCGGAACCCAACTTGAAATTCCTGTAATATATTTTTTTCACACACCCATTCCGTTAATCTATTCAAAATTAATCCTGGAATATTTTAGAAACCGCATTTTCAAAGGCAATAACCCGATAGTTGACAACATTATTTACATCTCCATTTTTATGTAAGGGGAATATAATTGATTTATTGAAACTTCCGGAAACTACACCTGTATGAAAAATCCTATTGTAATGAATCAATAGCTCTTCAAGAAAACTTTTTGGCGCATATTTAAAAAATTCATAGGGAATACGACCTAAACCTGCAGCTTTATTATTTTTAACTCAACTTAAAACTATGTTAAGCTCAACTAAAGAAAAAGGTGCGTCAAGAAAGCTGTCCGATATAAAAGGTTCTGCATACTGTATCCTGGTAGCATTTAATGGTGGATTATTAAGTTCTCTAAAGTGTTCTAACCAGTCATTCATTTTTATTCCTCCTCTTGCAGTGTCCTTATTATCATATCATAGAGTTCTAACCGCCATCCAAAATTCCTTCGCATCACTACACTTTTTGATTTCATCTACTTTTTTTTAAAAATATTCTTTTTTTGCTTTTTTACATATTAATTTGTAAGACTTATTTAATTTTAGATATTTATGTTTGTCATGTTCCGCATTAGAAACCATAAATATCTTCAAAGCCCTAAAAGAATTAGTTCTAGCAATCAAACTCCTATTATTAAACCATTTTTTATTGTTTATCTTGATTTTAATTGGATTTTACTTACGGGATGATTTTATAATGATATCACACAACATATCAAAATCCCGAATCTGATCCGATTCCCACTGTTTGCTTAAAGTATTTTCGATATTTCTTTTATGTTCATCTTTGTCCTGCAAATACCAATTAAGCTTAGGCAACATCGGGATAAAATTTTCATTATTATATACTTCATTTATAGAATAAGACAAGCAAAGGGGCATGTGATCAGAATAAATTTGCTGATCCGGCACGAAAGAATCAACGCAACTCAAAATCTCTCTTGACACACAGCAATAGTCAATTACTGAACATCCCGACTTACCTATATATGTATATTCTCCGTTATAATCATTATATATTCTTCCATTTAATATTATCATGTCATTATTATCTAGTTGTTCTAACATCTTTTTACCTTGTCCATTAGATAAATTGTCTCTAGATTTTCTTATTTTATGTATGCCAAAATTATTTATAAAAATATCATTAGAAAGAACTTGAAAATTAGACATTCTACAATTTAGGTCACCAATTAACCCTTTAACTGCTACTAACACAGATATGTGCGGTGGGCAGGCGTGCCCCTGGTGCTACTAACACAGATTTGTGCGCCTAAGGGAGCGTGCCTCCAGTGCTACTATCACATATCTGTGATTCAGAACGTCTGCTACTCGCACATATTTCTGTGCTGCTGAAACGGCATCTAGCGGTCTCTAAGTCAGTCTATGGACTCTTTGAATACCCAGTAGGTAGCGTAGGCATCCCCTTTTCATTCTATGTCAGGTCAGGAGTCCCTAGACCTTTTTATACCTGGTTTGGCCTAGGCACTGTACCTGTTCAAGTCCCTCAGTATAGTTTGTTCTCTCTAACGCTATGTTTAGAAAACGGTTTTATACAAGTGAAGAATTGCTAGCCTGTTTACAGAATAGTGATTTAGATGAAAATAGCTCTGGTGACGAAGAATCAGATATTGAAGAATCAGTTGCAGTACCGTCTACGTCAGCTGGAGTTCCATCTACTTCAGCAGTTGTCGGATCGGTTAGTTTTTTAGACCCTGATAGCTCTACATCCGAGTCAGAATTAGAAGAAGAAGTAATTGCTCCCAAAAAATGGGTTAGGAATTTCCGGTGATGTAGCTACTCTTTTAGAGCCCTATTTAGATAAGGGTCACACAATTTTCATTGATAATTGGTACACCAGCCCGGATCTCTTTTGTTGGTTGTACGACAAATCCACGAATTGTTTTGGAACTGTGCGTCGTAATAGAAAGGAGATGCCAAAAATGGAGGAAAAGCTGAAAAGAGGAGAGACTTCTTTTAGATCGTCGTCAGGAAAATTGTTGGCATTGAAGTGGTGTGATAAACGAGAAGTATGGATGTTATCAACATTTGATTCGGCAGGAATGTGCCAAACGAATAAAGTTGATAGACAAACAGGTGAAAAAAAGCTGAAGCCAAAAGTCGTAATCGACTACAATAAATGCATGGGGGCAGTGGATAAGACGGACATGATGCTTAGTACCATGGAATGTCTACGAAAATCACAGAAATGGTATATAAAATTATTTCTACACTTTATTGACATTTCAGTACTTAATGCACATGCATTATTTCAGATTGCCACAAAGAAAAAAATTCCATTAGTTGATTTTCAAGTATAATTAATCAGGGAAATTTTTAAAAAATATTTTACAGAGAGAAAATCATCTGGAAGTCACAGGTCTAGCACTGAAGACATTCCACAAAGATTAATTGGCAGACATTTCGTCAAAGAGCTGCCACCAACAGGAAGCGAAAAGAAGCCAAGAAGGCAGTGCATTGTTTGTAGTAAACACAAAAATAGAAAATTAACCATGTATTGTTGCGATGTGTGTGAAGCACCTTGTGTTTATTACCGTGCTTCAAAACATATCACACACAAGAACATTATTAAAAAAAAATTTTAACTCTACCAATGCCGGTCCAAAGTCCGGATATAAAAATGAGGATGGAATTTTTTTTTTTAAATCAAAAATGACGAATTAGCGATGAAAAAGTAGCAAAAAGAACTCAGCACTGGGCGGTTGCTCAAGCGGCAGCCCCGTAGCACCCACTCAAGGTCGAGCCTTGGACTGACCCGCAGCGAACAGGTTAATACAAAATAGGCATTCGGGTGTTCAAAAAAAACATGTATGACATTTTCAAAAGTATAGGACGTGCAACCTGCTCACCTTTACCTATTCTTCTGCAATCTGAAATTTTTTCAGCCGTGATATTATTCAATTCAGTTTTATCCAATATATTTTGAACTATTTTGAATATATTTTCAGGCTGATCATCATTTTATTCAGGAACATTGTATAAGAGTACATTGTTTTTCATTAGTTCTCTATTTTATCTATTTATTTCAACTTCCTGCAATTAAACCTTTTTTTCAAGTTCCGTGTTTTTCAATTTTATGGTTTGATATTCCTCAATTAGTTTATTAAATGTTTGGCTGATTAAACTTAGACTATTACTTATTTCTTTTGTTTCCTTGCTGTTCTTTTTAATTTCCTCCATAATATCATCTAGTGTTGGTGACATATTGTTGATTTACTTTCAGATATAAGAAATGAATGACTTATTTATATCCCAATTAAATAAATATCACTACTGTGGCGTTGATGACCTGAGGGTTTTACGCCTCTAAGCCATAACAAACAAACAATATCACTACTGTATGTATATACTATATATACATAAACTATACAGCTGTTTGTTAATGTCTGGGGGATTATTAAAGTAAATACACTGACTCACCTGTTCCATGGTCATTGGTTTACTTACTCCTACTCCTTTTCAACAATCTCTCATATAATTTTATAGTTCAATTTATTCAATTAAATCACAGTTTTTAGAAAAAAAGATTTTACCACTTTATTCCGAACCACTATAGAAGTAGATACGTCCAATTTTTTAATAGATTGCCGCACAAAAACTAGGACTAATACAGTCCGATGTGAACACATTATTACACATTGGTTATTGTTTATTATTTGGTTGTTATAATATTTATAATATTTGGTTGGTAAATAAGTTTCGGTTCGGCTTAAATTTTGGTTAATTATTTGGTTATTGTTTATTATTTGGTTGTTATTATTGTTTATTATATTTGGTTGGTAAATAAGTTTCGGCTAAAATTTTGGTTTCGGTCGGACACTAACAGTTATTTTAAGAAGAAATTTACTCCAAGTGAATTAAAAAATACATACCAGCCTTTTCTCTAAAATTAACCACTAATTCTGTTGTTTTTTCTATTTTAAAATGTAAAAAAATATTTCATTGCCCACAGTTTGTCATATTTTCTGAATTCTCAAAAAATTCTTATTTTTTAATTACTTTATTATCTACACTTGTCACATATTATGAACATTTTTGTAGGATCTATAATTTATTTTTCAGCTTTATGTATTTTGATGTTTAAAATTATTTTTTTTTTTCCAGGCATTGTCCATGTTCAGCACAGCCCTACAATCTGGGCAGCTTGGACCTGTAGTGTCACAGTTTGAAATGGGCCCTGAAGCAGTTAATGCCGCCAACTCGGGAAACATGGAAGAGTTTGTAAAAGCTCTTCAGTCTGCAACCATATCCCAGCAGGAAGGCTCTGGAGAATCATCGTCAAAGAAAGAAGAAGATAAAAATAAAAAAAAGAATGATGATGAAGATATGAATTTAGATTAATTTTACCGCAGATAGATCATTAAAATACCTCATTTTCCAATCATATTCATAGCAAATAACTTTCATTGTGCTTTTCAGGGTTTTAGAAATCATATGTTTTAGTATAACATAATTTTTGAATAAATATTTACTGAATATCTGTGACCTTACTTATTCAACTGTCAATTTATGTAAGTACAGATGGACTGTTTTTTGACCAGATAAGCTGATGTTAATTTTTTGAAATATACCTCTATTTACAGAATATCAGTGTTCATTCAATTCATTCATTCATTCAATTTTTTAAAAGAGACTGATCTCAATGTTTAATTTGGGTTATTAAGTGAAGGAACTATTGGGTTGTCCGGAAAATAATGCAGGTTTTCAAGTTTTCTTTCAAAACATTCTATACATAGTAATCTGTTTACTTTTAGGGGATTATTTATTTGTACGAGTGTCAACAGTTGCTAATCCTCTTCTAAACGACAATGGTTGTTTATCTCTATAGCATCTCGCTACTTGGAAATAATCCAGTCTTTCCTACGATGTCACGTCGTGAATTTCGTACGATTTTCTTTTACGAGTTTAAACTCGGCCACAGTGGAGCCCAGACAGCTAGAAACATCAACCAAGTGTGGGGCGAGGGAATTGTTACTGAGTGCACTGTTCAAAGGTGGTTTAAAACATTTCGGGAGGGAGACTTCAGCCTCGAAGATAAAGAAGGTTGTGGAAGGCCTTCCTCTCTTGATGACGATATTCTCCGATCATCGGTGGAAGAAAACCCCAGAATAACTGTTCGAGAACTTGCGGAAAAACTTCAAGTAAGCAAATCGACCGTCGATGACCACCTCAAGGCGAATAGAAATGTGAAAAAACCCAAATCCTGCATTATTTTCCTGACAACCCAATACATTAAACAGTTACTAAAGAGTGTTTCTAAAGTTTTCTAATAATTTTTGATCACTTGCTCAGTAAAAATTAATTCTATTAATTTTGATTTTATAACGTACACTTTCATAATTTTTAATATTGGCTAAAGATCTAAATTTCTTCCATAATATATCTCAATGAGTTGTAGCTATACCTGCCAACCTTGCTGGTGAGGAAGAAAAAGCAAAATTTGTAATACAAATAATTATAATTAAGTTTAAAACAATAGTTATTGATAAGACTAATTTCTTTCACACAACGTGTGACATTTTATAAGACTCTAATAGCTGTTCGAGATCATACTCAACTTATTTTATTATACCTGTCTTCCTGATTATAAGTGACAAATTATAAAACAGCTATTATAATTGTCTATTTTAAATTCAATCATAATTAAATATGATGGTCCATTAATTTATAATTACTCTATTGTGGTAGAAATAAGAAACACTAAACAATGTCGACAAATGTCACAAAGATAATGTCCACTCAAGGAATGCAAAAGTTCACTAATAACTTTATTTTCCTTAAATATGTATGACAATGATGAAATCAATAATTAAATCTTGTGGCATTGCCTATGATTTAATTAGGTAGGTAAGTAATGCTGGATAGCATCTTTTATTTCTAATCTTGGTGAATTATTATATTTTACCTCACTCCAAATTCAAGTTTAAGAATTTTGAAATAGATAATGTCAATTCCAACAACCTTGAAAGTTTAGAACAGAAGTTGCTGGTGTTGGTTCCCTCCTAAAGAAGAAATTTAAAATAAGTAGAACCTACTATTTAATGGATTCTAAATCATTTTTTTAAATACCTACAAATTCCACTCTTCTGGGCTTTTTTTTTTTTTTTTTTGTTTGTTTTGGCACTGATTGATGAAATGATTATTAAATCAGAATAATAATAATTTTAATACTGATAAACATTATATAACTCCAATAGAATAACTTGATATATGGTTTTTTATTGGTTAGAGGATATTGTGGACAGATGAATGACAAGTTAGGACAGGGAAGTACCTTATGCTAAATTAATAATCTTTACATTTTATTGTAAAGAATTAGGAATTAGCACTAGAAGTGCTAGTAAACTGGTGCATAGTAAAAGTGATTTGTATTGAAAAATATTCTGATTTAGAATTTCTCTTTAATTATTTTAGAAATCAGAGTGAGGTGCAATACTAATAAAAAAAGAAAAAAAATGCTTATGGCCAAAGTAAATAATACTATTCTTTGCGCTAAGCATTAAGATTTTCACATGTGAAGAATGCATTCTTCACGTGTTAAGAATTGATGAAATAGAGGCAGCACATCCCTGGTTGAAACCACTTTCACATGCGGCAACCCAGACACCTTGACCTTGAGACAGAGATACTACCGATAAGGCGCACCAAGAGCTCCTTTATTCTGATCTTAATTCCTTTTGTAACTTAATTTAGACTCGTATAATTATGATACTATGGGCTATGTTAAAGTTTAGATCCTTCATTTTAACTAGTTTTCAAGACGAAACTACGACTGTTACCGATTGGGTGGGGGTCGCTTGGATAAATAAACTCATGTGTTTGTTGACGTCACGATACCACGTGCTATGCTCCTAGCTCCGCCCCCAAACAGCGGTTTCAATCCAACTCGGGTTGGATAGTTATAATATATATCAAAAATTAATTATTAACCTTGAATATACATTCAATAGATATTTGGAATATGCTTATGACAGACATTGCCGATTAGTGATATCAGTCACCGCCGTGATAACCGACGAGTCTCATTGATAATCAGAAGTTTGTAAACAGTGCGTTTCGACATTTGTTGCATTAATAAAATTGTATGAATACTCCAACTTTCCTTAAACCCACTGGGAGTTTCATTTAAAATACTTGTCCAAAGCATGTTATGAATGAGAAACCGAACGTAAACAGACTCCTAGAATGGTGCTGTTAACTTATCGATTTTACACTCAACTTGCAATCTGCCTCGTAGTTCCCAGCTAGAATCGTCGTAACGGATATAGTACTATTTTCCCACAGAGCAGCTGGTTTGGAGTAGATAATACTGGATAATTTCGTTACAAGGTAAGTTAACTCTTGGGACTTTACCGCTTTATCAAACGGTTTAAAGGGAATGGCGAACCAATGTTTGACCTTGAATTTCCAGTGACGTAGGTCGTGGAAAGTAATGTTTTTATGATGACTCTAAATACGCAGTATGCGTTTCTTAATGCATTCCCTGACTAAATTTATGAATCTGTTCTCTATCTCACATCAGAAAATAATAAATTATCAAATATGGTGTTATAGAAATATTGCAATTACTAAGATTTCCTCTGAATCTATTCCATTCCATAGTTATATTCACTATGATCATCAGCTGTTTTAGAAATACAATGCTGTAAAAAATAAATTAACTCTGAAGTGATCTGGCACCATTTCTGAAAGAAAATTAATACAGTGGAGGTATATACTAATATAACATAAAAAGGACATTCATATAGATATTAACCTCTGGAAGTTAATGTAGCAGGATATACTAGTTATATCATTTAAATTATAGTTATATTTTTGGTTTAGATAAAGGGAAACAATTGTATCCATTTGTTTTTGTTTTTTATTTATTAAATGCTTAAATGAAATTTTCAAACTTTTTTGATAGTCATTTTGGTAAAACTAAATTAGCTTTGTTTTATTTTAAATTAATTTAACTAAATGGGATTTATAATTCAATTTCTCAGTAAGGAGATTAAAAACAAAGGTAATGCACAATATTAGGAAACATTTTAAATACCACTGTATGTATTATTAGTATAAGATATTTGAATTAATCCAATCTTAAATTGTGGCTGACCACCAATTTTAAATTATTTTTAAATAATTTATTTTTTGAAGAGAAAAGATTTGGCTCCGCCCAATAATTTAAAATTGGTGGTCAGCCACAATTTAAGATTGGATTAATTAAAATAATTTAAAAAATTGACTTATGTCAATAAATATCATAAATTGGACAAAAATTGTCCACCTCCCGCTACTACTCGCAAATCTTGTGAGATAGGGGGAGTAGGTATCAGTGAAGAGGAAGGATTTGCTCTGCCTTGAGCCGAGCTCTGTGGTGTAGCGGTTAGCATCCTCCCATGTAACGCAGGAGACCCGGGTTCGACTCCCGGCGGAGCCAAATCTTTTCTCTTCAAAAAATAAATTATTTAAAAATATAAGATATTTGTTTTAGTTTTCAGGTTAGGCATTGTAAACAAAACAATCCTTTTCCCATTTTAATATGCTATCATCCGAGAGGTCACAGATTCCTTGGATTCATAAAAGATTCAAAAATTTTAAAGCTAGGAGTACGCAACTAGTAGAATAGTTATGAGGGAAGAATTGATAAATGTGACTTAGCAACTAAGCGCAAACGTAAGTTATTAAAATAATTATCATAATTACATACACATTTCGGAACACATATTTTATTTTGTCACTTTAAGATTAACATTAAATGTATATGGAATACAATAATGGTAATCATCGCAACAACTTAGAATATTTCTTTTACAAATGGAAACATTCATGCTTAAACTACTTTAAAATAAGTGAAGCAGCATCCCAAACTCATATCTCGGGTTAAAAAATGATAACTAAAGTAACCACATTGATCACTAAACTCTTCACAAAATTCTACAAGCATTGATTTTTTGACAAATTACCACTCCACAGGACGTAAAGTAACAAACCGCGATATAATAAACACTAAAACAAAGGTTCCAGCAACGAAGTACATTACAAAAGTGTAAAATGCATCTTCATCATCAAAAACATCTGTGAATGCAGGAATCTGACTATATAAATCTTCAACTACTTTGATACTGTAGCTGTTTTCTTGTTTTTTAGGCATGATGGTTTACTTTTTCTTCGGTTGCGATTTTGATCCAGTCGCTTTTTTTACAGATTTAGTTGCTATAGCAGGAGCAGTTTCAGTTTCCTTAGGTGCAAGAACAGTTATATGCTTATTATAAAGCTGGAACATCTCCAGTGCTGACAGATTGGCAGATTTGAAAATCACCTCCTCACCATTTTCTAGAATTAATTTAAAATAAATGAGCATCATTAGGAATTAAATAATGTTCAGAAACCAGGAAGATAACACAAAATTATTAAATCACCTAGCTTGAATGTTACTATAGGATCAGAGCGGTCACAAGTAACTTCAGTCTGGAATTTACAAGCTAAATTTGTATTTTGAACTTTGGGAGCTGTTATGTAGTGCATAAAATATCTGAAAAGCAATACAAAGTTTTTTATTTACAGAGAGAAATGGCTGTACCATTCCAAGAAGTGGCACACATCCATAGGGAAACTGCTTCCATGGTTGGAAAATCTTTTGCACAACCAGGTAATTACAAAAATTCAATTAATTGTTTTAAAAAAACCTTGTTTACCTCGTTTGCTCTATCTTTTGGTGGAAAGGATCAAATTTGATGGAAACCTTTTTTACTGGCTTAAGAGTTAGTGTTTTTAATTGTTTTACTATAGCTGCACTTACACCTCCACTTCTTTTTAAAGTTCCTTGAAAAGGAACAGACATCGTGATACTAGTAACCTTACCGGGACAGCCATTTTCTGTTGTTCTATTTTGTAGCAATCGATAACAAACTAATCACGAAATCGATTCTCTGTGCTCCTTTAGTTAGATATATTTAAAACAGTTCTCGTTAATGTATATATTTTTTATTTATAAATGTTCTTGGGAAGATTTCTGTTAAAAAACGCGTTTTTTGTTTTTCTTTTTAACCTTTGAACTAAATTCAATTTATTGGCACATTTTGAAATACGCCAAATATGTTAAATATGTACTGAATAGAGTTGTTGGTAATTTTAAAATTAATTTTTTTTAAACATATTTTTGTTTTTATATATATATATATATATATATATATATATATATATATATATATATTTAAATTTACTGTTACAAACGTAAATAATTTCTTCTAAAAAAATGTTAAAATAAAAAATTCCCTTGTGGCTTATAAATGAAAAGACCGTTTCGTTCGATTGCCAAGACTCACCAATAACAATTTTATAATTTGCACAATTACGATAACCTTTACAGGACATAAACTTTGCTATTGCACATCTAACATTCATGGTGTCCTGTCATAATAAAAATAATGCTGACATGTTCTCTGTAAATGGAACGGTATTTTCTGTCTGCCCAGACTGGACTTTTCCCCGATATTATATTTGGTATGTAAGAAGTTATATCCCAATCAATATTTTCCCGAATTTCTAAGATAACGCCCTGAATATCTTCAATCCTTTTTGTACCTTAATACATTTTTTTCTTTCCATCAGTAAACTGAAATTATTCCAGAAAAATTATCTGAGCTGTGAGTTCAGGAATAGTTGATATAACAAGAATCGATGATAAATTATAAGAAACGCATTTAGGGAATAACGTTAGTTGACATGGGCGTACCCAGCGGGGGTCAGGGAGCAGCTTGCCCCCCTGGAAGGCTGGGTGCAATAATTTTTTAAGCTTTTAAGGCGGGAAGCAGTAATAGAATAATTTTCTCAAGCAATTAATTGTAATAACTTAGTTGATAAAGCACTGCTATAATTATACATAATTTTGGTTTCATACACCTTTTCCGCGGTAAGATGATACAACCTGAACGACCATAGCTTGCCCTCCCCCCTAGTTTTGATCCTGGGTACGCCCTTGCTAGTTGAACTAATTCGAATTTAATTTAAAATATTTAATTTAATTAAATATTTAAATTAAACATCATAATTTAGGTATGTATAAAATTGTTGACACTTATATTTTCTTTCTGTATATATTTTTTTAATTATGAGGATAGATATTATGTTAAAGGACTAACGAAAAAATATTGAAAACGAAATAGTGTAGAAATTACATCATTTATAATCTGACCAATCATTACTCACCTTTTATGCTTTATAAAACAATTTTGTAGCGGAAAAAAACAACTCATACTTACGGATAGAGTATATCTTCTTTGTATTATATGACTTAGAAATAAATAAAAAATAGGTAAGTTTAAATCGGAAGTTAAAAATCGATTTCCCCTGAATTTGGGAATTAACGTATTTACTGTTACTACAATTTAACGAATTTAAACTACCTTTGAAAAGAATTTAATAAATTAATTTTTTAGTACCTTTGTCCCGGGTAAGAACTAACAAAATTGATAAACATAACTTCTACATCTGAGGCAGTCCCTCAGTACTAGATCGTTAGAGCTCGAAGTAAAGAACTACTTAGTATGATTATGCTTAGCGTTTTGGCTATAATGACATGAGTCATTCATATAAATGAGCACATCCGTTTAATCCATTACACATGCCTAGCATCAAACGATTTTGTTCTATCAAGGATTCTTTATTTTATAAATTCTGCCAGTTACTTATCTGAAAATAGTTCATAATAGGTTACAGTTGTGAGCTTAATTTATTTGAATGCACCAGAACTTGCAATTCAGACATAGACTTTTTTACTTTCACTTACCTATATATGAAATATATAGAAGTGGAAGTATTGCGATCGTGAAAAATTTTGACTTCCGGTTTTCTACGGAAATACACGTTTTGGGGTACCCTGAGTCCAAATGACCAAGTCCCGCGAAATGGTCTGTGTGTGTGTGTGTGTGTGTGTGTGTGTGTGTGTGTGCGTGCGTGCGTGTGTGCGTGCGTGCGTGCGTGTGTGTGTGTGTGAACAGACTAGCTCAAAAACTATAAACCGTGCGAAACTGAAATTGGGTATTTAGTGTATGTATATGCCCGTGATGTGACAGCAAAAATGTCATTCAAATTGCTCAAAGGGAGGGGGTACTTTATTTAATAACTTTTTAAGTTTTTTTCGATTTTCTCAGAAACGGCTCTAACGATTTTGATTAAACTGAGTATTTGATTTATTTATATGCCCGAGATATGACTGTTAAAATTTGATCGAAATTGATCAACCGGAGGGGGGACTTTACTTAATAAATTTTATATCATTTCCACGTGCTTTTTTTATTTACTCAAAAACGGTTTTAACGATTTTGATCAAACTGGGTATTTGATGTATGTGTATGCCAAAAATATGATAGCCAACATTTAATGAAAATTGATCAACCGGAGGGGGCACTTTCTTTCATAACTTGTTATCCAATTTGTACCTTTCTTTCGACTACCTCAAAAACGGCTTTAATGATTTTGATCAAATTCGCCACGTTTAATGAAAATAAGGTGTTCTTTATTATTAGGTAAGCTTTATCGTTATTAAAATGTTCTGAGGGGGCTTAAAAGGGGAAGGGGTCTTTTTTGTTTTCCTGTAAAGTACACTTGTTTTTGTTTATATGGAAAAATTAACTGTCTCTCATTACGCCTAAAAATAAGAAATGGCTAAATATGAGATATGATAAAAATTAAGAAAACACAAAGAGGAGAAAAAAAGAAAAATATTCAGTCAACTCATAAAAATCGTTGAGCCCATGCATGCGGAGTACGCCTTTAATGAGAGACCATAGTTCATAATTAAAGCCGTTCTGTTCATTTGAGAAGTGACAATTAACAAAACGCATCAATGTCTAATCTAAGTAAGTTGGTAAGTGAAAGTTGTGTGTTGCGTGCACGCACCAGATTTTTTCAATAAGCTTTTATCACCGCTCATAGTTCAGGATAAAAAGAAATATGATGAAAAAATTGTGCCCTCATGATATTTTGGTTTTCACTTAGTAACAGTAGTAAGATTGGAGAAGTGCAGAGTTCGGCCAAATTAGGGTGGGTGGGGGGATATATTAAGGGAGGTTGAACTGGAAGAAAGGTCTTACAAAAAAAGCTTCTATGAATCTTCGGTATTTTCTAAACTTCAGGATCTAATGGGACCATCACAGTAGTCGGCGCTTAAGTTGTACTCCAAATATAGTTTTTTTAACTAATAATCTAATAACTTATTATCTGCTGACTGCTAGGAATGGGCTTATAGGATTCATAATCACAGAAACCATCAAAAATGATGCATGACTCGACAAAGTTGCAGCAAAATGAATTGTTCATCCACCATTTTCAACACCCAATAAAGTATATAGGGTTCCTTATTTGGGCAGACACTGCAGATCTCGAATCTTAATATTGATATAATGTTAAAATTTTCAAGAAAGTGCTACTTTTGTTCTATATTTCCTTTAATTTTAAAGTTTTTCTGTTATTAAAACTGCCAAACAACTACCGGAGCGAAGCCGGGAACCCTAGCTAGTATAATAATAAAATGCATGTTGCTAATTGCCGCGCATTAATTATTTTCGTACAGACATCGGTGTCACCATAGGGAGTACGGGGGGAGGGGGGTCCTCCCCCAATATTTTGGAAAAGGGCTACTATTTACACTCTAACTGTGACATAAATTGGCAACTATTATAAATACATTTAAAATACATGATTGGAGGAGGAATTAAATGTCCCAACAGTTGTTTTTAGGCGTTATTATTTCAACTATTTAGCTTTTATTTCAAATTTTTAACTATGAGAATATAGAATCGTCCCCCCCCCACTTATTTTTTGCTCGTGACGCCCATGCACAGCTAAAGTTGCATCTCACCTCAGGCATATACAAGGCCCCCCCCCCCCCCCCCCCGCGCGACATCCATGGCATCAAAAATATATGCTACGTTACCTAATTTTTTTTTTATTAATCATCCTAAACTGAAAATAATTGGTTAAATTGTTAATAAAATCTTCGAATTGAATGAAACTATTTCCCCAGTAAATTTTATTAACTTAGTGATTGATATAGTTTTTTATTGTTTTTTTGCACTTTTCATAAATTTTTATGATTTATTTCGTTTAATTTAAAATATATATATATATATATATATATATATATATATATATATATACGACTTGCTTAGAACTCTTGGAATGCACCTAACAAGAAAAAAATAAGTCAATGCTATATCGTTTTCAAATATCTTAGCAGGAATACTGGGCTGGATCTTAAATTCGTAATTAAAGGATCAGAAGAAACCATTATTGAAGTGATTAAGTACGTCTTTGTTGCTTACTGTGAACACTTATTAAAATGGAATATTTGAAAGATTTTTTGTCTTTTTTTTTTCAATGTTGTGCACTCCTGCTGGGAAATAGTACCAGGCTCCCAAACTGATATGATATGAAGAAATATTTTAGTTGCCTTCGGAAAATTCTTTCCTCATATAAGTTTGATATTTGAGAAAAAAGTGGCATCCCAAAATCCCGCGTACTGTCTACTAATATACCTAACATACCAAGATTTTTCTTTACAAACGTTTTAGACCATATAATTCTGCGATTAGTGATTCTTAAATCGGATTGAAGAAAAGTGTAGAAATCCTGAATGTTAAAAAGGTTCATAGACAGTTTATTCAATTTCAGTACTGGGGTTTGAGTATTGGAAAGCCGGAAATGGGTTTCATTTGCTCATACTTTACACTTTGCTCTCTATGAAACTCACCCTCGAACAGATAATCCCTCTAACCTTGCCGTACCGGCGTACTACGAACAGCTATTTACAGTGAAACGTTAAGTCGAGCGAACAATGATGTCTGACCGCACTTATGCACCTTAATATAAAAATTTCCATTACAAAGACGATTGACGTGGAACTAGCGGCTGTTCTGACTTTTGCTCTAACTTATTATGGATAAATGTTGCGTCACAAAAATGCTAAAAGGTTTAGAAGCTTATCGTAACTAACCTAGAAGCGACACTAGCACTATCCCGGACACACATAGGCGAACAGATATATTATCTTTTCTAGTTCGTATCTTATTTAGATTAGCCGAACAGTGTTCGAGGGTGAAGTTTGCAGAGTGTGAACACACCTTTGTTTGCCCCTTCCTAGTGGTGCGCCAAGGCGGGAACGCGGTTTGCGGCTATTTTTTTTTTTTTTTCAGCTTCTGGCCTATAATTTTTATATGGTTCATCGAATTACAAGACCATCAGGTAAATATTTCCTAAATTGTAAAGAAATTGTATCATTTAAACGTTATAGGCCAGAAACAGAAAAAAAAATTATCAAAAGATTTAACTATTTCCACTGTCCCCCCTCGCCTTGCTCCCCCTGGAGCTGGCAAATTATGGATGCTAATCTGTGACATCCAATGAACATATTAAATCAGTTTCCAGCTATCCGACATTTAACACCAATCCGACGGCTTAGCGCATCCAGGGGGAGTACTGTGGGAGCTGCAGCCCTCCTTTGGAAATTATTTTGTAATTTACAAATACAATTTGACTTTACTAAAAGTTAGGAAGTAAGATAAAGAACAAATAATGTGCAGGACAAGTAGAATTTTAGCTGCAGGAAAGGAACATAATGGTAAATAAGATCACTGACATATCCAGGGGAAGGGAGGACTATGGATGGCCTCCTTATCATTTTTATAATCGGCTGGATTCGCCTATGTCCGCCGGTGGCCACAAGGTTTAGCTTGCTTCATAAACAGGCCGAAAATTTAAAAGCTCAGGATTTCATTCATCGAAAACAAAAAATTAATCGCTAGATACAAAATTATGTATAAGCTAAACAAGTTTCGCTCAATGTTTGTTAATCATATTTTTTTTCAGCTAAAAATACTGAAAATGAACATATATGATTTGTTTGGGACTTTCTTATATTTTTGATTGTCAATACCGGCATTTCTGATAGCCAAATTCAATATTTGAGCTATTCGTTTTACGCTTGATTTAATATTGTTTAATTCTTTCCCCATTTAATTTATATTAGGATGCGCCATTTAAAAGTTTAATCGAGAAACTGAAAGCAGTCCGAAAATTTGGTTATCTTCTGTTATCTCTAGATTATTTAGTCTATATGTTTTGCGAAAAGGAATAACGTGACCAGCATAGGTTTTTATTCTTACATTTTTAAACTTTAATAGAATTGCAGCTAAAATGGTTTACATGATACTTTGACTGTACCTACTTCAGAAATGAACTAAGTAATTTTCTTAATAATGCACACTGTAAAAACCATTTAAAAAATATATTCTTAATTTGCATGTAAAACACAATTTAGAAATAAACTTTATTTTTTAAATAATCATTTATTTGTTAAATTTATCTCCTCGCAAAATGTTTCAAAATTGCAAATAAACAATTGTTTGTTGTTTATTTTGTTACCCTGACCTATTAATAGTTAATCCTCTCCCTTATTCATATAATAGTATTGCACCCATTGAACGTACTTTAATAGTATTATCCTTTTGTAAAACGCACCTCTCAGACTTATTCCTGACCGCTAGCGGAACTGCGGCATTGTTATCGTTCTTAGTTTTTTGACATTTACGTCTTCTAAAAGCTACTATTTAAATATTTTTACTTAACGTTTTATCAAAAAAATAAGCACAGGGATTAATGAGATAAAGTAATATAAACATTTTTACTTTCACTTACCTATATATGAAATATATAGTAAGTGGAAGTATTGCGATCGTGAAAAATTTCGACTTCCGGTTTTCAACGGAAATACATGTTTTGGGGTCCCCTGAGTTCAAATGACCAAGTCCCGCGAAATGGTCTGTGTGTGTGTGTGTGTGTGTGTGAACAGACTAGCTCAAAAACTATAAGCCGTGCGAATCTGAAATTGGGGATTTAGTGTATGTATATGCCCGTGATGTGACAGCAAAAATTTCATCAAAATTGCTCAAAGGGAGGGAGTACTTTATTTAATGACTTTTAAGTTTTTTTCGATTTTTTCAAAAACGGCTCTAACGATTTTGATTAAACTGAGTATTTGTTCTATTTATATGCCCGAGATATGACTGTATCAATTTCATCAAAATTGAACAACCGGAGGGGGGAATTTACTTGATAAATTTTGAATAATTTTCACGTGTTTTTTTTTAGTTACTCAAAAACTGTTTTAACGATTTTGATCAAACTGGGTATTTGATGTATGTGTATGCCAAAGATGCGATAGCCAACATTCTATCAAATTTGATCAACCGGATGGGGGACTTTACTTAATAAATTTTGTATCATTTTCACGTGTTTTTTTTATTTACTCAAAAAAGGCTTTAACGATTTTGATCAAACTGGGTATTTGATGTATGTATATGCCAAAGATGTGATAGCCAACATTTCATCAAAATTGGTTTAACGGAGGGGGCACTTTATTTCATAAATTGTTTCCAATTTTTACGTTTTCTTTTTCGATTTTCTCAAAAACGGCTTTAACGATTTTCATCAAATTCGTGGTGTTTAATGAAAATTAGGTGTTCTTTAATATCAGGTAAGCTTTATCATTATTAAAATGTTCTGAGGGGGCTTAAATGGGGAAGGGGCCTTTTTTGTTTTCCTATAAAGTACCTTTGTATTTGTTTATATGGAGAAATTATCTGTCTCTCGTTTTGCCTAAAAATAAGAAATGGCTAAATATGAGATATGATAAAAATCAAGGAAACATATAGAGGAGAAATAAAGAAAAATATTCAGTCAACTCATAAAACTCGTTGAGCGCAAGCGGAGTACGCCTTTAATGACAGACCATTGTTCATAATTAAAGCCGTTCTGTTCATTTGAGAAGTGGCAATTAACAAAACGCATTAATTTCTAATCTAAGTAAGTTTGTAAGTGAAAGTTGTGTGTTGCGCGCACGCACCAGATTTTTTTTACTCAAAAACGGCTTAACGATTTTGATCAAACTGATCGTTATAAGTTCGTTGACGCGTATTTGATGTATGAATATACCCGCGATGCGACATCTCAAAGTTCATTATAATTGGTCAAATGGAGAGGGCACTTTACTTAATAAATTTAGTCTCATTTTCACTTGTTTTATTTATTCAAAAAGGGCTTTAACGATTTTGATCAAACTTGATATTTGATGTATGTGTTACCTGCGCCTTCTCCCGAGACTTCGTGAGAACATGGAGTACTTGATAGGAAAACTTAAAGGGAAAAGAATACACACATCTCACATTCCAAACAAGAGAAAACAAAAATCTACTATATTCTGATAGTTATATAAACAAAACAAATAAGGACATTAATTAGGCGCTATTTGAAACATATGTACAATGTATAAAAATTACAAAGTAATTTAGAAAGAAAAAGGAAATTAGTAAATAAAAAATATATACATAAATTTGAAAAGGCTTTTTTGCAATTAGTTATAAGCAAACATCAAATATAACTGTTAATACTAGTTTTCTTTATACTATAATTATCTACAATATCTAACATCAAAAGACTGGAGGTTTAACAAGATACAGCCTCGATAGGAAAAGTCGTTTATTTAATGTGAACAAAATAAAAACAAATAACCTCCGGTCAAACATACATACATTAAACATAAAACAAAACAAATGTGGCAAATAAATCAAAACTATCTGTTATATCTACAACGAACGGGTGCTTATTGTAAATTCTTTATTAATACTAATATATATATGAAAGCCAATTAACCCAATATACATAAATAAACATAACCCGTAACTGTACCTCCAGTAGGTAGGAATATTCAATTTAACATTAATTAAACCCTGGTTCTTATCTAGCTTTCAGTTCAATAATTAATACCTAACACTGTACATTTACAAAATTACTCCACTAAAACTAAGCTCAGTCTACATTTCTTGTAAAGTTTTCACGATGTGTGTTATTCACCCATGTGCTCACAGCATACTTCTCCAAATCCGCCAAAAACTGCCACGAGGCTTTTCCCTCCCTTACAGATTCACCCTCCATGTGCCTGGTGCTTCCCTCTAGCCGAGTGCGGCGGAACTAGCACAACGACTATTTCAAATTTGAATCGACTCGCCACAATGCCCCCGCCTTTCCAAAAGAGGCGATTACAGTCGACTCTTCACTAAAAGTTTCGGGGTCTCCGAAGGTTGTAAGGGCTCCTTGATAATGTGATATCTGAATAGGAATCTGGTTTCCACGTCTCGTCCTTGGGATCTATTGTTACACTAACTTCAGACTCATCGGTTTCCAATGCCACCTGTTCCAGAGGAAGTGGACTTGATGAGTGGCTTCGAGGGATCATACTAGGTCTCCCTTCCGTTTCGACTACTTCCCAATGAAGCGGGACATTTTCTCGAGTAGAGTTAGTGGTCCAAGTTATCGGTTGCGACCTCCTTTCTTGATCGTTCTTGTCCTCTTCGTCTTCCTCGTCAGAGCTTCCTAGTGGCACAAGGTCTAGCTTCTCTGATTCTTCTTCTTCCTCTGACTCCGAATTTACATGTTCCTGCCCTTCGTCTGATGAAAACGATTCTCTTGAAGACCACTGCTTCTCATTCCTTAGCTCACCTGTTGAGTCTATCATCGTCCTTCCGTAGGCCGGCTTCAGGCGGTTAATATGAACTACCTGAGTGCTACCCAACTCGTTTTTTATTTCATATGTCACCTTCCCCCATTTCTTGACCACAACGTGCGGCCCTGTCCAAGGGCAGTGGAACTTGGGGAAATGGCCAGGTTTCACAGCCGGTACATGGAGATAGACCAAATCACCAACTTCGAAGTTCCTTTCTTTCCTCGTCTTATTGATTCTCTCCGTTCGCCGAGCCCACTCCCGATCTATTCTATTTCGAGCTTCCTCTTGGGCTATTTCTATCCGGTCTCTTAGCTGTTGAGCAGCATCCACTGTTCCTCCGGCCCCCTCCCCTCCCTTCGGGCTCTCTACTTGCGCTGGTGTCCTCAACTCTCTTCCAAACAGCAGGTAGTTAGGTGAGAATCCAGTGGCTGAATGGGGTATCGCCCTGTATGCCATGAGCGTATAAGGGATCCACTTATCCCAGTCTCGGCCGTCTTTTCTGGCAAAGTGAGCCAGGGAATCGCCAAGAGTTCTATGGAACCTTTCTAACATCCCATTACTCTGTGGATGATACGGGGTCGTCTGTAGCTTGGTGATTGCTAATGTTTTGCATACTTCTTTAAACAGATCTGACACAAAGTTACGGCCCTGGTCAGTGAGCAAGCGATTGGGAACTCCGTGTCGAGTGATGATGGTTTCCACAAAGGCTTTGGCTGTCGCCCCCGCAGTCTGTTCTGTTATTGCAACGGCTTCCGTGTATCGGGAGAAGTGGTCGATAAAGGTGAGTAGGTATTTGTTTCCTCGGGCGCTCCTTGGGAAGGGCCCAACAATATCAAGTGATACCATCTCGAACGGCTGCGATGGGAAGTACGGTTTTTCAATGGGTGCTGTTAATCCTGGCGGAGTTTTCCTTGTTGCGCAGGAATGACAGGCTTTCACGAAATTCTCTATATCCCACTTCATCGATGGCCAATAATACTTTTGTTTTATCACCGCGAGCGTTCTTTCAATACCTGGGTGACCAGCCCATACGCTACTATGGCACTCCTCCATAATTTTCTTGCGTCTCCCTTGCGGGACTACGACTTTCCATAGCTTTTGGTCCTCCCCTTCACCCCAATATAATAGCCCCTTGTCGTCCCGTTTGCACACCCGGGGATTCTTTTCAGCCCAATGCACACATTCCTCGTCGTTCATCTGTTCTTGACGTAATTTTTCCGGATCATTAATTTCTCCCTTTGATACCTTGGCTACGGCACGACTCAGTGCGTCTGCATTGGTATGTCGTCGTCCAGGTTTGTGTATAACATCGTAATCAAATTCTTCTAACCTGAGCGCCCAACGAGTTAGTCTGGAAGAAGGGTCCCGCAGTGACAACATCCAACGCAAAGCGGAGTGGTCGGTAATCAGGGAGAACTTTCGGCCGAGTAAATAACATCGAAAGTGCTTCGTGGCCCATATGACTGCCAGCAGTTCTCGTTCTGTGGCAGAGTAGTTTTGCTCCGCGTGGTGAAGTTGTCGACTGGCATACGCCACGGGTCTTTCATGTCCATTTCTAACTTGTGAGAGTACTGCTCCCACAGCTACTCCAGAAGCGTCCGTCGCAAGAATAAACGGGTCTCGAAAATCAGGGTATATCAACACAGGTTCTGTACATAAGGCTTCTTTCAATTCCTGAAATGCTGCCTCCTGTTTCTGGCCCCACTGAAATTTGCTATCTTTCCCGGTCAACATCGTAAGTGGTTTCGCTCTCTCAGCAAAACTGGGTACAAACCTTCGGTAGTATCCCGCCAAGCCCAAGAATCCTCTTACTTCATTCGCTGTACGGGGAGCCGGGAATTCCTTTACCGCCTTGATTTTCTCTTCATCTGGTCTTACTCCTTCAGCGGTGACCAGATGACCCAAATATTTCACCTGACTCACTGCGAATTTGCACCTCGGTCCATTTAATTTGAGGTTAGCGTCCTTCAACCTTTCAAAAACATTTTGCAACCGGTCTCGATGTTGCTCTAGGCTTTCACTGAATATTATAATATCGTCGAGGTAGACATAGCACTCGATTCCCTTTATGCCAGCCAGGATCTGGTCCATCGTCCGTTGGAAGGTCGCGGGGGCCCCTGCGAGACCAAACGGCATCTTTTTATATTCATAATGCCCGTCTAATGTGGTGAAAGCTGTCTTAGGCTGATCCTCCTCAGCTACGGGTATTTGGTGATACCCACTACTCAAATCCAGAGTCGAGAAAATTCTGCTTCTTCTCAAGAGCTCAAGAGTCTCCTGAATTAATGGTAATGGGTAAGCGTCTACTTGGGTCAACGCGTTTAGTCCCCTGAAGTCAGTACAGAAACGGTACTTGACCGTCCCATCTTCACTCTTTTTTGGCACTAAAACCACCGGTGCTGCCCATGGGCTGTTGGAATGGGTAATCACCCCCTTGTTCATCATTTCCTTAAGATGCTCTTCGATTACTGGGCGGTGGTGGAATGGAACCCTATACGGTCGTTTCATTACCGGACGTGCATCACCTGTGGGTATCTGATGTTTAACTCCAATGGTGCATCCTTCTTTTCCCGGCGGCAAGAATAGCTCTTGGTATTTCTGTAATAAGGGTTCTATAACCGTTTTCTGGGTCGCCTCCAGATGGCTAAGGTCCCAGCCAGGGCCTGTTACTCCTATTGCTCTCATTCCTATTTTAACTTCGCCTTCTTTCATACTCCTGGTTTCTAAACCTACTTCCGCTACCCCACTGTCCATCCATGTGGCTGCCACCCCTATAGTCTGATTTCGGTCTAGGATGATCTCCTTAGAGCACACATTCACAACTTTAACCCATACACCCCTTTCTCTGATTTCCGACAAACAACGCGCAACCCTGACTCCTCCCTGCCTCAAGCCTATTGGCTCTATTACCACGTTAGAGTGTTCCATCCCCGTTACGTGTCCTCGCAATAACACCTCACTATAAGGGGGTATCTTAACTGGTGATATAGTGGTTACCAACTCGGGGGCTTCTTCCTCTGTCGAAGGGTCCTGAAGTCGGGTTCCCTCTCTTTCGTACCCCTTTCTTCTTCCTTGTATATTTCTCTTCCCCCTGTTTTTCACTCGCAGTCGCGCCGTTTGTTGCTGGTTGCCCTCTTCCTCTCTCTCGATCTGTTCCTGTGTTGCATCCCATTTCTTTTCTAAGCCTTTAATCGTCTGGCACAATTTCTTCATTCCTTGGTGAATCTCTTCCACTCTATAAACGTTTGCTTTCTCGCTCACATCCACTACTTCCAATCGCCGTTCCTTTGCCAGCACTACAGCCCCAATTTTGGCAAGCACGTCCATTCCGATAATACCATCGCCTGGCAGGTCAAGCGGTGAGATCAAGATGGGGTGAGTGAACTCCTTACCTCTCAACTTGCACCTAAGTCGTTGCGTTCCTTCTATTTTTAAAGCCTGTCCCGTCACCCCTCTAGCTATTATTTCAGCTGGCCATAAGGACACTCCTCGGATGGGGGATCTTATTAGCGTTATCTCTGCCCCTGTATCTATCAGCATATTATGCGCAACTCCCTCAATCTCCATAAATACCGAAATGGTTTCCCCTCCTGGGCTTCGGATCCCTGGAACCTTACGAGTGAACCCCTTGTCTCCTTCAGACCTGCAGTCGGGGCTTACAACAGGTCTTGCTCTTTTGGGTCCCTATTGGAAGAGCGAAAGTTAGCGCTATTGTTCTCATATCTTCGTCTATCTCTTATGCTCCTGCATTCTCGGGCAAAGTGTCCTTCCCTGCCACAGGAGAAACACTTGCGGTTTGTGACGGTTGTTGTCCTGTTTGCGGCGGAAGAGTTCGATGGAGGCTGAAGACATCCCCTGGCTAAGTGCCCTTCTTTTCCACAACGGTAGCACTTTTGGGCTCGTTCGGTAGGTCTCGCCATGTTTACATCTAATCTATCAAAGTCTCGGGTTTTCATACTGACATCCACCTCAGTTTGTTCTTCCGTTTCCACCATAAATAATTCTCGCCGACCTCTGCTATCCCTGTTCAATCCTTCGTTAATGTCAAACGGTTCAGCCTTGCTGATCGCTTCTTCCAACGTGGTCGGTGCCAAGGCTTGCACTAACCTAGCTGTCTCTGGCCTGAGTCCTCTCCTAAAAGCCGCTAGAACTCTACCTTCAATATGTTTGGTTAATATCACTCTTTCTTCTTCTTCTTCAATACTTGCAATTAATTGCGCCCCGATGGATCTTACTCTGTCCGCAAACACCTTGGCTGGCTCACCCACTCCCTGCCTGGCCTCACTCAGCTCTCCTTCTAGTTTTTCTTTTTCTCTCGGATCACCGAATCTTTTCACAACTTCTCTTTTCATTGTCTCATAAGAAGCTCCTGCGCTCACCAATTCAGGTTTTGATTCAAGGAATTTTTCAGCCATGCCTCCAAGCTTCTGTTCTGCAATAATTATTTTGTCCTCTTCATCTTCTCCTATCTTCTCTAATTTCCTGAAAAATTGGGTGATAGAAGGGCTTCCTGGGACCCCAGTCCATGGTTTAATCATAGTCTGTAGCCCTAAGTCCGTTTTTGCCTTATTTACTGCGTTTCCACCTGAATTCACCATCGTACTATTCCGTTGAGCCATCGTTTCCATTTCTTCTTTAAGTAATTCGTTTTCAACTGAAAGCTTTTTTTTAGCGTTTTCTAGCTGCTCCACCAACTGTTCTAACTGTTTTTGCCTTTCCCCCATCTTAATTCTATATATATATCTATAACTATATAAATATTTTCACTCCTCGGTTCGTTCTACCGGGTATTCTTGCAACCCCACACACCTGACACCAATTTGTTACCTGCGCCTTCTCCCGAGACTTCGTGAGAACATGGAGTACTTGATAGGAAAACTTAAAGGGAAAAGAATACACACATCTCACATTCCAAACAAGAGAAAACAAAAATCTACTATATTCTGATAGTTATATAAACAAAACAAATAAGGACATTAATTAGGCGCTATTTGAAACATATGTACAATGTATAAAAATTACAAAGTAATTTAGAAAGAAAAAGGAAATTAGTAAATAAAAAATATATACATAAATTTGAAAAGGCTTTTTTGCAATTAGTTATAAGCAAACATCAAATATAACTGATAATACTAGTTTTCTTTTTACTATAATTATCTACAATATCTAACATCAAAAGACTGGAGGTTTAACAAGATACAGCCTCGATAGGAAAAGTCGTTTATTTAATGTGAACAAAATAAAAACAAATAACCTCCGGTCAAACATACATACATTAAACATAAAACAAAACAAATGTGGCAAATAAATCAAAACTATCTGTTATATCTACAACGAACGGGTGCTTATTGTAAATTCTTTATTAATACTAATATATATATGAAAGCCAATTAACCCAATATACATAAATAAACATAACCCGTAACTGTACCTCCAGTAGGTAGGAATATTCAATTTAACATTAATTAAACCCTGGTTCTTATCTAGCTTTCAGTTCAATAATTAATACCTAACACTGTACATTTACAAAATTACTCCACTAAAACTAAGCTCAGTCTACATTTCTTGTAAAGTTTTCACGATGTGTGTTATTCACCCATGTGCTCACAGCATACTTCTCCAAATCCGCCAAAAACTGCCACGAGGCTTTTCCCTCCCTTACAGATTCACCCTCCATGTGCCTGGTGCTTCCCTCTAGCCGAGTGCGGCGGAACTAGCACAACGACTATTTCAAATTTGAATCGACTCGCCACAATGCCCCCGCCTTTCCAAAAGAGGCGATTACAGTCGACTCTTTTCACTAAAAGTTTCGGGGTCTCCGAAGGTTGTAAGGGCTCCTTGATAATGTGATATCTGAATAGGAATCTGGTTTCCACGTCTCGTCCTTGGGATCTATTGTTACACTAACTTCAGACTCATCGGTTTCCAATGCCACCTGTTCCAGAGGAAGTGGACTTGATGAGTGGCTTCGAGGGATCATACTAGGTCTCCCTTCCGTTTCGACTACTTCCCAATGAAGCGGGACATTTTCTCGAGTAGAGTTAGTGGTCCAAGTTATCGGTTGCGACCTCCTTTCTTGATCGTTCTTGTCCTCTTCGTCTTCCTCGTCAGAGCTTCCTAGTGGCACAAGGTCTAGCTTCTCTGATTCTTCTTCTTCCTCTGACTCCGAATTTACATGTTCCTGCCCTTCGTCTGATGAAAACGATTCTCTTGAAGACCACTGCTTCTCATTCCTTAGCTCACCTGTTGAGTCTATCATCGTCCTTCCGTAGGCCGGCTTCAGGCGGTTAATATGAACTACCTGAGTGCTACCCAACTCGTTTTTTATTTCATATGTCACCTTCCCCCATTTCTTGACCACAACGTGCGGCCCTGTCCAAGGACAGTGGAACTTGGGGAAATGGCCAGGTTTCACAGCCGGTACATGGAAATAGACCAAATCACCAACTTCGAAGTTCCTTTCTTTCCTCGTCTTATTGATTCTCTCCGTTCGCCGAGCCCACTCCCGATCTATTCTATTTCGAGCTTCCTCTTGGGCTATTTCTATCCGGTCTCTTAGCTGTTGAGCAGCATCCACTGTTCCTCCGGCCCCCTCCCCTCCCTTCGGGCTCTCTACTTGCGCTGGTGTCCTCAACTCTCTTCCAAACAGCAGGTAGTTAGGTGAGAATCCAGTGGCTGAATGGGGTATCGCCCTGTATGCCATGAGCGTATAAGGGATCCACTTATCCCAGTCTCGGCCGTCTTTTCTGGCAAAGTGAGCCAGGGAATCGCCAAGAGTTCTATGGAACCTTTCTAACATCCCATTACTCTGTGGATGATACGGGGTCGTCTGTAGCTTGGTGATTGCTAATGTTTTGCATACTTCTTTAAACAGATCTGACACAAAGTTACGGCCCTGGTCAGTGAGCAAGCGATTGGGAACTCCGTGTCGAGTGATGATGGTTTCCACAAAGGCTTTGGCTGTCGCCCCCGCAGTCTGTTCTGTTATTGCAACGGCTTCCGTGTATCGGGAGAAGTGGTCGATAAAGGTGAGTAGGTATTTGTTTCCTCGGGCGCTCCTTGGGAAGGGCCCAACAATATCAAGTGATACCATCTCGAACGGCTGCGATGGGAAGTACGGTTTTTCAATGGGTGCTGTTAATCCTGGCGGAGTTTTCCTTGTTGCGCAGGAATGACAGGCTTTCACGAAATTCTCTATATCCCACTTCATCGATGGCCAATAATACTTTTGTTTTATCACCGCGAGCGTTCTTTCAATACCTGGGTGACCAGCCCATACGCTACTATGGCACTCCTCCATAATTTTCTTGCGTCTCCCTTGCGGGACTACGACTTTCCATAGCTTTTGGTCCTCCCCTTCACCCCAATATAATAGCCCCTTGTCGTCCCGTTTGCACACCCGGGGATTCTTTTCAGCCCAATGCACACATTCCTCGTCGTTCATCTGTTCTTGACGTAATTTTTCCGGATCATTAATTTCTCCCTTTGATACCTTGGCTACGGCACGACTCAGTGCGTCTGCATTGGTATGTCGTCGTCCAGGTTTGTGTATAACATCGTAATCAAATTCTTCTAACCTGAGCGCCCAACGAGTTAGTCTGGAAGAAGGGTCCCGCAGTGACAACATCCAACGCAAAGCGGAGTGGTCGGTAATCAGGGAGAACTTTCGGCCGAGTAAATAACATCGAAAGTGCTTCGTGGCCCATATGACTGCCAGCAGTTCTCGTTCTGTGGCAGAGTAGTTTTGCTCCGCGTGGTGAAGTTGTCGACTGGCATACGCCACGGGTCTTTCATGTCCATTTCTAACTTGTGAGAGTACTGCTCCCACAGCTACTCCAGAAGCGTCCGTCGCAAGAATAAACGGGTCTCGAAAATCAGGGTATATCAACACAGGTTCTGTACATAAGGCTTCTTTCAATTCCTGAAATGCTGCCTCCTGTTTCTGGCCCCACTGAAATTTGCTATCTTTCCCGGTCAACATCGTAAGTGGTTTCGCTCTCTCAGCAAAACTGGGTACAAACCTTCGGTAGTATCCCGCCAAGCCCAAGAATCCTCTTACTTCATTCGCTGTACGGGGAGCCGGGAATTCCTTTACCGCCTTGATTTTCTCTTCATCTGGTCTTACTCCTTCAGCGGTGACCAGATGACCCAAATATTTCACCTGACTCACTGCGAATTTGCACCTCGGTCCATTTAATTTGAGGTTAGCGTCCTTCAACCTTTCAAAAACATTTTGCAACCGGTCTCGATGTTGCTCTAGGCTTTCACTGAATATTATAATATCGTCGAGGTAGACATAGCACTCGATTCCCTTTATGCCAGCCAGGATCTGGTCCATCGTCCGTTGGAAGGTCGCGGGGGCCCCTGCGAGACCAAACGGCATCTTTTTATATTCATAATGCCCGTCTAATGTGGTGAAAGCTGTCTTAGGCTGATCCTCCTCAGCTACGGGTATTTGGTGATACCCACTACTCAAATCCAGAGTCGAGAAAATTCTGCTTCTTCTCAAGAGCTCAAGAGTCTCCTGAATTAATGGTAATGGGTAAGCGTCTACTTGGGTCAACGCGTTTAGTCCCCTGAAGTCAGTACAGAAACGGTACTTGACCGTCCCATCTTCACTCTTTTTTGGCACTAAAACCACCGGTGCTGCCCATGGGCTGTTGGAATGGGTAATCACCCCCTTGTCCATCATTTCCTTAAGATGCTCTTCGATTACTGGGCGGTGGTGGAATGGAACCCTATACGGTCGTTTCATTACCGGACGTGCATCACCTGTGGGTATCTGATGTTTAACTCCAATGGTGCATCCTTCTTTTCCCGGCGGCAAGAATAGCTCTTGGTATTTCTGTAATAAGGGTTCTATAACCGTTTTCTGGGTCGCCTCCAGATGGCTAAGGTCCCAGCCAGGGCCTGTTACTCCTATTGCTCTCATTCCTATTTTAACTTCGCCTTCTTTCATACTCCTGGTTTCTAAACCTACTTCCGCTACCCCACTGTCCATCCATGTGGCTGCCACCCCTATAGTCTGATTTCGGTCTAGGATGATCTCCTTAGAGCACACATTCACAACTTTAACCCATACACCCCTTTCTCTGATTTCCGACAAACAACGCGCAACCCTGACTCCTCCCTGCCTCAAGCCTATTGGCTCTATTACCACGTTAGAGTGTTCCATCCCCGTTACGTGTCCTCGCAATAACACCTCACTATAAGGGGGTATCTTAACTGGTGATATAGTGGTTACCAACTCGGGGGCTTCTTCCTCTGTCGAAGGGTCCTGAAGTCGGGTTCCCTCTCTTTCGTACCCCTTTCTTCTTCCTTGTATATTTCTCTTCCCCCTGTTTTTCACTCGCAGTCGCGCCGTTTGTTGCTGGTTGCCCTCTTCCTCTCTCTCGATCTGTTCCTGTGTTGCATCCCATTTCTTTTCTAAGCCTTTAATCGTCTGGCACAATTTCTTCATTCCTTGGTGAATCTCTTCCACTCTATAAACGTTTGCTTTCTCGCTCACATCCACTACTTCCAATCGCCGTTCCTTTGCCAGCACTACAGCCCCAATTTTGGCAAGCACGTCCATTCCGATAATACCATCGCCTGGCAGGTCAAGCGGTGAGATCAAGATGGGGTGAGTGAACTCCTTACCTCTCAACTTGCACCTAAGTCGTTGCGTTCCTTCTATTTTTAAAGCCTGTCCCGTCACCCCTCTAGCTATTATTTCAGCTGGCCATAAGGACACTCCTCGGATGGGGGATCTTATTAGCGTTATCTCTGCCCCTGTATCTATCAGCATATTATGCGCAACTCCCTCAATCTCCATAAATACCGAAATGGTTTCCCCTCCTGGGCTTCGGATCCCTGGAACCTTACGAGTGAACCCCTTGTCTCCTTCAGACCTGCAGTCGGGGCTTACAACAGGTCTTGCTCTTTTGGGTCCCTATTGGAAGAGCGAAAGTTAGCGCTATTGTTCTCATATCTTCGTCTATCTCTTATGCTCCTGCATTCTCGGGCAAAGTGTCCTTCCCTGCCACAGGAGAAACACTTGCGGTTTGTGACGGTTGTTGTCCTGTTTGCGGCGGAAGAGTTCGATGGAGGCTGAAGACATCCCCTGGCTAAGTGCCCTTCTTTTCCACAACGGTAGCACTTTTGGGCTCGTTCGGTAGGTCTCGCCATGTTTACATCTAATCTATCAAAGTCTCGGGTTTTCATACTGACATCCACCTCAGTTTGTTCTTCCGTTTCCACCATAAATAATTCTCGCCGACCTCTGCTATCCCTGTTCAATCCTTCGTTAATGTCAAACGGTTCAGCCTTGCTGATCGCTTCTTCCAACGTGGTCGGTGCCAAGGCTTGCACTAACCTAGCTGTCTCTGGCCTGAGTCCTCTCCTAAAAGCCGCTAGAACTCTACCTTCAATATGTTTGGTTAATATCACTCTTTCTTCTTCTTCTTCAATACTTGCAATTAATTGCGCCCCGATGGATCTTACTCTGTCCGCAAACACCTTGGCTGGCTCACCCACTCCCTGCCTGGCCTCACTCAGCTCTCCTTCTAGTTTTTCTTTTTCTCTCGGATCACCGAATCTTTTCACAACTTCTCTTTTCATTGTCTCATAAGAAGCTCCTGCGCTCACCAATTCAGGTTTTGATTCAAGGAATTTTTCAGCCATGCCTCCAAGCTTCTGTTCTGCAATAATTATTTTGTCCTCTTCATCTTCTCCTATCTTCTCTAATTTCCTGAAAAATTGGGTGATAGAAGGGCTTCCTGGGACCCCAGTCCATGGTTTAATCATAGTCTGTAGCCCTAAGTCCGTTTTTGCCTTATTTACTGCGTTTCCACCTGAATTCACCATCGTACTATTCCGTTGAGCCATCGTTTCCATTTCTTCTTTAAGTAATTCGTTTTCAACTGAAAGCTTTTTTTTAGCGTTTTCTAGCTGCTCCACCAACTGTTCTAACTGTTTTTGCCTTTCCCCCATCTTAATTCTATATATATATCTATAACTATATAAATATTTTCACTCCTCGGTTCGTTCTACCGGGTATTCTTGCAACCCCACACACCTGACACCAATTTGTTACCTGCGCCTTCTCCCGAGACTTCGTGAGAACATGGAGTACTTGATAGGAAAACTTAAAGGGAAAAGAATACACACATCTCACATTCCAAACAAGAGAAAACAAAAATCTACTATATTCTGATAGTTATATAAACAAAACAAATAAGGACATTAATTAGGCGCTATTTGAAACATATGTACAATGTATAAAAATTACAAAGTAATTTAGAAAGAAAAAGGAAATTAGTAAATAAAAAATATATACATAAATTTGAAAAGGCTTTTTTGCAATTAGTTATAAGCAAACATCAAATATAACTGATAATACTAGTTTTCTTTTTACTATAATTATCTACAATATCTAACATCAAAAGACTGGAGGTTTAACAAGATACAGCCTCGATAGGAAAAGTCGTTTATTTAATGTGAACAAAATAAAAACAAATAACCTCCGGTCAAACATACATACATTAAACATAAAACAAAACAAATGTGGCAAATAAATCAAAACTATCTGTTATATCTACAACGAACGGGTGCTTATTGTAAATTCTTTATTAATACTAATATATATATGAAAGCCAATTAACCCAATATACATAAATAAACATAACCCGTAACTGTACCTCCAGTAGGTAGGAATATTCAATTTAACATTAATTAAACCCTGGTTCTTATCTAGCTTTCAGTTCAATAATTAATACCTAACACTGTACATTTACAAAATTACTCCACTAAAACTAACCTCAGTCTACATTTCTTGTAAAGTTTTCACGATGTGTGTTATTCACCCATGTGCTCACAGCATACTTCTCCAAATCCGCCAAAAACTGCCACGAGGCTTTTCCCTCCCTTACAGATTCACCCTCCATGTGCCTGGTGCTTCCCTCTAGCCGAGTGCGGCGGAACTAGCACAACGACTATTTCAAATTTGAATCGACTCGCCACAATGCCCCCGCCTTTCCAAAAGAGGCGATTACAGTCGACTCTTTTCACTAAAAGTTTCGGGGTCTCCGAAGGTTGTAAGGGCTCCTTGATAATGTGATATCTGAATAGGAATCTGGTTTCCACGTCTCGTCCTTGGGATCTATTGTTACACTAACTTCAGACTCATCGGTTTCCAATGCCACCTGTTCCAGAGGAAGTGGACTTGATGAGTGGCTTCGAGGGATCATACTAGGTCTCCCTTCCGTTTCGACTACTTCCCAATGAAGCGGGACATTTTCTCGAGTAGAGTTAGTGGTCCAAGTTATCGGTTGCGACCTCCTTTCTTGATCGTTCTTGTCCTCTTCGTCTTCCTCGTCAGAGCTTCCTAGTGGCACAAGGTCTAGCTTCTCTGATTCTTCTTCTTCCTCTGACTCCGAATTTACATGTTCCTGCCCTTCGTCTGATGAAAACGATTCTCTTGAAGACCACTGCTTCTCATTCCTTAGCTCACCTGTTGAGTCTATCATCGTCCTTCCGTAGGCCGGCTTCAGGCGGTTAATATGAACTACCTGAGTGCTACCCAACTCGTTTTTTATTTCATATGTCACCTTCCCCCATTTCTTGACCACAACGTGCGGCCCTGTCCAAGGACAGTGGAACTTGGGGAAATGGCCAGGTTTCACAGCCGGTACATGGAGGTAGACCAAATCACCAACTTCGAAGTTCCTTTCTTTCCTCGTCTTATTGATTCTCTCCGTTCGCCGAGCCCACTCCCGATCTATTCTATTTCGAGCTTCCTCTTGGGCTATTTCTATCCGGTCTCTTAGCTGTTGAGCAGCATCCACTGTTCCTCCGGCCCCCTCCCCTCCCTTCGGGCTCTCTACTTGCGCTGGTGTCCTCAACTCTCTTCCAAACAGCAGGTAGTTAGGTGAGAATCCAGTGGCTGAATGGGGTATCGCCCTGTATGCCATGAGCGTATAAGGGATCCACTTATCCCAGTCTCGGCCGTCTTTTCTGGCAAAGTGAGCCAGGGAATCGCCAAGAGTTCTATGGAACCTTTCTAACATCCCATTACTCTGTGGATGATACGGGGTCGTCTGTAGCTTGGTGATTGCTAATGTTTTGCATACTTCTTTAAACAGATCTGACACAAAGTTACGGCCCTGGTCAGTGAGCAAGCGATTGGGAACTCCGTGTCGAGTGATGATGGTTTCCACAAAGGCTTTGGCTGTCGCCCCCGCAGTCTGTTCTGTTATTGCAACGGCTTCCGTGTATCGGGAGAAGTGGTCGATAAAGGTGAGTAGGTATTTGTTTCCTCGGGCGCTCCTTGGGAAGGGCCCAACAATATCAAGTGATACCATCTCGAACGGCTGCGATGGGAAGTACGGTTTTTCAATGGGTGCTGTTAATCCTGGCGGAGTTTTCCTTGTTGCGCAGGAATGACAGGCTTTCACGAAATTCTCTATATCCCACTTCATCGATGGCCAATAATACTTTTGTTTTATCACCGCTAGCGTTCTTTCAATACCTGGGTGACCAGCCCATACGCTACTATGGCACTCCTCCATAATTTTCTTGCGTCTCCCTTGCGGGACTACGACTTTCCATAGCTTTTGGTCCTCCCCTTCACCCCAATATAATAGCCCCTTGTCGTCCCGTTTGCACACCCGGGGATTCTTTTCAGCCCAATGCACACATTCCTCGTCGTTCATCTGTTCTTGACGTAATTTTTCCGGATCATTAATTTCTCCCTTTGATACCTTGGCTACGGCACGACTCAGTGCGTCTGCATTGGTATGTCGTCGTCCAGGTTTGTGTATAACATCGTAATCAAATTCTTCTAACCTGAGCGCCCAACGAGTTAGTCTGGAAGAAGGGTCCCGCAGTGACAACATCCAACGCAAAGCGGAGTGGTCGGTAATCAGGGAGAACTTTCGGCCGAGTAAATAACATCGAAAGTGCTTCGTGGCCCATATGACTGCCAGCAGTTCTCGTTCTGTGGCAGAGTAGTTTTGCTCCGCGTGGTGAAGTTGTCGACTGGCATACGCCACGGGTCTTTCATGTCCATTTCTAACTTGTGAGAGTACTGCTCCCACAGCTACTCCAGAAGCGTCCGTCGCAAGAATAAACGGGTCTCGAAAATCAGGGTATATCAACACAGGTTCTGTACATAAGGCTTCTTTCAATTCCTGAAATGCTGCCTCCTGTTTCTGGCCCCACTGAAATTTGCTATCTTTCCCGGTCAACATCGTAAGTGGTTTCGCTCTCTCAGCAAAACTGGGTACAAACCTTCGGTAGTATCCCGCCAAGCCCAAGAATCCTCTTACTTCATTCGCTGTACGGGGAGCCGGGAATTCCTTTACCGCCTTGATTTTCTCTTCATCTGGTCTTACTCCTTCAGCGGTGACCAGATGACCCAAATATTTCACCTGACTCACTGCGAATTTGCACCTCGGTCCATTTAATTTGAGGTTAGCGTCCTTCAACCTTTCAAAAACATTTTGCAACCGGTCTCGATGTTGCTCTAGGCTTTCACTGAATATTATAATATCGTCGAGGTAGACATAGCACTCGATTCCCTTTATGCCAGCCAGGATCTGGTCCATCGTCCGTTGGAAGGTCGCGGGGGCCCCTGCGAGACCAAACGGCATCTTTTTATATTCATAATGCCCGTCTAATGTGGTGAAAGCTGTCTTAGGCTGATCCTCCTCAGCTACGGGTATTTGGTGATACCCACTACTCAAATCCAGAGTCGAGAAAATTCTGCTTCTTCTCAAGAGCTCAAGAGTCTCCTGAATTAATGGTAATGGGTAAGCGTCTACTTGGGTCAACGCGTTTAGTCCCCTGAAGTCAGTACAGAAACGGTACTTGACCGTCCCATCTTCACTCTTTTTTGGCACTAAAACCACCGGTGCTGCCCATGGGCTGTTGGAATGGGTAATCACCCCCTTGTCCATCATTTCCTTAAGATGCTCTTCGATTACTGGGCGGTGGTGGAATGGAACCCTATACGGTCGTTTCATTACCGGACGTGCATCACCTGTGGGTATCTGATGTTTAACTCCAATGGTGCATCCTTCTTTTCCCGGCGGCAAGAATAGCTCTTGGTATTTCTGTAATAAGGGTTCTATAACCGTTTTCTGGGTCGCCTCCAGATGGCTAAGGTCCCAGCCAGGGCCTGTTACTCCTATTGCTCTCATTCCTATTTTAACTTCGCCTTCTTTCATACTCCTGGTTTCTAAACCTACTTCCGCTACCCCACTGTCCATCCATGTGGCTGCCACCCCTATAGTCTGATTTCGGTCTAGGATGATCTCCTTAGAGCACACATTCACAACTTTAACCCATACACCCCTTTCTCTGATTTCCGACAAACAACGCGCAACCCTGACTCCTCCCTGCCTCAAGCCTATTGGCTCTATTACCACGTTAGAGTGTTCCATCCCCGTTACGTGTCCTCGCAATAACACCTCACTATAAGGGGGTATCTTAACTGGTGATATAGTGGTTACCAACTCGGGGGCTTCTTCCTCTGTCGAAGGGTCCTGAAGTCGGGTTCCCTCTCTTTCGTACCCCTTTCTTCTTCCTTGTATATTTCTCTTCCCCCTGTTTTTCACTCGCAGTCGCGCCGTTTGTTGCTGGTTGCCCTCTTCCTCTCTCTCGATCTGTTCCTGTGTTGCATCCCATTTCTTTTCTAAGCCTTTAATCGTCTGGCACAATTTCTTCATTCCTTGGTGAATCTCTTCCACTCTATAAACGTTTGCTTTCTCGCTCACATCCACTACTTCCAATCGCCGTTCCTTTGCCAGCACTACAGCCCCAATTTTGGCAAACACGTCCATTCCGATAATACCATCGCCTGGCAGGTCAAGCGGTGAGATCAAGATGGGGTGAGTGAACTCCTTACCTCTCAACTTGCACCTAAGTCGTTGCGTTCCTTCTATTTTTAAAGCCTGTCCCGTCACCCCTCTAGCTATTATTTCAGCTGGCCATAAGGACACTCCTCGGATGGGGGATCTTATTAGCGTTATCTCTGCCCCTGTATCTATCAGCATATTATGCGCAACTCCCTCAATCTCCATAAATACCGAAATGGTTTCCCCTCCTGGGCTTCGGATCCCTGGAACCTTACGAGTGAACCCCTTGTCTCCTTCAGACCTGCAGTCGGGGCTTACAACAGGTCTTGCTCTTTTGGGTCCCTATTGGAAGAGCGAAAGTTAGCGCTATTGTTCTCATATCTTCGTCTATCTCTTATGCTCCTGCATTCTCGGGCAAAGTGTCCTTCCCTGCCACAGGAGAAACACTTGCGGTTTGTGACGGTTGTTGTCCTGTTTGCGGCGGAAGAGTTCGATGGAGGCTGAAGACATCCCCTGGCTAAGTGCCCTTCTTTTCCACAACGGTAGCACTTTTGGGCTCGTTCGGTAGGTCTCGCCATGTTTACATCTAATCTATCAAAGTCTCGGGTTTTCATACTGACATCCACCTCAGTTTGTTCTTCCGTTTCCACCATAAATAATTCTCGCCGACCTCTGCTATCCCTGTTCAATCCTTCGTTAATGTCAAACGGTTCAGCCTTGCTGATCGCTTCTTCCAACGTGGTCGGTGCCAAGGCTTGCACTAACCTAGCTGTCTCTGGCCTGAGTCCTCTCCTAAAAGCCGCTAGAACTCTACCTTCAATATGTTTGGTTAATATCACTCTTTCTTCTTCTTCTTCAATACTTGCAATTAATTGCGCCCCGATGGATCTTACTCTGTCCGCAAACACCTTGGCTGGCTCACCCACTCCCTGCCTGGCCTCACTCAGCTCTCCTTCTAGTTTTTCTTTTTCTCTCGGATCACCGAATCTTTTCACAACTTCTCTTTTCATTGTCTCATAAGAAGCTCCTGCGCTCACCAATTCAGGTTTTGATTCAAGGAATTTTTCAGCCATGCCTCCAAGCTTCTGTTCTGCAATAATTATTTTGTCCTCTTCATCTTCTCCTATCTTCTCTAATTTCCTGAAAAATTGGGTGATAGAAGGGCTTCCTGGGACCCCAATCCATGGTTTAATCATAGTCTGTAGCCCTAAGTCCGTTTTTGCCTTATTTACTGCGTTTCCACCTGAATTCACCATCGTACTATTCCGTTGAGCCATCGTTTCCATTTCTTCTTTAAGTAATTCGTTTTCAACTGAAAGCTTTTTTTTAGCGTTTTCTAGCTGCTCCACCAACTGTTCTAACTGTTTTTGCCTTTCCCCCATCTTAATTCTATATATATATCTATAACTATATAAATATTTTCACTCCTCGGTTCGTTCTACCGGGTATTCTTGCAACCCCACACACCTGACACCAATTTGTTACCTGCGCCTTCTCCCGAGACTTCGTGAGAACATGGAGTACTTGATAGGAAAACTTAAAGGGAAAAGAATACACACATCTCACATTCCAAACAAGAGAAAACAAAAATCTACTATATTCTGATAGTTATATAAACAAAACAAATAAGGACATTAATTAGGCGCTATTTGAAACATATGTACAATGTATAAAAATTACAAAGTAATTTAGAAAGAAAAAGGAAATTAGTAAATAAAAAATATATACATAAATTTGAAAAGGCTTTTTTGCAATTAGTTATAAGCAAACATCAAATATAACTGATAATACTAGTTTTCTTTTTACTATAATTATCTACAATATCTAACATCAAAAGACTGGAGGTTTAACAAGATACAGCCTCGATAGGAAAAGTCGTTTATTTAATGTGAACAAAATAAAAACAAATAACCTCCGGTCAAACATACATACATTAAACATAAAACAAAACAAATGTGGCAAATAAATCAAAACTATCTGTTATATCTACAACGAACGGGTGCTTATTGTAAATTCTTTATTAATACTAATATATATATGAAAGCCAATTAACCCAATATACATAAATAAACATAACCCGTAACTGTACCTCCAGTAGGTAGGAATATTCAATTTAACATTAATTAAACCCTGGTTCTTATCTAGCTTTCAGTTCAATAATTAATACCTAACACTGTACATTTACAAAATTACTCCACTAAAACTAACCTCAGTCTACATTTCTTGTAAAGTTTTCACGATGTGTGTTATTCACCCATGTGCTCACAGCATACTTCTCCAAATCCGCCAAAAACTGCCACGAGGCTTTTCCCTCCCTTACAGATTCACCCTCCATGTGCCTGGTGCTTCCCTCTAGCCGAGTGCGGCGGAACTAGCACAACGACTATTTCAAATTTGAATCGACTCGCCACATATGTATATGTGACAGCCAAATTTTATTAACCGTATTATGAAAATAAAAACTTTTATTTATTAATAAAAAGATTAATGTTACTTAAGAGAGTAAATACGATGCTATGATGCTCAAATTTGATATACGTGAAGTATCGCAGGTGTGTAAAAATTGGTATAAGAAAATAGTCTATAACTAATAAAGGTATATTTTAGTCTAGAAACTTTTGTTCCATAATAAATTTTTTAAAACAATATAAGGCGATTTTAGAGGAACAGTAATCGTTCTTGATTTCCAGAAAGGCATAAGAGACGTAAGTACTCCTATCGATTCACCTTCATGGTATATTTACAAAAAGCAACTCTCAATATAAAACAAGGAACCAGTAAAAAAAACTCAACTATTGATGAAATTAGGTCCCTCAAAAAAAGAAATAAGCAATAATAAATCGAAAAGTACTGAGAACTTTCAAGTTTTGCAATACAAATCCTCTATAACTTATGGAAATATACAAATATTAGTATATACTTAAATGTGGGAAAATGTGTGATGTTGAGGAATGGCGTTTACATATTATCGAAACATGTCGATTTCTTATCTAAGTAAGTCCGTAAGTGAAAGTTGTGTGTTGCGCGCATCGCACCAGATTTTCATTTCTAAAAAATTAATAATTTCGAACGAAAAGTAACCACCAAAATAGGTACAAAAACAGGAAACATAATAGTACAGCTTGAGAATAAATAATTAAATCTTATGAACTAAATATAATAACTAAAAGAATACCTATAACATAGAACAAATCAATCTCAGCAGCATAGTAGCATAATAAAAAAAATAACTGGGTCATTCTCCCATTTCATTCAAATTTCATATTTTCTAATTTCAATGCGAAAAAATTGCATTTTCCAAAGATTTTTTTCCACAAAATGTTAGAAGGCAGGCTCCTAATGGTGTTTACAAAAAATGCCTTCATAGAAACATATATATATATATATATATATATATATATATATATATATATATATAAATAATTTATTTTTTGAAGAGAAAAGATTTGGCTCCGCCGGGAGTCGAACCCGGGTCTCCTGCGTTACATGCGAGGATGCTAACCGCTACACCACAGAGCTCGGCTCAAGGCAGAGCAAATCCTTCCTCTTCACTGATACCTACTCCCCCTATCTCACAAGTTTTGCGAGTAGTAGCGGGAGGTGGACAAATTTTGTCCAATTTATGATACTTATTGACATAAGTCAATTTTTTAAATTATTTTAATTAATCCAATCTTACATTGTGGCTAACCACCAATTTTAAATTATTTTTAAATAATTTATTTTTTGAAGAGAAAAGATTTGGCTCCGCCGGGAGTCGAACCCGGGTCTCCTGCGTTACATGCGAGGATGCTAACCGCTACACCACAGAGCTCGGCTCAAGGCAGAGCAAATCCTTCCTCTTCACTGATACCTACTCCCCCTATCTCACAAGTTTTGCGAGTAGTAGCGGGAGGTGGACAAATTTTGTCCAATTTATGATACTTATTGACATAAGTCAATTTTTTAAATTATTTTAATTAATCCAATCTTACATTGTGGCTAACCACCAATTTTAAATTATTTTTAAATAATTTATTTTTTGAAGAGAAAAGATTTGGCTCCGCCGGGAGTCGAACCCGGGTCTCCTGCGTTACATGCGAGGATGCTAACCGCTACACCACAGAGCTCGGCTCAAGGCAGAGCAAATCCTTCCTCTTCACTGATACCTACTCCCCCTATCTCACAAGTTTTGCGAGTAGTAGCGGGAGGTGGACAAATTTTGTCCAATTTATGATACTTATTGACATAAGTCAATTTTTTAAATTATTTTAATTAATAGAATCTTAAATTGTGGCTAACCACCAATTTTAAATTATTTTTAAATAATTTATTTTTTGAAGAGAAAAGATTTGGCTCCGCCGGGAGTCGGACCCGGGTCTCCTGCGTTACATGCGAGGATGCTAACCGCTACACCACAGAGCTCGGCTCAATGCAGAGCAAATCCTTCCTCTTCACTGATACCTACTCCCCCTATCTCACAAGTTTTGCGAGTAGTAATCTTTTCTCTTCAAAAAATAAATTATTTAAAAATAATTTAAAATTGGTGGTTAGCCACAATTTAAGATTGGATTAATTAAAATAATTTAAAAAATTGACTTATGTCAATAAGTATCATAAATTGGACAAAATTTGTCCACCTCCCGCTACTACTCGCAAAACTTGTGAGATAGGGGGAGTAGGTATCAGTGAAGAGGAAGGATTTGCTCTGCCTTGAGCCGAGCTCTGTGGTGTAGCGGTTAGCATCCTCGCATGTAACGCAGGAGACCCGGGTTCGACTCCCGGCGGAGCCAAATCTTTTCTCTTCAAAAAATAAATTATTTAAAAATAATTTAAAATTGGTGGTTAGCCACAATTTAAGATTGGATTAATATATATATATATTATTTCTCAAGGCCTTTTTTTGTCGGTACGCCATAACTTCCATAATAACTTATCAAATTTCATGAATAAGACATCATTTTAAAGCTTTCCTTAACCGCTATATCGGAAAAATATACAAATCACTCATTTCGCCTTCAATTGCGAGTTATAAGGGCAAAACCGCTTTTTTGCGAAAAAATGGTCGTAGAGGTTTCTAAATGGTGTCAATCTTTTCAGGTTTTCTAGGAGAATATCCCTTCCTTTTCGAGTTGTAAGCGAAAAGCGTCACTCGGATAGGACGAAAAATATAGGACCCGAGCCTGTGCGATGTCCGGTACTCGGTAGGGTTAAAGATCCCTATCCTTATTATACCTGGATACGCAATATTTAGGACTCCCACTGTAGCATCGTCCGGCTATCTTAAGTTGCATAAAGGGACGTTAAACAAACAAACAAAACAAATACGTGTCAACTAATTAAGTCTTTGGTATCTCTAAATATTATTTAAAAGTGCTCAAAACAAACCTGAAAACGAATTTCCCTTAAATATTTAAATAATTTTAGAGTTCAGGTTTTACTAAACTCAACTCAAAGTCTATCTCCCTCATTCCACACGAGTGAGGGAGATAGGTTTTTGAGGTTATATTAAAGTAGACCATTCCATGACAGTCTCTTATGAACAACATTTATGGGTTATTGAAATCCCTTGAAAACCTACAAATTAACCGTAATATAAGGTGAATCAAACTCACCTTTTAGGAAATATCAGTGGGTGAGGGAGATAGGAAATGAAACGACACCAACTGTTTTAACCGATAAAAACACCCTCACGAGGAAACGAGAGCAGAACTTCTGTGAAAAAGTCTATCCTTGTTGAGGCGGGAATCTGTTACAATGTTGCTAGCAATGAATTATAATGAAATAAAGGTTTCCAAAGTTTTGAGGCCCGATTTCAAAACAATGTGAGGGAGATAGGTTGCATCTATGGGACAGGTAGATTATGGATCATAACTTTTTTTCTATAATACGTAAATAGCAATATACCTTCAAACCAAATAATTAAGTCCTTCTAACAAGTATGAAAAAAAATAAAAACTAGGTCATAAATAAAAGAATATATATCTTTTTTCCGCCATCAAAGTCAGCAACTTGAGCTTTGAGACAGGTGAGGGAGATAGATATTGACATTTCAAGTTTAAATTTAGGCCTATAAACAAATTGTTACTGAGATAAAAATTCTTGAACAACAAGCTGAGGTCTTCTATTAACCAGTGGATGCAATTGAATTATTAGCAATTTCACACAAATAATATAATCACATTGGGACATAAATTTGTATGTATTGGGAGAATGGCCCAACTATAAAATTACTAATCTTCCAAAAAACGTAAACATCGGTCTTTGTATATTTTAAAATGAAACGAACATAATTTAAATTAGGAAAGAAAATTGGGCAAATAATATTACAGCTTGAAAACATTGAAGTAAATCTTATGAACTAAATATAATATCTAAAATAAAAAAAATTAAACCGACCGGAGGCCATGGAATCGACAGAATCATAGGAATATATATCCCATTGGACGTCGAGATCGGATTGAAGGGATTCGTAGGAAAGGTGGTCTAGATTGCGAGATGATAGGACCTTAGGAGAGAAACGTTGTTTGACGGGGATGTCGTATGAAATCTGGATGAGGTCATGTGATGAAAGAAAAGACACGGGACATTGCGAAGAGGAAATGATTTTGGCGGGAGAATCAGAAATGCACAGGTCTAGCCAAGTATCGGAGTATTACGTGTGATGTGTTGGATAGTAGGGAACGAGGTAAAGATTGAGGGAATACAGGAGGTCGGTTAGAAAGGACTTCTCCGAGGATTCAGAAAGTAGGTTTACATTGAAATCGCCGGTTATAATGATATTGGAATAATTGGAGACCAGATTGACAAGGGAGGATTCAAACACGTTGTCGAATGGGGCGCGGGGAGGTCTATAGATTACGGCGAATAAAAGAGGAGAGGAGACAGAGGAAATTTCAACGAACATGTATTCAAAATGAGGAAGGTCGTGGGAGGGAGACTGAAGAAGGACTTTGGCCTTAAGGCTTTCATGAACGTATAGTCCGACACCACCTCCCGTGCGAATAGATCCATCATGGCGCAAGAAAAAGTAATTGGTGAGGGAAATCTGGGGAGAAGGGATGTGCGGTTTTAGCCAGGTTTCGGAAATAGCAAGTATTTGATGAAAGTTGTCTAGGAAGTAGTTTTGAAATTCATCAAAGTGAGCAATGAGGGATTGTGCATTTACGTGACATGCGCTTAAAATGTTAGTCATAACTTAGCTATTATAGGTGGTAGAAATACTTGAAAAAAGGTACGTGGATGAAGGGAAGGATAATTTGTAACGTTTTTTTTGGCAAAAACGGCATTTTGGCAAGGTAAACGCGTGGTTATGACTCGAGAATTGAATGGGAAATGGTGAAATTTCTGTGATTTGGAATGGGTATTGAAAATTCAAGTCATTGCTCGATATAAAACTGTCTCGAATTTTAAGGCAAACATCCAGTGAAACACAAGTAATCAAATAAGTTCCGGGCTCTATCTGCACAAAGTAACTAAAATAATAGGAAATAAAGGTAACGAAAATTGTAATATCTGAAATAAAAATACCAATGATGTAGTTGCTAATAGTTAAAAAAAAAAAAAGTAAAAATCTGAATATCTGTGACGAAAATATAAATACCAATAATAAGGATGAAAATTTCTAAAACGAAAATAAAATTATCTGAGGTTAATATAAATTATAAAATATATATATATAATATTTTATATATAATATTTTATATATAATATATAAAACCAGGTAAGGTGTACCCGGAGTACAATGGACCGACCGGATTTTCCATTATACTCCGGGTACACCTGACCTGGCTTATAGTCCGCATCGTAGAAAAGTGTCGTCCGTGTGCACCGGGCCTAAGCTGTGTACTGAGGATCTGGACCACGCAGTGAGGCTGAGGCCCAAGCAGGATGGGGCCCAGGACCTATAATAGCAAGATTTGTTCGTCAGGCAGTAAGAGATGAACTAGTGCATCAGAGGAAAGCAAAGAGAGACTTCTCTTCGCGGCTGGGGCGACAATGAAGCATTCCGGATCTACGTTAGTGAAGCTATGACGCCCGCCAACAAACATCTCTACTGGCTGGCAAGGCAGAAGAAGGCAACGGCTAAAATCAAATACGTCTGGTTCAGAGGAGGCCGAGTTCGGTGTAGGTAGGCAGACGGTCACCCAGCGGTGATTATTGGTAAGCCCAGCGACCTGGACGTTTTCAGCAGAATGCCGTATGTGAGTCTCATCAAGCTTGCGAACTCTTCAGTTTTTACTCAAGATATTTTTATTTTATTTTAACCTCAGATAATTTTATTTTCGTTTTAGAAATTTTCATCCTTATTATTGGTATTTATATTTTCGTCAAAATTTCTAAAACGAAAATAAAATTATCTGAGGTTAAAATAAAATAAAAATATCTTGAGTAAAAACTGAAGAGTTCGCAAGCTTGATGAGACTCACATACGGCATTCTGCTGAAAACGTCCAGGTCGCTGGGCTTACCAATAATCACCGCTGGGTGACCGTCTGCCTACCTACACCGAACTCGGCCTCCTCTGAACCAGACGTATTTGATTTTAGCCGTTGCCTTCTTCTGCCTTGCCAGCCAGTAGAGATGTTTGTTGGCGGGCGTCATAGCTTCACTAACGTAGATCCGGAATGCTTCATTGTCGCCCCAGCCGCGAAGAGAAGTCTCTCTTTGCTTTCCTCTGATGCACTAGTTCATCTCTTACTGCCTGACGAACAAATCTTGCTATTATAGGTCCTGGGCCCCATCCTGCTTGGGCCTCAGCCTCACTGCGTGGTCCAGATCCTCAGTACACAGCTTAGGCCCGGTGCACACGGACGACACTTTTCTACGATGCGGACTATAAGCCAGGTCAGGTGTACCCGGAGTATAATGGAAAATCCGGTCGGTCCATTGTACTCCGGGTACACCTTACCTGGTTTTATATATTATATATAAAATATTATATATAAAATATTATATATATATATTTTATAATTTATATTAACCTCAGATAATTTTATTTTCGTTTTAGAAATTTTCATCCTTATTATTGGTATTTATATTTTCGTCACAGATATTCAGATTTTTACTTTTTTTTTTTTAACTATTAGCAACTACAGCATTGGTATTTTTATTTCAGATATTACAATTTTCGTTACCTTTATTTCCTATTATTTTAGTTACTTTGTGCAGATAGAGCCCGGAACTTATTTGGTTACTTGTGTTTCACTGGATGTTTGCCTTAAAATTCGAGACAGTTTTATATCGAGCAATGACTTGAATTTTCAATACCCATTCCAAATCACAGAAATTTCACCATTTCCCATTCAATTCTCGAGTCATAACCACGCGTTTACCTTGCCAAAATGCCGTTTTTGCCAAAAAAAACGTTACAAATTATCCTTCCCTTCATCCACGTACCTTTTTTCAAGTATTTCTACCACCTATAATAGCTAAGTTATGACTAACATTTTAAGCGCATGTCACGTAAATGCACAATCCCTCATTGCTCACTTTGATGAATTTCAAAACTACTTCCTAGACAACTTTCATCAAATACTTGCTATTTCCGAAACCTGGCTAAAACCGCACATCCCTTCTCCCCAGATTTCCCTCACCAATTACTTTTTCTTGCGCCATGATGGATCTATTCGCACGGGAGGTGGTGTCGGACTATACGTTCATGAAAGCCTTAAGGCCAAAGTCCTTCTTCAGTCTCCCTCCCACGACCTTCCTCACTTTGAATACATGTTCGTTGAAATTTCCTCTGTCTCCTCTCCTCTTTTATTCGCCGTAATCTATAGACCTCCCCGCGCCCCATTCGACAACGTGTTTGAATCCTCCCTTGTCAATCTGGTCTCCAATTATTCCAATATCATTATAACCGGCGATTTCAATGTAAACCTACTTTCTGAATCCTCGGAGAAGTCCTTTCTAACCGACCTCCTCTATTCCCCTCAATCTTTACCTCGTTCCCTACTATCCAACACATCACACGTAATACTCCGATACTTGGCTAGACCTGTGCATTTCTGATTCTCCCGCCAAAATCATTTCCTCTTCGCAATGTCCCGTGTCTTTTCTCTCATCACATGACCTCATCCAGATTTCATACGACATCCCCGTCAAACAACGTTTCTCTCCTAAGGTCCTATCATCTCGCAATCTAGACCACCTTTCCTACGAATCCCTTCAATCCGATCTCGACGTCCAATGGGATATATATTCCTATGATTCTGTCGATTCCATGGCCTCCGGTCGGTTTAATTTTTTTTATTTTAGATATTATATTTAGTTCATAAGATTTACTTCAATGTGCATCGGGCCTTAACGCCGAGACCCGCTCCGATACTGAGTATGGTGCCCATCACGGTGTCTCCTGGCCTCTCCGGACCACCTCTTATCTCCACAGTATTTTTTAACTGGTGCTGCTCTGTAAAGTTCACCCGGCTTTTTAATTCAGAAATTTTCGCCTTTAACGTGGAGTTTTCGAGCAACAATTTTTCTACGAAGTTCTTTTGCTCCTTGAGAAAAGTTTCCATTTTCAGTAGCATACCCATATTTTCGAACGAAATTTCGGATTGTTTTTGCAGAGTTTCTTTAATATTGTAACACCTATGTGGGTTAAAGAATATTTATTAACAGAAATATACAGTTATCACACTGCCAACGAATTAATAAAACTTAAATATATGAGCAGGTTACAAAATTGATAACTTTATCACACACAATCATATGACTTGAGCAACACAGTCAAGACACAGACTTCAACTAACTCATTCAGTCCCTGCCCCTTATATATATCGTAAATAGTGGGGCGTGGAATCTTCCAGAAATATGTCGGCAATTCTCCGTCATTCCGGAATGATCTAGACAAAACCAGTTCGTTCCAACCGGTTATTTTGTTCCAACATGCGGTCCGGGAGGTTACGCCATATGTTTTTTTTTTTTTTTTTCTTATCGATTTAACGTTACAATATCTTTTAGCTCTTAAAAAAAATAAAATAAGCTAAATTATATTTAGCCATTTCTTGTAACTAGGGATAACAAAAGACAATTATTTAATCTAAATAAACAAAATTAAAGGTACTTTAAAGGAAGATTTTTTCCTTAGCCATTTTTTTTTTTTTTTTTTTTTTGTTTGGTTTAGCCATTAGCCTTAGCCATTTAAGCCCTAACAGACCATTCTTTGACCATACAACATAATTCACTGGCGGATCCAGGAGAAGGGCGCGGGGGGCACCCGCACCTCCCGTGCGATAGATCTAATCGCACGGGAGGTGGTGTCGGACTATACGTCCATGAAAGCCTTAAGGCCAAAGTAAATGACTACGAGCTAACTATTAAAGAATATAAAGCCTTAAAATATACTAGTCTTAAAGTTTATCAACATGGCTGCTTGCCACTGACGTCACTATCACAGATGTATAGCATTCGTCACTGTCTAGTGAATAAGGTTAATCTACCAGACCTAATACGTCATGTTCGAACTTCTTCCAAATTGGTTTCTGGGAAAAATTTATGATTCAATTTTTTTTTGGATAAAAAGAAAATACTAACAACTCGTATACCAGCAAAATGATTTTGTAAGATATTTCTTGGTTTTAATACACACTACCTTGAAACTATTCCCTTGTATATATCTTGACATCCTCAAAAGTATCAGTAAAAACAAGAACACAAACATCCAAGCCTCTCAACTATTTTATTGTCTTACAATGATTAAATAAGTAAATTCATTGGGAGGAAGTATAGAATTTTAACTCCTTGTACTTTTTATGATTTAATAAATAATTTAGTTCATTAATTGATGTATTTTCTTACTTACAGATGACTACGTTTGGATCTCAAAAGTTTTCATACATCGCACACATACATCGTATTTGCCCTAAAAGCTGGCCAAAACCCATTTTCTGAAATTTGAAATTTCTGGTAAATAATGACTCGAAGTTCAAGTAGAAGACCTGTTGGATCATGCAAGATGATTCTTACCTCTTCCCCTAGGCCCTTAATCCGGCGGATATTCTAATTCCAATCTGACCTTAGCCTTTACCTCGTCTCTGCTCATAAATATTGTTCTTCAAAATATATTAATTTTCTTTTTTTTTTACTGAATTATCGGCATTATCATTTGATGGATAGTTCAATGCTAGGTTTGTACTTGTTATCCAGATAGTACGTGGGCCAGACCCCCTTACCGTGCACCCCCCCCCCCCACATCCCTATAAATTGCATATCGTTGTGTTCCTTGTGAAAAAAGATTAAGAAAAAGCCAATGTTCCCAGAAAAAAAAGTGGCCGCACTAACCGAAAATGGCGTTCAAACATGGCGGAATGACGACTTTGATTTTAGTTAGTTTTTTTACTACTGACATTCACCATTATGCTTAATTTCGCCATAACTGGTATTTTATTAAAGCTAGATAGTTCTTGATTCAGAATAAATAAACAAACGTTCTAAAATAATTAGTCTTGACAACATAAAATACATTTAAAGTCAATTATTTCAAGTCTCTCGCGTAAAAGTTAAAATTCAAAGTTAATTTGTGATTAAACAGCCATCGTTAACGAAAAACACCCTGAAATAAATCATCTGGAGCAATTATTCTTCTTTAAAAATCAGTGGTCAAATTTAAAAAAATATGAACTAGTTTCATAGAAAACGGATCTACAAGGCGAAAAGGCGCCGGTGACTCGGGCGCATCCTGTCCTCTGCCACATCGTTCAGTTCTTATACATCATATAATTACAGCGGGTTTAGGATATTATTTTGAATGTATAATCAAGCCTATGTAACTGCAAGTTTTTAATTTACAGAAATAATTAATATAACCTTTATTTTTTTTATTATTTTTTTTTTTTTAAATCTGATAAATAAAGGATATATATCTGATCAATAATAATGAATTAGTAGCAGATTGCACATTATCTAAACCTCACTTATATTGACATAAACTGGTTATCTTGAAATTAAATAATAATGTTCTCATGGTAGTAGTTGGGTTACTGACACTGGCTTCTGATCATTCGTGAAATTTGAAATAAATGCATTTTTGCAAAGTATTGATTATTTACAGATTTAAAAACAACCCAAATAAAAAAGATAAATAAAAAGTTCTGTTTGTTCGTTGATATGTAGAAATTATTCGTAATACAATTTAGGAAGTATATACATAACACAATTTAATAGCTCACAACAATTAATGAATTAATAGTTACACGATGTGTGTTTGTGTGTATATATATATATATATATATATATATATATATATATATAGATATAGATACATACATACATATTATGATTAATTTAAAATTAAACCACTACTGGAGAGGAAAACCAATTAAAACATGTAAGTATTCATGCATCTAATGATCTATAATCCACGAAGTTGTGGCCTTTTTCGGTTTCTGGCATATAACTACACATCAAAAAGTTTACTTTCTCTTTTTTTCTAAAAAGGGGTATACTAATACAAATAAAATGAAATATTTGGAGTGGTAATCGGATTAGTTATTTAACCAAATTCGAACATGAAAGATCGGTAATTTTTATCATTTTGATGAAAACTCATGTTCCAACGCCTATAACTCGACAATATGTGCTCTAAATGAAAAATGTTACAGATAAAAGTTTTAGAACATTAAATTTAGCATAAAATAAGCCCACCGAAATAGTTAGTTCTGTCAATATTATATCATATCCCCTTAGTTTTCACAAAAAGAAGGAATCAAGCGCTACGAATACTTTCACGTTTCCATTTGTATCTCAACTTAGTAATAAGTTAATTTAAAAATAAATGGGCATGTTTTATACTAAATTTAATGTTCTAAAACTTTTATCTGTAACATTTTTCATTTAGAGTTCATATTATCGAGTTATAGGCGTTGGAACATGAGTTTTTACCAAAATGGTAAAAATTACCGATCGTTGATGTCCGAATTTGGCTAAATAACTAATCCGATTTCCACTCCAAATATTTCATTTTATTTGTATTAGTATTCCCTTTTTACGAAAAAAGGAGAAAGTAAACTTTTTGACATGTAGATATAGGAAGGAATGAAGATGTAGTTAAAAGTATGAAGTAAGCGCTACAAATACTTTCACTTTTTCATTTGTATCTCTACGCAGGAATAAATTAATTTTAAAATAAATGGGTTTATTTTATGCTATATTTAATGTCCTAAAACTTTTATCTGGGACATTTTTCATTTAGAGTACATATTGTCGAGTTATAGGCGTTGGAACATGAGCTTTCATCAAAATGATAAAAATTACCGATCTTTCATGTTCGAATTTGGTTAAATAACTAATCCGATTACCACTCCAAATATTTCATTTTATTTGTATTAGTATACCCTTTTTTAGAAAAAAAGAGAAAGTAAACTTTTTGATGTGTAGTTATATGCCAGAAACCGAAAAAGTTCACAACTTCGTGGATTATAGATCATTAGATGCATGAATACTTACATGTTTTACATTGTTTTCCTCTCCAGTAGTGGTTTAATTTTAAATTAATCATAATATGTATGTATGTATCTATATATCTATATATATATATATATATATATATATATATATATATATACACACACAAACATACATCGTGTAACTATTAATTCATTAATTGTTGTGAGCTATTAAATTGTGTTATGTATATACTTCCTAAATTGTATTACGAATAATTTCTACATATCAACGAACAAACAGAACTTTTTATTTATCTTTTTTATTTGGGTTGTTTTTAAATCTGTAAATAATCAATACTTTGCAAAAATGCATTTATTTCAAATTTCACGAATGATCAGAAGCCAGTGTCAGTAACCCAACTACTACCATGAGAACATTATTATTTAATTTCAAGATAACCAGTTTATGTCAATATAAGTGAGGTTTAGATAATGTGCAATCTGCGACTAATTCATTATTATTGATCAGATATATATCCTTTATTTATCAGATTTATAAAAAAAAAAATAAAAAAAAAAAAAATAAAAAAAAAAAAAGGTTATATTAATTATTTCTGTAAATTAAAAACTTGCAGTTACATAGGCTTGATTATACATTCAAAATAATATCCTAAACCCGCTGTAATTATATGATGTATGAGAACTGAACGATGTGGCAGAGGACTGGATGCGCCCGAGTCACCGGCGCCTTTTCGCCTTGTAGGTCCGTTTTCTATGAAACTAGTTGATATTTTTTGAAATTCGACCACTGATTTTTAAAGAAGAACAATTGCTCCAGATGTTTTACTTCAGGGTGTTTTTCGTTAACGATGGCCGTTTAATCACAAATTACTTGGAATTTTAACTTTTACGCGAGAGACTTGAAAAAATTGACTTTACATGTATTTTATGTTGTCAAGACTAATTATTTTAGAACGTTTGTTTATTTATTCTGAATCTAGAACTATCTAGCTTTAATAAAATACCAGTTATGGCGAAATTAAGCATAATGGTGAATGTCAGTAATAAAAAAACTAACTAAAATCAAAGTCGTCATTCCGCCATGTTTGAACGCCATTTTCGGTTAGTGCGGCCACTTTTTTTTCTGGGAACATTGGCTTTTTCTTAATCTTTTATCACAAGGAACACAACGATATGCAATTTATAGGGATGTGGGGGGGGTGCACGGTAGGGGGGTCTGGCCCACCGTGTAAGACAGTTATAAATTTTTTGTCTTCAATACTAGTATCAATATTTCTTTGTTTTTTGGTAGGTAGATTTTAGAGCTAAAAATAAAATTTGAAGGTTAAAAAGTTATACTTCTGGTCATTTTTCAGGAAAATTTTCCTAAAATAAATTTTTATGTTACTCCACCGACTGTGAAATAGGCATCTATGGGTTTACAATTTATTTAGGTAGAAAATAGTCCGGGGAGGCGGTCAATAAAATACAAAATAGTATAAAACTATTTTATGCAGTTTACAATTTATGTTCATATTATTTTCTCTTTATGCATTGCACCTATGAATTATGCTTGTAACAAATAAAGATTCATTATAAATTTATCTATTACTATTATTTTTGAAAAATGGGAATGGTGTAAAACAGTTAAAAATAAAAATTTGTGGTGATAAAGTTTTATGTAAAGTTTCTATGGAGAAAAGGATACGGATCATTAGCAAATATAGAAAACATTTCTAAATTTATGAAATAACCACTTGATAGAACCACCAATATGCAATATATGTAAATAAAGCTTCCAGTGCTGATAGGTATTTTTTTCTATTTTTTCTGATAAATTGAAATTTTTAAATGCTTTCCTGTATTTTATGGCACGAGATGGAATTTTTGTTAGATCCTTCAGAACATGGAACGCATTGATATCACCAGAATCACTTAGTTTTATATAAGTGGCGTACGTCAGCATATCAGTGCTAGATGATGATCTGAGTTTTTCTGTTTTACGCCTCTTGCTTCTTTCACTTAAACCATCAAATGATTTTTCAGGGCGTCCACCAGATCTTGAGCTTTTAATTGATATCGTCCCACTTAGCCATTCCTTGTTGCTGTTCTATCTTACTTAGAAATCATGCCTCAAAATTGATAATTTATGTTTTAGCTCTTTCACCTGCTCTAGGCTATTAGCTAGGCAATATTTCCCAATGAGAAAAGACTACGATAATTCCTTATTTTTTTTAAAAGCTAATGCTTTCGACTTTAAAAATATGTCAAATAATTCCCTTCTAGTTATTATTATTCCAGAAGATCCTAAAATATAAATAAATAAAAATATAATAACATTTATTTTTTTAGTATTATTTGATGAAACTGAAATTTTAGAAATAAAAAATTATTTCTCCCATTCGCTGCTATTCGCAGAATTTGTTTTATGAAACATAAACTACGATAATTACACATTATCATAAAAAATATTTCGTTGTCCAGAAATGACCAGAAGTATAACTTTTTAACCTTCAAATTTTATTTTTAGCTCTAAAATCTACCTACCAAAAGACAAAAAATTTATCACTGTCTGGATAACAAGTACAAACCTAGCATTGAACTATCCATCAAATGATGATGCCGATAATTCAGTAAAAACAAAGAAAATTAATATATTTTGTAGAACAATATTTATGAGCAGAGACGAGGTAAAGGCTAAGGTCAGATTGGAATTAGAATAAGGGCCTAGGGGAAGAGGTAAGAATCATCTTGCATGATCCAACAGGTCCTCTACTTGAACTTCGAGTCATTATTTACCAGAAATTTCAAATTTCAGAAAATGGGTTTTGGCCAGCTTTTAGGGCAAATACGATGTACATATGTGTGCGATGTATGAAAACTTTTGAGATCCAAACGTAGTCATCTGTAAGTAAGAAAATACATCAATTAATGAACAAAATTATTTATTGAATCATAAAAAGTACAAGAAGTTAAAATTCTATACTTCCTCCCAATGAATATACTTATTTAATCATTGTAAGACAATAAAATAGTTGAGAGGCTTGGATGTTTGTGTTCTTGTTTTTACTAATACTTTTTAGGATGTCAAGATATATACAAAGGAATAGTTTCAAGGTAGTGTGTATTAAAACCAAGAAATTTCTTACAGAATCATTTTGCTGGTATACGAGTTGTTAGTATTTTCTTTTTATCCAAAAAAAATTGAATCATAAATTTTTCCCAGAAACCAATTTGGAAGAAGTTCGAACATGACGTATTAGGTCTGGTTAACCTTATTCACTAGACAGTGGCGAATGCTATACATCTGTGATAGTGACGTCAGTGGCAAGCAGCCATGTTGATAAACTTTAAGACTAGTATATTTTAAGGCTTTATATTCTTCAATAGTTTTCTTCCTGCGTATAGTGAAATATAATTATGTATCCTGTTGGACAACGTAAGTAGATCCTGGTTAAAGGCCACTCATTTTTTAATGCATTTACTTCTACTCACGTGCTTGTTATAGTTAGAGCTTAACATAGTTTCTTTACCTTCATAGTTATCGTAATTTATTGTGTTTATTTTTTGCTCTGCATTTCACAGTATTGACCAAATATTATTCTATAGATGATGATGTATTTTATCTTTTGTTATACTATGGAGAGAACTTGACTGCTAATTGTTGTTTAGAGGTTAATGACCCGAATCAGTTGGTTATTACTTTCTATATAAGTTGTCTGTATTGTCAATAAAGATATTGAAGTACCTATATGTCCTAATTTTTATTAGGATCCTGTGTTTGTTTACTAATTTGAAGCTTTACTATTGCTATACTGATGTTTGTTTATAACCTACTAATTACCATGTATGTTTTCACCATTACCCATTGGTTTCTTATTGTGTATTTGATAAATTGATTGACTGTTACATAAAGTTTTTTTATAAATATTTTTAAATATACCTTCTTGAAATGTTTTTGTGAAAGTTTCATTGACTCTAAAAACTTACAATGACTTCCTTTGTGATGTTGAGTATATGTACCTTTCACTCCCGCAACAATTAGTTGTTTTCATTAATTTAAAATTAGAATTACATTTTTACTTTATTTTTTTTTTACTTCAAGTTACACAATTTATAGATTGTTTTTTGTTTTAGATAATGGTTTGTAAATGATATAAAGTGCCTATATTATGGTACCTTTGAATGAGGCATTTTTCCTTAGTTTGTTTTATTAGTAATAATGTTACTTCTTAGTTTTATTATCAGTGACGAAGTGGGTAATTTTAGATTGATTATGGTTTCAATGATGGTTCCTTTGGAGCTTTAGACACTCAAAGTAACTGGATTGTTTGATACCTATGAGATTAACATTTTTTATTGATGTCCTGATTTGATAAATAAATGTTTAAATAGTCGTTATCTGTAGTTCGTTTGCATTTTCAGTATGATTAATTTTTATTTCAATGACTTGTTCGTTCTCCTTGTTTTGGGATTTTAATTTATTTTTTAAAACTTAATGTTATATTATTAAAAGTTTATGTTTCCTATTTTTTACTGTTGAAATTTTGTTTATGAAATATACCAGTGGGTATAGTTATATGCCTTTTCATGACATTATTTTCCTTTATTTCATTGCCAACACATTTACTGGATGTATTTTAATGTACAGTTATATATTTCAATAAATTTAATAATAATGATAATATACAAAAAAAAAAAAAAAAAGAACTTTTATGATCGATGATTAATATTTTTATAGATCAAGTTTGTATCTAGCAACTAATCAGAACACATAAAATAAAAAATATATTTATATTTATGGCCCAGATGTTAAGGTCTTTATTTGACTAGATATCTTGAAAGTTGATTTTTAGATATCAAAGCCATTAATTAAAAATTGGAGCAAATATAAACATATTAATAAAGCAAGAATGTAGTAAAATAACAAAAACTAAATATAATTAGGAACACTGAACCGTAACATTAACAAAAATTAGAATGTTAAAGTTAAAACAAATAAATAAAATGTTCTTTTTAACAATGATTAAATGATTCTCCAGGTTTTCTGGATTAAAATTTTGCCTATTTTCATCCAAATGAAAATAATGACTGGCAATAGGTAGTTGTCGAACATTCATGTAGCATGTTCACCAGCTATCTATTTTTTTAGGCCTTGAATTATAGATTAATAAGTTTGGAATTCAGGACCTTAAATTCGAATCAGATCCAATTTCCATAATGAAAATAAATTATTTATTTATTATTAATAGTCTCATAAGTTCAAATTGTTATGATATTAAAAAAGCAAAACATTGGCTGATAAAATTATTAAAAAAAAAAAAAAAAAACCTGTACCACACAACCCATGGAAGGTCTTGGGTTCAGTACTATGTAAGGAAGAGCACTGTTTCTTGGTCAGCGGTCGTGCAAGGAGGTGATTTGACCATGATCACGCTCTACCGCCAGGTTTTTTCCCCTCAATTTTTCAGTTAAGGGTACCCACTTTATAGAGGCTGGGTTTTCCCCAGGAGGGTCTCTCGGCCCACTAGACGAACTGTGGTGAATAATAAAGATATCATAAGCCATGTCAGATTCGAACTCGGGACCTTGAGCACAGCAATCCACTGCCTTACCAGTGGGCTACCCCGCTCCTGGATAAAATTATTACCACCAAGAAATTTACTTATTTTTAATATAAAAGAACAAAAAAATATTTCATTTTGTGCCAATGGAGAATTAAACAGAGAGGAGCCCTTGTTATTTTATTTTAGAATGTCAGAAAAGATATGAACAGTATATTAACAAAGAAATATTATTTTCATCAGCTATTCAGAAATAATATACTAGAAAAAACACCATTAAAAAAAAGTTTTATTAAAATCAACATATTAAAAAGTGGCAGAATGTAAAAGGTTAAAAATAATGATATCCTGCCACAGAAAAGTACAGGACTTCATCACCTTCACACTGCAAGCCGCTCTCAGAAGTGTTAAAAGCTGACGATTAACTTTTATGTATTTGAATTTAAAGAGCTGTAACAAGAAGAAAAGATAATAATCTTAATTGAAATTAAAACATACAATTAATCTTACCATTTGATAACAACTTTTTTACTCAGTTTTACTGTTTTTTGCCTCCATACATTGTGTAAACCATTTCATCTTTTACAATTCATGTTTTAAAAAAAGATTTTTGCAGGGAACATACTTAGACAATTTTCACTTGAATGTCGAAAAAAGGAAAATAGTGAGGCCGCTTAGTGTGTGTTGTGAGGTAGGATTAGAATAAAGCCCTTTAAATTCCTCTGAATCCAGTTCATTGTTGACTCAAACTTTGTGTTATTTTTTCTTAAACATTACTTTAAAATGTTTCGAAGCTGAATCTCCTATATCAAAATGGTTTTACTTTGTATACTGGAAAGTCTGAAAGTAATGGATTTATAAAGATATCTAATTTAGATTTAATTACTTTTTTCTTTGTTCTTTATATAAATTTTTATTACAGTTGAATAAAATTCTTAAAGGAAACAACTGAAATAGATTTATTTTTGTGTAAAAACCCAGAATAGGTCAATTTTACTGTTAGATTGCTAACAGTCCAAAAAAAAAAAAGATCTTGTAGAATATCATTTAATGAACTCAGTATTTCAAGATCGTCCTAAATCTGTTGAGATCTCTCGTTTCCCCTAGATAAAAAAAAAAAAAATAAGGAAAAATCCTTCAAATCCGGACCTTTTTATATTTAAACTAGCTGTGGTGCCCGGCTTCGCTCAGGGAGTTAGTTGTGGGATAGGTGGGATGAAAGAATGACTTTAAAATATAATAGTATAGAAAAAATGACCAAAATTAATCATGATTAGAACAAAATTTGTACCATCCTGAAACTTTAGTTTCAGTATTAGTGGTAAGTTTCGAAACCTGAGAGTCCGCCCAAATATGGTTTGGTTATAAAAGACCCTATTAATGCGGTTCTCTTAATGTGTTTTCTTCCCTTTTCTCGATTAAGAGAAATTATTTTGGCAGCAAATATGTCCTGGTATATTCCGTTTTTTTAATAGTTTCTGTTTTCTGATTCCATTGAGACCATCCTCATGACGATGCAATTAACAGATAAAAAGTTATATTAGATTATAGTTGAAAAAAATGTTTTGTGGCTGTATGATGTTACATTTAAAAAAATCATCACCTGGTTCGATTCAACGACGTAAAAACTGCCGAAAACTGTTTATTAACTGTTTTTTACCTCACATTATCTACAAATTTTAGGCTAAAAATTCATGTTTTGCGGGTGATAATTACTTTGCAAATCATGGGACAAATAATGCAAGTTAGTATTTTCAAATTCATTATTTTTCCTATAATCTTATATATTTATTGAAAAATTAATAGATTATCCTATCAAAAGTTTTTTATGAAGAGTACGAACGCCTATTTATTAACTTTCTTGACTTAATTTTCTTTCTCATTGTTTTGTGAATATTTTATTAAATATTACTCATATTTAGACACAATTTTTTTAAATAATATACATGAAAATCTGAACTCCAGTTATTTCTGATTATATGTGGTCTTAAATAATTAAGAAGATGGCCTCAGGACCTTCTCTGTTAAGTGTATTAAGTGAGTGTTACCAATGGGTAGCTTCTCTTTAGCTTGTTTATGACATATTCTTTTCTTATTATTATCACTTTGACTCAATATATATGTTGTAAATACAGTTGTAAATTTCAATAAATTATATTAAAAAATAATTATTATAATTTTGTTAGCAAGGATATCGTTCAGCTGCAACATGTAGTTTTTCAAATTTTACTTTATTCATTTTGTTATTCGGGGTATAGTTGCATCAAAAATATTATATTTTTGTTTGATTAATGTATTGTATAACATGAGCCTTTGAGTAGACAGAATGACTTCAATTTTAATATTTTGCAGGAAAGCCATTTAAATAAAATTTCTCTTTGGAAAATACGATCTTTTTATTTTGTATTGATATACAGTCGACTCCGTTCTATTGGAACATAAAGGGAAAATTTGTTTTGTTCCAATTAGGCGGAGGACCCTATAAAGCGGAGAGCATGAATCCACGTGTAAATGCAAATAAAATGCCTAAATAGGCCTGATCACTGGGCTACCGTACATGTATGATAATTTATGTCATAAATTAGACATATTTGGGGGAAAACCCAGTTGATAGGTGCATTTTGGTTTACCTATTCTCGTCTATTAATTTAATGATGGTCCTCCCCGTCCTCCTGTTAGGCTATATGGGGTTTTCCGTAATGATGGGGTCAAAATAATACGATTAATTTAACACTTAAAATGTATTTTTATTAAATAGGTGTTTTAATATAAGAAATATTCAAGATTAAACAAATTAAAATAACTATTTGTGTACAATATAAATTACACTCATAAAGACGAAATAAGAAATGAATCAGAACATGTTTTAACGTCAAATTTTTAACAAGTAAGAATCAAGTGTGCATTGTCGCACTCATTGTAAACTACGACCAACATAATTAGCGCACTTCTTTAGGACAGCTAAGGACTTTCTTCATTTCCTTTTTGTGAAAAAAAAGCGACTAACCTTTTTAATGCGGTTTCTTGCTTCTTGTTGAGAAACAGGCGTGGTCTCAGATACTTAGGTTATTCGATTGATACCGGGTCTGATAGTTTTTTATATTTAGTTGCAGAAAGTTTTGGCCCAATTAACCGATGTTATGTCCCAATAAAGCGGTGATATTTTACTTATATATACTTATAACTGTTATATTTTGATATTCCTGTTCTACAGTTCTTCGAAGTTTCTTTATATTACAAAATAAAAAAAAGAGGCACATACTTATCAAGATGAGTAACTTCTCCTTTTTTGAATTTGTTTGAAAATTTACTAATTTTCTAAACAGAAATATTATATGAACATATAATGAATATGAATTATATATTTTCGATGTATATTCCATTAGGTTATATCTTTTATTCATATTATCTATAGGTTATCTATTTTATTCAGTGTTAGTTTTTATTCTTTCACTACACTGATAAGCAATTTTTCTTTTGTTGTAAATTTACTCTTATATTATATATTGATTAAAGGCAATGTTTCGATCAATTCTTTCCTCTTATATGAAACTTAATTTGCTTAGGAATCCACTTGGTTTTGTATATTTTTATTTTCAATTCATTGCAGAGATGTAATGACCTTATTTAAAAATAAAAAGGTAAAAATAATTATTTAAACATAATCTTGTGTAATTTAAAGAGAATAGCTGAAACTAATACCATAAGAAACCGAACTAATGAACGATAATCTTATGAATGGAGCTTAGCTCTCCTGGCTTCCTAATGTCGAACTAAATTTCTTCATTCATTATTTCGCCTAGGCTAATTACATGTAGTGAGAGGCTTAAAATATAGCCCTTGTACCTTTAACATTACACACTTAAGATAAAAACTGAAACCTTCTTCATCGTTATGGGCTCTAGGGTTATACAACAGAACTTTCTTGATCGTACGTGGAGTTGTTTTTGAGCCTTTTCGGCACATTGTACACTTTGCTTTATAATATATATTGATGATCAACCATTATATTATACATTTTTCATTGCAAAGTAGTTTTGCATGATTAAAAATTGATTAAGTCACTTACCTTGGTTCTCTAAGGATAACTGGAAACAATTGCTCTTTAGATCCCTCTCATAAATTCAGTCGACCCAAGTTTAGAATCTGTAATTCTTCCTTTTCCATCAGCGTGCCAAACAGTTCCTGTATTCTCAAGCACTTTCCGCTAAATCCCTCAATTAAGTGCAGCCATCCTCCAATTCCTAACTATGAGGAGTGTCTCTTGAGGGATTCTTGAGTCCCCCTCTGTGACACAATCCTCCCACCAAAGCTTCTGTCATCCTCTTGGTCTGGAGCCATGCATGTCTTCCAAATTTCTTGAGATGCCAATGGCTCCCCATCCTATTCACATGGCCTGCCCATCGCAGTCTGCAGAGCTTTACAACTTTTAAAACATCTGTCTCATTTAGCAGGTAACACACCTCTTGGTTTGTCCTCCTTCCCCGAGCTGATTCAATTTAATGAGGAAATAAATGGGTCTTAAGATTTTTCTCAAGTGCTTGTTAGGAGATCATCTTGTTTCATTGGACTTAAGGAGAGGTGTAGTGCAAAATAGCATCAATTGGTTGATTGTTTTCGCCTCTTTATCTGCATCAAATATAGGCAATAGGCTTGATTGCTTGCCATAACATTATTTTATGCATTTTACATGAACATTCCACAAGATGTTACATGTTTAATAATGCCTGTTGTTCTTAATTTGTTTGAATATTATTAAGCGGTGGGAGGTATAAATGATCTAAAAAATAAAGTTAAGTAAGACTGTGGCAATTACATTAATTACCAATACATGACAATTAATACATATAGCCACATGTATGACCTTTGTATTTAGAGAAAACAAAGGAACAGTAGATTGGTAAAATAGTAAAATATAGTGATATCTATTCTTCTTTTTAAAAAGAATAAAAATTATAAAAAATTGATTTTTAATAATTTTCTTTGAACAGTAACAATTTTAAAGTAAGCTTTGTTTGTTTCGGCCTTAATTTAGTAATATTTAGTTTTAATTATCAAACAAGAACAAGTTGCTTGGTGGTAGTTTTTAAATATTTACTGTTGTCTTCAGTATTTTTAGTCTAAATTTTATTGTAAATAATAATTGTTTAAATTATTTAAATGCACGTTTACTTTTAAGCTATATTTCTCTTCATTTCCATTTCACAAATATTTTAATATAAAGCATTGTTTTTCACTGATTTATATATTGGTGCCAATGTTTTGTAGCCTGTGGCACGTGTCTGCTTTTTTATTAAACTAAAATTGATATATATTTTTTTCTTATATAATAAAATCCCCTTTTCCTCCCACAAGTTTGAGTGTATGTTGTGTATGTGATTGCTTTATTACTCCCTGGCCACTTTGCAGAAGCATCATGGCCGCCACCACAGGGTGGGCGCAATGGCCTTTCACAGACGCAGGAAACCAAAGACCTCGGTATGTTTTCCTAGCATGTCATATTTAATGTAGCATGCAGAATATTCCTTGCATGGCTTATACATTTTATTCTTAATATATTTAATTTTATTTATGCTATGAGAAAATATTATTCTTTATCTCTAATTATTATCTCCTTATCTTTTTTAATTTTTATTGGGCCAGATAATAGACATATAGAAAACCATAAAAATTGTATTTGATGTTAATTACAATTAATTAACTTATCCAATATTTATGGTAATCAAGGATAGATTCTCTTTCTATGAAATAATTGCATATTTACAAGTAATTCAGAAAAAATGAATGTGAAATAGAAAAAATTGTAAAGTAGAAAAATAACAAATTAATTTAAAAAAGTCTCATTCTTTTATTTGTATGTCCTCCATTAGTTCCAGAACTAGTAGGGTATTTAGAAAAGCACCATTAAACATACACCTTTCCTTGTGAAAAGAATTTTTATAGTTCATTCTTTTTTATTCACATGTGTTGTTTCATATTTTGCTCCCAATCGAGCACATTTAACCCTCACATATTTTATTTTTGCCAACGTTTCGACCCAAATTGTAAGTCATCAGTGCTCTTTGGCTGATGCTGTCAGAGTGAACCCATAAGGTATAGAGGATTGTAATTATAAACATAGGCATAGAGGTATGGGTCAAGGCTTTAAAGAATTTCACGATATACTAATTTAGTAAAACAAGGCTAAAAATAATATGTGTAAAATAGTATGTGTAAAAATAATTCAAGCAATATTAAACAAAGTAAAAATCGAAGTAGTTGTATTTTAATTTGTGAAGAAAGTGCAGTACCCGATAAAATAATTCAGCCTAGATTGTCTGTACCTGTAACACGTAAGGGCACGCCACGGTGTTTGGACCGCATCTGCAGACCTACCGCAAATAAGGTACTATAACTACTGAGGTACTCTGGAAAACGGCGGGCACAACCGTCTAATCCTGTCAGAACATGTCGGTCTACAAATACCTGGAACCCTCAGCTCACTGATTCAACTAGTATTTCTAATATTTTGACAAATGTTCAGATTGCGGTCCAAATGCCGCAGCGCGCCCGTCGGAGGGTTAAATCATCAAACGATAGACTTAACTGACCATTCTTCCTCTTTCTATTGTCAGTTCTTTTTCTTATCCACATTCCTTGTTCCTCGCTAATTTCGTAACATTCTGTTTCTCGGTTTTTTTTATGAAGCACTTTATAAGCCATTGTTTTTTATTTTATCTCTGTCTGGTTTTTCATAATTTGATATCACCTTCATTGAAAAATTCTCTTTTTTTTTTTTTTTTTTTTTTTTTTTTTTTTTTTTTTTTTTTTTTTTTTTTTTTTTTTTTTTTTTTATGGGTCACAGTCTGAAACGCATCCAGCCACATTTAATTGCAATTCATCTGAGACTTTTTAATAGAAATGTTTTGAAAAAAGACGTCTTTTATTTATTTTTTAATGCCTTAAGCCCATTTGACCTAAGTTCACTAACTTAGTGAACACCAAGTGACATATAATTTGTTCATTTGACTGTATTTAAAATATTTAAGTGTTCTTAAATTTTGGATTGGAGTTCTAATTGGCAAGACCAAGTTGGTAAACTGACTCATTTTTTTTTTATCCATAATATTTGTTTATACTGATAATAAAGTTTAATTCATCAGATTAATATTTTGCATTATATTCAATTACTAATAAAACATAATATGCTTAGTATTTATTTTGTGATCAACTGAAACTCTTCTCTGCAAATCTCAAACTATTATTAATTTTCTTCAATTATAGCTTTGATATAAGGTGGTGGATCAATAAACTTAAAACATTTTTCATCTTAATAAAAACTCTAATAATATCCTTTTCTGCACTTGAGATAGAAATTGATTCTGAAATAGCCAGTAACAAAAGTAAGCATAACTTACTTTATATTTAGCAACCAAAATATTTGTTGATTTTAAGTGTCAACAAAGAAAAAACCAAAACATTGATAAAAGTCTTAAATAGAAATCATAGTAATATCTTTGGGACAACCCAAAATACTTTGTTGCCCACATGTCTTGATCTAAGTTATGCTTATAATTATTTTATGTACATTTGAAGTTTTATTCACTATGATTGGATTAGTTTGAATGATTTTTTTTTGGTAAATAATTTGTTTCTGTTACTTAAGGAGTTAAGCTTTTTTAAATTCAGTTGTTATTAGTTTGATATGTTACGTTGACAATCTTATGAGTAAAATTGTTGTTGATTTGATTTGAATACTTGATCAGATGAAATGTTTAGAAAACAATGTAAATCACATTGGCTTTTAGATTATATTTGATTTATTGTTGCATGTTTTCATTTTTAAACTTGAAAGGTAGTCAAAATAGACCGCTCCTAGTACAGATATTTAAACAAAAATTCAATTATTCATTTACTTTTCAATTCAAGTACTTATAGATAATGCGAATCGTACTGATTTGTAAATTTCACTTAAAATATAGACTGGGGTTTGGTTGCAATCTTGATTACTGATCATTCTTTTCTTTATTTATTTTTGTTTAATTTTTGATATGAACTGTAATTATGATACTTGATATATTGCTCCATTAAATCGTGATGAAATTCCCTCTGTGGAGAATTTACCTCTATTGGTGATTGATCAAAATGAAATGCCTGTGATTTAAGGAATTACTTTAGTGGGTTAAATCCTTCATTACTAGGAAGGATCTTGAACAAGAAGAACCAGGAGAGGACTGGCACTGGAAAACTTACTAGTAGACACAGTAGAAACCCAATTTGTCTTCAAAATAATGATTGAATAATGTAAATATTATTCAAAATTATTGTAAACTTATACAAAGTGGTTATACACGAGAACATAATTATATTTAATATGTAAATGATAAATTGTCAATAGATACTACTATTTAGATATCGGAATAATCCGATCCTATGTAAATTTGCAAAAAAAAAGTGTAAGGTAGTAGGGAGGGAAGGGGATAATGAAGAGAGATTGGATATAGCCTGTGGTGGCGCAGTGGTAGAGCTCCACACTAGTTATGAGGTAGACCTGGGTTCGAATCGCACTCAAGGCCAATCTTTTCTCTTTCAAATAAAAAAACTATAATTATTGAAAAATTATAAGAATAGTAATGCAAGGGAAAATATTTAAAATATATTTCATATTTAATATTGAACATAAAAGATTAATATTATAGACCGAGTAACCATAAAAGAGGAAGAATGGGGAGCTTTAGCGGTATGAAAGCGGGCAGTTGTGAGTATGCAGCCAAGAAGATCAGTTTTGATAAGAAAGCTGGAAATGTTGGTAGAAGGAATTTTATTCTAGGCTCAGTTGAGGATTATTATCTTAATTCTGATTTTTAGCTATTTGCCTGGATTGGCTAAATAGTTAAAGATCAGATTCCAAATAACCATATGATTATTTGCAGGAGACTGACAACCTAAAATAAGAAATTAATGTAGAACAGCTTCATCTTTTTTTAAATAATGTTCATCTCTTTCTAAGACCTGTTAAATTTGGAATGACTGATGTTTGTTTATAGTAATTTAATACCAATCATAATATTTTTAGGAAAGAAAGATTTTGGTTTTTTTTTTTTTTTTTTTTTTTTATTCTTATTTTTTGATGACTGCATCAGCTTACAAAATAGTTTTTAGATTTTATTTTGTTCACTGTATTTGAAAAAAATACAACTAAATGCATGTAGGATATCTGAATGAGCTATGGATGATTTAATTAATTTTTGTTTTTATTAATCAATGTGTTTCCTGTTCTGATGTACAGCATGCAATAAAAAATGTATTTTCATCTGAAAAATATCTAAAATCTTTTTCTTTTTTTCTTCTTAGTTAATCTTAATCCTTTGTGTAACTAAGACCCCGATTGTCAAGTTTGATTATGTTTGTTTGTTTAACGTCACTTTATGCCACTAAGGCTAATCTTTAACGAGTACTTGACATTGTTCAGGCTCGGGAGCTCCGTTTTACGTCCTATCCGAGGGACGGCATGTCTAAGGATTTTTACTCCCATTAAAAAATCCTAGGGCCACCGCTGGGCGCGAACCTGCGACCTTTAGTATTGTAGGTTGCCATGCTAACCACTATACCACAGGTGCATTTTATTTTTACTTTCACTTACCTATATATGAAATATATAGTAAGTGGAAGTATTGCGATCGTGAAAAAATTCGACTTCCGGTTTTCAACGGAAATACACGTTTTGAGGTCCCCTGAGTCGAAATGATCTGTGTGTGTGTGTGTGTGTGTGTGTGTGTGTGTGTGTGTGTGTGTGTGTGTGTGCGTGTGTGCGTGCGTGCGTGCGTGCGTGCGTGCGTGCGTGCGTGCGTGTGCGTTCGTATGTGCGTGCGTGTGCGCGTGCGTATGTGCGTGAGTGCGTGCGTGCGTGCGTGCGTGTGTGTGTGTGTGTGTGTGTGAACAGACTAGCTCAAAAACTATAAGCCGTGCGATCCTGAAATTGGGTATTTAGTGTAGGTATATGCCCGCGATGTGACAGCATAAATTTCATCAAAATTACTTAAAGGGAGGGGGTACTTTACTTAATGACTTTTTAGGTTTTTTTCGATTTTCTCCAAAACGGCTCTAACGATTTTGATTAAACTGAGTATTTCATCTATTTATATGCCCGAGATATGACTGTAAACATTTCATCAAAATTGATTAACCGGAGGGGGGACTTTACTTAATAAATTTTGTAACATTTTCACGTGTTTTTTTTATTTACTCTAAATCGGCTTTAACGATTTTGATCAAACTGGGTATTTGATGTATGTATATGCCAAGGATGTGATAGCCAACATATCATCAAAATTGATCAACCGGAGGGGGGACTTTACTTAATAACTTTTGTATCATTTTCACGTGTTTTTCTTATTTACTCAAAAACGGTTTTCACGATTTTGATTAAACTTAGTATTTGATCTATTTATATGCCCGAGATATGTCTGTAAAAATTTCATCAAAATTGATCAACCGCAGGGGGCACTTTACTTAATAAATTTTGTATCATTTTTACGTGCTTTTTTTATTTACTCAAAAACGGCTTTCACGATTGTGACCAAAGTGGGTATTTGATGTATGTATATGCCAAATATGTGATAGCCAACATTTCATCAAAATTGATCAACCGAAGGGGGGACTTTACTTCATAAATTTTGTATCATTTTCACGGGGTTTTTTATTTACTCAAAAACGGCTTTAACGATTAATAAAAATAAGATATGAATGTAGAATAATGTGTGACTTTGGGAAATGATGTTTAACAAAACACGTCAATTTCTTATCTAAGTAAGTTGGTAAGTGAAAGTTGTGTGTTGCGCGCACCAGATTTTTTATGCTTCACTTATTAGCCTAAACTGTTTTAAAATTAGTGCCTAAGAAACGAAAGGGACCACTCTTTAAAATCTAATACTCTCTGGGTCTCTGCTACAAATACCTCATGACACTGGAGTGATACCTATTTCTGTGCTAAGATACAAAATTGAAGTGCAGAAATATTCTCTTACCTGCTTGAATGATTTAAATCTGAGAAAAAATCTGTCATTTTTTTTTCAAGTGGCTAAAAATGTTTTCAAGCTCAGTCAGATTTCTTATATTTTAATTATTAAATATAATATTGAGTCTTCACACATGTTAAAAACAAAGTTTTATAATAACTGAGATATTGATTGTTTCAGCTCCTCCTGTAGGGCCCCCTGGTGCTCCTGCGGGAGGTGGGGCCCCACCAGGTCCAGTTGGCGTCCCTCCTGGAGCAATAGCTCTTCTTCCACCTCAGCCACCGCATCAACCTCCTGATTTACCTAGTGAGAATTATAGCATTTCACTGAATATCATAAATAAACTACTTTGTTACTCATGTTTCTTTTATTTTATTTGTATTATTTAACTTAATACTCATTTTAAATTACGATATTATTGTATGATTATTGTCTTGGCAATTTATTTTTATTTATTAAGAGTAGTAGTCATTGATAAAAGAAATCATTCAACTTATCGCACACCTACATTTTTGTTAACCTATAATTAAGTAATCTACGGTTTTATACATGCACATACTGTCAGATAAGCATGATTTGTTGATTGATATCGCTAGATATGTCTAGATTTACACTGTTTTGAGGATGAGATAACACAGCTATGTAATTTTAATGTAATTTAAGCGGAGGAAAAGAATTAAGTAAAATACTCGTTAAACATAAAATCAGTAGTTATTAATCCTTGCTGCTATCCATAGAATCAATGAAATATTGAATGAAAAGCTTCTGATGCAGATTAGGGGTATGATAACACTATTCTTTTTTTTTTCTGAGATATATCATCCAGAGCCATGAAAGGGTTAAGATAAGAACTTAGTTAAGAGAAGAACGATGCAGCTGAAACTTTCAATATATATAGAAAATAAATTAAATAGTATGAGTCTAAAGGCCTATGGATTTATTATAAAACCATTTACAAATTAAAAATATGTTTCATTTTTCCCCTTATGAGTCATAAGTTTGGAGATAAAATTGGATGGAGAATTATTAAACAAAGCAAAAAAACCTATCTAAAACTGTTTGTTTTTACTATTATTACAAAAAAAAAAAAAAAAAAAAAATAAAAGGAATGCATAGTATTTTTTTTTTTTTTTTTTTTTTGTATTGTTTTATGTATTATACCTGAAGGACTTAATCTTAAAGAAACATCATCTTCAATGAGTCGATATACTTCTTTTGTGGCCAAAAGGCGATGCAGAACATTTTTCTCTTTGCTACTCATAAAAATGCATTAGAGCATCATTTACCCTAACAAATGTTATGGGTGGTATGAATAATAAAAAAAATTGGTTAAAGAAAATCATAGGAGGATCCAGAAGGAGGGCTGTGGGGGCTGCATCCCCTCCCTTTTGGTAAGTTTTTGTTTTTTAAAGATAAAATTAGAAGAACTTCACTAAACGTAAGGATGTTGCATAGAGAACAAATAATATGCAGAACAAATAGAATTTTAGTTGTGGGAAAGGAACATAAAGGTAAAATGGTGATGTGCAGATCAAGGGGAAGGGCTGTGGGGGTTGCATCATTTTATTTAATTTAGAATAACAATAATTTGAACAATGCATATAAGTTATTAGATGATCAATTTAAATATTATTCCATTATCTATATAAATAAAGATGAAATTCTGTTTGTTTGTTCTTTATAGAAATCAAAACCGTTTGTCCTTAATCACCAAATTTAACTCAGTGGTTCTTTCATATCAGATGCGAACACCTGTCCATATTAAAATTGCATAACTTCAGCCAATCTCTGGGTAAATCCTTATTGTTATAAAAATCGTTATTATCTCGCTTTACATCGGTTTTTAGAACAATGAAAAATGAAATTCCCCCGGATGAAACCGGGATATGCAGCTAGGAAATTCTATAATGGATATTCTTATATGGGTATGGATATTCATTATATTCTCTACTCATTATACTGATATGATTACAGTTATATTACAAATAAAAAAAAATAAAAAAATTCTGGAAATTTGATGTTCTGACAATAAGCCACTCCACTTCTTAATATAATTTAAACAAAGCATTAGATTAACAAAATATTCTGCTCTCTGATGTTCTTAATCTTGATGTTTTTTTAAAGCCTCGGTTGAGCAAAAAACCTTATTTTTTTTTTACTATAGGGATTAATGATTTAACATTGATACAAGCTGCGGTTTCAGTCGAAGGAAAATATCCTGGCTTTATAGTCCTCTGATTCCACATTCTCCAATTATGTTAACAAAAAAATTGATTCATTATGAAATCTAGCCTGTCTGATGCAACACAATCACGTACCCTACACTCAAAGCTGGACGATAAGGGATATGCTGTGGATTTTGTTAAAGATATGCTTTTTGAAAGTAAAGTCCTTTATTACGCATAAGTACAATAAATATAAAGTTTACCATGTATTCTATGTTTTTGAAGCCTGTTTTTGAGCTTAAAGTATTATTTTGTAATATCAGTGTTGAGTTCATTAAATTAAATACTCTCTTAATGTCACTGATTTGATTAAAAGGTTCTTTTTTATTTTTTTCAAACCAATCTATTTTAGCTTCTCTAAATGTTTTATATGTTGTATTGAATAATAAGAAAATTTTTGATAGTAATTATTAATGAATATTAATAGAACGAAACCATTTAAGCATAAACTCTAATAATAATAACCTTCAAATGTATGTTTATTACAAATTTAGATATCAAATGATATTACTAATAACATCTCTCAACAGTTAATTTATCTGTTTAATGAAACCCCAAATAAAATAAAATTATATTATAAAATATAATATAAATAAGGTATTATTTATATATATTTTTTTATGGAATAGTGAATTGCATTATATACTACTCCAAGTATGAATAAGTGTTTCATATTTAACTGGTTGTTCCTTTTCTTCTTCTTTTTTTTTTTTTTTTGTCTATTATTATTCCTATTTTATAAATATAAAAAGTAGTTTTAGTTCTCAATAGCTTACATAAAAAAGTTATATTTATTTATTTTGTATTTCGATGGTTATAGCTGTTATTACCTCTTTGCGTATGATATCATTATGCTTTGTGTTGAATCATCATACTTCATTCCATCGTTTTACTGTTTTTGATCCATTGATAGTTCTTGGATATTGACATAAATAATGGATAGAAAAGTAGAAATGGCTTTGAATCAGTTGCGTAAACTTGATTATTTAGTAGAGGCCATTGATTTATTGAAAAGAGAGATTTTTTTTTGTAAGAGTCTACTTCTTCAAGTTTATAATGTTTCACGTAAGTACAGCATTTCACAATTTTTATACAGCGTAACTATTTGGATATGGAATCTTTCAATGTTATGAATCTAAACTCTACTTCTACATGTTGTTTTAGTCATGTTCTAAGAAAAAATATTTATCTCTAAAATACTGTTTGCTTAAGTAGAAACATTATCATGATGGATTGTTATTGTTTACATCTATGTATTGATACATTTAAATTGAATTTAATATAAACTTGTAGAAATCTTTTTGAAGTACTTCTTGTTATTTTTAAATAAATTTTACTTAATTTTTGTTATCAATAGCTGACTCATAAGACAACTTGTAGTTGGTATTATCTACATGTTATTTCATATGTTGTTTAGGTATAATATCTTAGTATAGCTTGCTCAATATATAATTTAATAAATCATTTTTTAATTTAAACCAATAAATTAAGAGAAAAAAAAACTGAGTAGTATGTGCAGTAACGTATTATTAGTAGTTCTGACTGACTCTTATTTGTACATAATAAATTGCCAAGCAATATTGTTCATGAGCTATAGTCTCTTTGCTCAGTTATCACATTTTTGGGAATAACTGTTTTGTGGTTCTTGTTTTTAACAATGATAAATTAGTATTTAAAATTAAAATTATTGGAATATTTTACCTTTCTGTTTTCTATGATTTACTTTTAATCAAATTAACTTTTTTTAGTGTTTACCTGCCCTCGAAGGCCTAATCTTGGCCGAGAAGGTCGGCCTATAGTGCTCCGTGCAAACCATTTCCAAATAACTATGCCACGTGGTTTTGTGCATCATTATGAAATCAGTATACAACCTGATAAATGTCCCCGCAAGGTCAACAGGGAAATCATCGAAACTATGGTCCATGCCTACTCAAAAATATTTGGCAACTTGAAACCTGTCTTTGATGGGAGAAGTAATCTTTATACTAGAGACCCACTGCCGATTGGCAATGATAGGATGGAACTCGAGGTAAGTATAGTTTATACCCTTAGGGATTTATGTATTCAAAATGAAGTCTTTTTTAGTGTCATACATTGTATATTTTATTTTACATAGGAGAATATGTTTTAATATAGAAATATCAACATCTTAACTCAATTCTCATGATCTTACAACTTGAGAAGTTAGGTTAAAAAAACTGGCAAATTTAGTGCTAATGACCGTGTTAGTTGCACTAATTGACCCATCGGTTTGGTTCATGAAAGAACTTCCTTATAAGCCCACTTCACCTTCCATATTTTGGGAATATTTATGGCTAGTAGGTTCCTGTTTCCAGTTATGAAATAACTAATTTTAGTGTGTTTTTATCATAGGCGGATGCAGGGATAGGGCCCAAGGGGCTCCTTAAGGTAATTTTTGGCTATTTAAAGACAGAATTCAACTTCTTGCCTAAAAGTAAGGAAATAATGTGAAGTACAAATAATGTGCAGAATAAGTGACATGTCAGTTGTGGGAAAAGGGGCATAAAGGTAAAAGAGCTGATGGGCAGTTCTAGTGGAAGGGTTGTGGGGGCTGCAGCCCCCCCCCCCCTTTACAACGGGCTGGATCCGTCCTTGGATGTTTGTTATTTGTAATTTGTTATTCTGAACAACTACTGCATCTTAAAAGCGTTTTAGTTGTCCACTTATTTTTATTCATTTTGAAATCTCCATGTTCCATGATACTTAACTTTTCCTAATTTATTCCCCACCTACTAGCAGGTAATCATTCCAATATTCTAAACCGGTATATTTGGAATAATCACAAAGAGATACTTTTAAATTTAAAAACATTATTCAGTGAAAAATTATATTAAAAAAACAACTAAAGTTTATTTCATTAGCAATCACAATGGTCCCCAAAAGTTATTTATAAAAACATTTTAATTTAATTGAGTATGTTAGGTTTGTTTGTCTAGTCCAGTGGTCAGTTGATTTTGTTGACATTAAAATTGGATTTCTTTAGAGAGTTGTGTGAACTTGAAGCAAAGTAGCTCAATTAACCCTTTCATGGCTCCAGACGAGATATCTCGCGAAACAAAGTCGGTCCCCACACGCTAATGACGAGATAACTCGTCAAAGGCTGCAGTTCCCCACACGCTAATGACGATATCTCGCAGATGAGATATCTCGAGATTGGTATTAGATATCTCGCAATTGGTTTTTATTATTTGGTTTTACTTATTTACCATCCTCAGCTTCACAAGAGATAAGTTGTCGTGACTGAGGCACATCCTAGCGGATCCACTGAGGCTTAATAAATAGATCTAGCGGCCGCTAGGATGCAGGGGTATCTATATTGCAGAAATATTTGTGTCGGCCCGGTAGCTGCCTGTCATCTGGGTCGGCCTTTCGGGGAAGCCCGGCTCACCCCTTTTTACCTGCTAATTTTTTTTTCTGTCCCTTATCCCTCCTTCGGCTACCGTCAAGGGTCTGAAGGAAATATTTTGCCATTATTCATTCGAGTTCTAGACGCTCTGAGCGATAGTCCTATGTGTTTTTTTGGTGATATTCACTGTTTTATTTTGCTATTATTTATTATTTATTAATTAAAAAAAATATTACTGATTAAAAATTAATTAAATTTAAAAAAATGTATATAAAGTATTAAAACATTATTATATTATTGTTCATTATTACTTTCTTATATGATGTAATCTCTTATTGCAATGGGTAATCTAGCATTTTAATTTATTGAAATAATGATAAAGGTATAATAGAATCATAATAAATAAATAAAACATTAATAAATAGTCGGTGAAGGTTATGAGGAGTTGAAGAAGTTGAAGCAGTCAGCGGTGGAGACTGGCCTGCAGGCCTTAGCGTGGGGAGTGAAATGCCTGCAGACCCACCCGCTCAGCGTCACAGTGCAACTCTCGTTCCGAGTGCTTAGCAGTTAAAGGGTTAAATAATAAAAATAGTATTATTTTGTCAGGGATTCATTGAACCATCAAATTATTCTGAGAGGTCTCTGTTATAAGAAAAAGAAACACGTCTTATTTTTGAGCCCTAAAAATTTAATTTGATATTTTCTATTTTTATTTAATATGTAACGAGAGGAAAATATTACATTATTAGATACACTGTTACATTTTTGTCTAGTTTTAATTTATGACTCAATTTGTTTGATTTTAATCAATGTATATGTATTGTCAGGTGACATTGCCAGGTGAAGGAAAAGACCGGGTTTTCAGAGTAGCTATCAAATGGATGGCACAAGTTTCATTATTTGCTTTGGAAGAAGCGTTAGAAGGAAGGACTCGACAGATTCCATATGATGCTATAATGGTTCGTACTTGTATACTTTAAATTATATTTTTGTATTTAATACTATGCTAATGGACTTGAGAGCATTAAAGTTAGATTTAAATCAAACACGTTAAAATGAATTAATAAAAATGGAGAAATAACAATAAATTATAAGAAAAACATTTTTCTTAAATATTAAGTATATTAATTATTAAAGTTAAAAAGAAAAGCAACAAATCCAATTAACACAACTTATTATGTATATATAAACCTATTTACAAATGAAATAAAACATTAAAAATAATGCAGAACCCTCCCATAGAGTTCCTATAAAAGGTAAAAAATGAAAGCATCAATCAGTTAAAAATTTAATTCAGAATTAAAAGTGTTTTCACCATACTACGATGTAATCACCTGTTTTACACACCTAATTTGCGGTCCGAAAGCTACACTTCGCCGCCCTAGGGCCGAAAATGAATATTTCACCCTAGGGCCGCAAAATCAGCTGTTTATTATTTTAATTCATTCATTTCATTATATACATTACATAAGTTTGTTTTGCTTGTAATATTGTTTAGTTATTTAGTAATTATGGCTAATAATATATCAGAATCTATAAATAGAAGAGCAAAAGAAATCATAGCAGATTTGTTACCAGCAAAATCAAAAGATAGGTATGACGAAGAGTATACAAAGTTTTTGAACTGGTTATTACATTAAACATTCATCATGTCCCCATAACCACAAGATAACCTTATAACAAAGAGGTACACTTAACCAAAAGAAAATCTTGTTTTTGATTAATGTTATATCGTATTAATATTTATTGTAGTATGGTGAAAAATAGCGTTCGTGCCTCGGGCCAAAGTGCTTTTGCAGGCCCTCGAACTTTTCATGACCTCGACTACGTCTCGGTCAAAAAATAGCTCGGGCCGGCAAACGCCCACTTTCGGCCCTTGGTACGAAATATACTATTACAGTTGTTTAGAAAACTCTATGGATAGGAAGTGATTAAACATGCAGGATTTTGAGGCAAAGAGGGTGTTGGAGTGATGGATAAAGGGGGGGAAGATATAATTCCATATGGATAAGGATCGGATAATGAAAGTTTTTTTATAGCTGCTGTTTGATGGGCTGGGTAGTATGAAAACATATAGTGTGTATTGCAAGAACAATCCAAGGATTTAAACTGAAAAAGTTCAGAGATATAATATATGTGGATGGAGGGATGAGCTAATGTGGTAAAGGAAAGATGCCAGAATTTATTTACAGCAGTAGGTTACCCGCCATTACCTACATTTTATTTTTTAGATCCCTAGAAATACGAGGTATGTTTAAAAAATAATGAGAATTTTCATTTTTTGAAAAGAATAGTTATATATTCGTCTACATTGGTGTTGTCATATTCTAATAGTCCCCATTAGAGATAATGCACTTCTGCCAGCGCTTCTTCCAATTCCCGAAACACTTCTCATACTCAATCTTTGTGATAGCCTTCAGTTCTTTCAGCGATGCGATTTTAATGTCTCTATGGCTGTAAAACAATGGCCCTTTAAGGTTCTCTTTATTTTTGGAAAAAGGAAAAAGTCACACGGAGCAATGTCTGGCGAATATGGAGGCTGGAGAATCATTGCAGTATTGTTTTTGGCCAAAAATTGACGAACAAGCAATGAAGTGTGAGCAGGTGCAATATTGTGATGCAAAACCCATGAACTGTTTTTCCACAAATCCGGACGTTTTTTTCTGATTGCTTCATGCAAATGGCATTGAACTTTTAGGTAGTACTTACTCCTTATTGACCGTTTGAACTGATGGCAGGAATTCATGATTCACTAAGCCATTAAAATCGAAGAACACTGTGAGTATAACCTTCACATTCGGTTGCACTTGTCAAGACTTTTTTGGTCTTGGCGAGTCAGAATGCTTCTAGTGGGATTATTGAGCCTTAGTTTCGACGTCATATCCGTAAACCCACCATAATATGAAACAATATTTCAGTAATTCTGAATCGTCCTTGACTTTATTTATGACTCCCTAGCAACTTTTATTCGCCTCTGTTTTTGTTTGAAATTCAATAATTTTGGAACAAATTTTGCTGCCATGTGTTTCATACCCAAAACATTGGAAAAAATATCAAATGATCCAATCGATATGCCAACATCATCAGCGACTTCTCTAATTGTGATTCGGCAATCGTTCATAACCATTTCTTTCACCTTTTCCACATTTCCATCGGTTGTTTAAGTGCTATGGTGTCTAGGGGTTTATCATCTTCAATATCTTCACGCCTTCTTGGAAACACTTATACCACTCGTAAACTCTTGCTTTACTCATAGCCGACTCACCATTGGTCATTATTACATTTCACTCACTTTGTTACACTTTATTCTATTTTTATGCAAAATTTGATACAAATTCTTTGATCCATCGCCAAGCTCATACAAACATGTTTAAACTCAGTGGCTTTAAAATACTAAGTCAACAATGAAAACAGCTGAAAGTTTTATCATACTTCAGGGGCATGTACGAGTATACCAACATAATCAAAACAATTTCGTGACAATCCCACTCTCCAAGCCTGTGAACTTTAAACATTCTTATTTTTTGAACATACCTTGTATTCCCTTATACCATACAGAAATAGTCTTCTTCTTCTTTCGCTACCTCCAGGATGCCGCTAAGCGTGGAGGTTTAGCCTCGGTCCAACGTTTTCACTTATCGCGATCTTTCGCCAAATTTTTCATTTCTGCCAGAGAGCATCCTCTTTCTCTTCCTATCCTTGTGACGTGATCCATGAACATCTTTCTGGGCTTACCCCTTGGGCGCTTTCCTTCTGGTCTGGCCTCCATCAACCACTTGATCTTTCGGTCGTCCCCCATTCTGCTCACATGCCCAAACCATTTCAGCTTGCGCTGCTCCACTATCTCTCCAACTGGCGTGACCCCGAGGTTTTCCCGGATTCTTTCATTGCGGATTCGGTCATTACCGGTTTTCTTTTGATTCTTCTCAGGAACCTCATCTCTGCTGCAACTTTGCTTGCATGCCGATCCAGGACTGTCCAACTCTCTGCACCATACAGCTAAACTGGAAGGAACGCTGTTTTGAATAGGAGCTTTGTCTTTTGGCTAATTTCTTTCCTTCCTATAATGGTAGAGCCCATCTGAGAGTATACGCCGTTTGCTTTTTTGACTCGATTGAGTACCTCATTGTCTACTTTCCCGTCTCTGCAAATAATTGCTCCCAGGTACTCGTAGGCATCCACAAATCGAAGCGGACCCCATTGCAGTTTACAGTCCCCTCATTCACATCCCTTCCGACCAGCATGGCTCTTTGCTTTTCTCTGCGTTTACAGTCATTTCTCTCAACTGAAGTTCTTCACTCCATTCAGTTATAGCTATTTGTAGGTTCTGTAGACTATCCGCCACCAACACTACATCATCTGCATATATAAACGCTTGCACCAAAACTGGCATGAGGTTCCAATACCCTACTATTGCTCTCGGTGTTCTCCTCTAGCACATCTTCCATATCTCATCCATGAAAACTATGAACAAGAGTGGGCTGAGACTGTCTCCTTGTTTAACACCTTTAAGAAACCTAAAAGGTTTTGATTTACGTCCATTAAGCCTGACAACACCTTTTGGGTCCTGGTATACTGACTGCATTGCTGATATCAGGTTGTTAGGGATATTTTTATTAACCAGGGCTTTCCAAAATTCTCGGGGAACCGAGTCAAATACAGTTTTCAGATCCAAGAAAGCTAAATATATATTTTTCCCCCATGTTTTTTCTATTATTGTCCTGAGGGCGAAAATATGATCCTGAGTCTGCCAACCTGGTCGAAATGCTGCCTGTTCCTCTTCAAGGTTCTCCTCAACTAATCCTCTCAATCTTCTCTCAAGAATTCGGGAGTATACCTTATAGACAACTGAGGAAAGACAAATTGGTCCGTAATTGTCACAAAGAATTGGGCTACCTTTCTTATTTATGGGCACGATTACATTGTCCTCCCACTCTTTGGGTATTCTTTTTTCACTCCAAATTCTTTGGAATAGACTTTGCAGAGCTTTTATCATATCCTCCCCACCGTATTTAATAAGCTCTGGTGTTATTTCATCGTTACCAGCTGCTTTACCCAGCTTTATCCCTGAAACAGCCAACTGTACCTCATCTTCCCAAATGGTGTCATCCATGTCTTCCGGCTGAATTTCTGATGCTCTAGTCCTTCTCAGATCCACGAATCCATCCCTCCTTCTATCTTCCGCACTGAACTTTTCCTGGTAGTGAACTCGCCACGTTTCAAGGATTTTTACCTCTGAGCGACTTTACGGAGTTCCAGAACCTTCTTATATTTTCTTGGCGACTTTCCTCCAGCTTCTTTCCTAGTTCTTCCCATGCTTGCTTTTTGGAGGCTTGGACGATTCTCTTACAGCAATAGTCAAAGTGTGTAAATATCAAGGATGTTGCCAGAAGCCTGTATGTTTCAGATGTAAAAAGGTGACAAGAGATGATTCAATTGTTTTAAGATGGAAAAGGTGTGATGGGAGATAAAGGAGATGTGGTTTTGTAGGAAAGAGTTTATTGAAAGTAATACAATGGTTTTTGGGACTAGGATAGAATTTCCTAATTTAGCTTCAATTTGTTAACCTCCGGCCAGAGACTGATTTGATTTAAATCTTCTTTATCAGTGACAATAACTCAGAGGGTGTGAAGGATATATATAATGTTTGGAAATCGTCAGCATAGATATGGCATTGGGATTTATGGATCAGAATCAAAGATGATTAATGTTGATAGCAAACTGAGTAAGGAATAGATAGGTTCTTTGAGAGACAACACAGGAGAACGGATTGTCCTGGATGAACGACTACATTTTATGGCTGATCTGAAAGAAAGGATTTAAACTAGTGTAAGGCGCTGCCAGTTAAATGGATGTTGTGCTGTTTAGTAACAAGGGTGTTAAGATCAAATGCTTTGAAGCAATCTAGAAAGATGAGAATAGTTAGCTTTCAGTATTCGATGGAGGTCATGGGTTATTTTTATGAGTGGTCAGAGGTCATGGATTATTTTTATGAGTGAAGATTGTGTTCAGTAGCCACTTAGAAAGCCCAATTAAAGAGGGTCAATGAGAGCACGTTAGTCTAGGAAATTTGATTTTGAACTTAGCGTTTCAATGGAAAGAAAAGCATTAATCAAGGAAGAGTTTAAAGGTTTATTTAAAGGTTAAAGTAGATATTTAAAGGTTCAGTTTTCTAGAAACAAAGGAATATCTAGTTTTCCAAAGGGAAGTTATATATTTGAAAAATTACAGGTATCAGTGAGGTAAGACAGGACTTATTAACTGTACTGAAATATCATCAGAACTCTAATTGGTTTGGGATTTTAGGATGATTGTTGGTAGTTCATCATAAGATACTTGGGAAACAAATAAGTTTTCTGGATTGAAATTTTGATGTTTTAGAAGAATTAAAAGCAAATAATTGAAACAATTATTGTTATTAGAGCCTGGTAGGGATGATATTTGACTTGAAGTCTTATTCCTTTCATGTTTTTAAAGGTTACTGTCTGGTATGGACTATTGATTCTTGTACATTTTACATTACCAAAAAATTTTTGTCCCTATCATGCTTTGATTATGATAAGAGATTCATTTGATAAATATCTAGGGTTGAATTGGTAATCCGTTGTAAAAAAGATTGACTGCATAAGATAGATTCAATTTAAGCTTGAACATAAGATTGAAAATCACATGAGGTATTAAAGTGTGATATGAAATTGTTTTATGTTATGTATGCAGATATTCCATGGTATATTTGACTACATCTTGTAACTTACAATGTTGATTAATTCTTTATTAGACAATGCTCATTAATTCTATGTTAGGCGCTGGATGTAGTAATGAGGCACTTGCCTTCAATGACATATACTCCAGTCGGGAGATCTTTCTTCTCTAGTCCTGATGGTTATTACCATCCTCTTGGTGGCGGTCGTGAGGTATGGTTTGGATTTCATCAGTCTGTCAGGCCTTCACAATGGAAGATGATGCTTAATATTGATGGTAAATATTTCATTGATTCTAAAAGCTTTTGATGTAGATAAAATTTCTTAAATTATGATTAACTTTTAAATTGTTTTTGTTTAATCTTAGTATCGGCCACAGCATTTTATAAAGCTCAGCCTGTCATTGAATTCATGTGTGAAGTGTTAGACATAAGAGATATAAATGAGCAACGAAAGCCCTTGACTGACTCTCAAAGGGTTAAGTTTACTAAAGAAATTAAAGGATTAAAAATTGAAATAACACATTGTGGAACAATGAGGAGAAAGTACAGAGTCTGCAATGTTACCAGAAGACCTGCTCAAATGCAATCGTAATTATTTTCTATATTCTTCTTTTTTTATATTTCAAATATCTTATACCTTATGGGCGATGTAAAACCTGGTTTGTACACCTCATAGTGCTACTTGTTTTTTTGTTTTGTTTTTTGCCTTAGAAAAAAGGTGTGCTTTATTTTTACATGTCTTATTTCCTCCATTTATAGCACTTTAGTGTTTAATACTTAACATTTCTTTGGTCATGATTTTTACTTCCACTTACCTATATATGAAATATATAGTAAGGGAAAGTATTACAATCGTGAGAAATATGAATCGTGGGTAGGTATATGCCTGCAATGTGAAACCGAAAATTTTGTCACAGTTGAATAAACGTAGAGGGACTTTATTTGATAAATTTTATCACATTTTTAGGTTTTTGTTTTGTGATTTTCTCAAAAACGACTAACGATTTTTATTAAACTTGTCTTGGCTAATGAGAATCAAGTATTCTTTAATATCAAATATGTTTCATCATCAAAATGTTTTGATAGGGCTTAAATGGAGAATGAAAATTTTTTTCCTTTAAAGTATATTTACTGGACTCAGTAGGTAAATATCAGATTCTATTTTATCTTGTTAACCAGCCTCTTATTTTAATATTCATGTATACACCATCTTTTATATTATTATCAGTTTTGTAATGTATCCATTTATTGTCACCCTCTAGCATAGATACTCATATATTTGTTTTCTTTTAGCCCTGATGAAGATCCACAAGTTGGATCGAAACGTTGGCTTACCATAATAAAATCATTGTAAACTGAAAATCCTGACCATCATTTAACCTATCGCAAAAAGAATAATAGGTTTGTTTTAATTAGCAATTAAACACGTTGACAACTCTTTCATACAGTACTTTATAATAGCTCATTGCTACAAGTAAGGAGGAATGCGCATGTGAAAAAGTTGTCTATGTGTTTTAATTGCTTGTTGAAACATACCTATTTTATGGAAATCATTTGTTTCCATGGTAACTAAATTAAGTGTTCATAACAACTAAATAGAGAAATAAAATTAGACGCCATGATGTATTATGTTTCAAATTGCCACATTGTCGAAGATAAAAATAGAAACTATTTTACTAGTTCTCTAGTGAGTGAATGTGTAAAAAAGCACATAATGCTGAAAATATTTAAAGCTGTTTTTTTTAACATATGGTTCATTATAATCTTTAATATTTATGCTTGAGTTATATATTAGTTCCATAATAGATTTCCGAATGAAATATAAGGTGGTTATTGCTGTAACTAATCATTGACAATCATATTATCATTAGGGACTAAAATTAGAAAACTAAGTTCCAATTTTATAAGAACTGTGAATAATCCTTCTATTGATTTCCATTCACGATGTATTTATAAAAAGCAATAAAAAAAATAACTCGACTATTAATAAAATTAGGATTTTTTCTCCTAAAAAAATATATAGATATTTCTGAATAGAAATTTTTTGAAATTTTGCAATAATTATAATACTCTATACATTAAGGCTAACAAACAAATAAATGTGTACACACATATAAACAAGTAAATAAATGTGGATAGAGCTTATTTTCTAAATAGTGTTTACACAATTATCAAAACACATCAGTTTCTACTCCAAGTAGGTTGGTTAGTGAAAGTCATACATCAGATTTTTTCGTTGTAATCTAACATAATTTTTTTTTTATTCAGGTTTCCATTACAGTTAGAGAATGGACAAACAGTAGAATGCACAGTTGCTAAATATTTCTTAGATAAATACAAAATGAAATTAAGGTATCCCCATCTACCTTGTCTTCAAGTTGGGCAGGAGCACAAACATACATATCTTCCGCTAGAGGTATCTTTTTTTATTTATTTTATTGTTTAGTAGTGTAATATTTATTTTGATGTGCCATGTTGCTTTTTAATGATATAATAATATAAATAATAAAGAAATTCATATTTGTTCTTATTCACACAGTTGTTGAAGAGCTTTTTAGAAATTTTTTAGAGCCCTGCAAGAATGTTGATTCCTTTCCATTAATGTAAACCTAGTCTTTCTGCAATTTATACCTTTGATCATGGATTGTCTTAAATCTTGATAATTAGTATCCTTTTCCCTTTATAAAAAAATTTAGACCATTTATTTTATTAATAGTTTAATTTTTATTTTATTTTTAATTTGAAATGTTGTACGCTTTCTTATCCTTGCTATAAATTTACAGGTTTGTAATATTGTGGCTGGTCAGAGATGCATTAAGAAGCTGACTGATATGCAGACCTCAACTATGATTAAAGCGACTGCGAGGTCAGCACCTGATCGGGAAAGAGAGATCAACAACCTCGTCAGGCGAGCAGATTTCAATAATGACGCTTATGTTCAAGAATTTGGACTGGCGATATCCAATAATATGATGGAAGTTCGAGGTAGGGTTTTGCCACCACCAAAGCTTCAGTATGGTGGGCGAGCACCAAACCTGCCAAGTCAGCTCGTGAGTCCTTGATTTCATTTTATTAAAATTTATCAATTTTGGTTTTCTTACCCAATCTAGTTTGTTCAATACACTTTAAATATTGCATTTAGATTGCAATATTTAAAAAAAGTTGAATTAAAAAATATTTTTGTTAAAAACAGTTTAAGTTAAAATGTTACACTGAGGAACTTGTTTAGCCTGGTTTATTATTATTTTTCTCTGCTATTCGAAAATTCTGTTAACTTATATTAAAAATTATAAATCAAAGAAAATATTTTCTATAAAATAAAATAAGAAATTTTCACTTATAACACTACACAAACGGGAACAATTAATTATATATTATATATCATTATTCATGAGGACTGTCAGGAAAGTATCTGACTTTCTAAACCTAATAGAATGAATGAAGCACACTTGCACTCACCAACCCTTATGCACATAAATTTCTTCCCATCTTCCAACAAAATAATTTCTAGTAAGCAGCATATTTGAGGGAGGTTGTGAGCCATGTTCAAATTTTTTCATTACAAGGAAAATGACAAAACTACTTAAGCAGCATTACTGCATCAAATTTTGTCAGAAACTGGGTGACAGCTGGGTGGAAACCATTTGGTAGATACAGATGGCTTTTGGTGACAATTTTAAGAAGTGGACTACTGGTTTAAAGAAGGCCAAATATCAGTGAAGAGTGAGCCGCACTCACATCATCCGTCAATGTGCCAAAATGACCAGGACATTGCCAAAAGAACACCGTATTGATACAGGACCGCTGTGTGACCATCCGAGGAATAGTGTACGAGGTGGGCATAAGTACTGTGAACTTTTTTGGCACATTCTTTTCTGGAAACATGAACAGAGTCGTGATGAACTTTGTTCCGTAGCTATTGACAGAGAAGCAAAAGCAACTTCCTCTTAAAGTTTCCCAGCAAATGGTGGATTCCTCAAACATTGACTCCAACTTTATGAACACCATAATCAGTGTAAAGAAGTCTTGATCACAGTTGTCACAATAGAAGCATCCCTTGTCACCAAGACCAAAGAAGGCCCGCCAAGTGTGCAGCAACATAGAAACTGATTCTGACTGCTTATTTTGACACCACTGCAGTGGTTTAGTATACCTTGAAAATGCACCACTGGGTCAATCAATCGCCAAAGAGTATTACAGGAATGTTTTATGTCGCTCACATGATGCTCAAGATTCAAGATCCAGACTTTCAATCAACAGAAAATAGGTACTCTGTCATAACAATGCTCCAGCATATTCTCACACTTGATTGAAACTTTTTTTTTGGCAAAAAAACTATATTCCTTTGCTTTTACTTGCTTCTTACTCTCCTGATATGGCCTTCTGTGACCTCTAGATATTCCCAAAACTCAAGAGGCCATTAAAAGGAAAGCAATTTTAAAACTAGAGAAGATATTATGGCACCAACTACAGCAGAGCTGAACTTAGTTCAGTTAGTGGCTTTTATGATATGCTTCAAATGATGGCATTACCGCTGGACGAAGTGTAGAGTCCCGAGGGTGATTAGGAGGTCATTTTTTTCTTTGCGAGGTTGGATACTTCTCTAACAGATCTTGTTTAGTATATTACTACATTAGGTAGGTTATTTAAATGTCATTTCTCAACGTATGCTCTGTGGGGAATAGAGAAAAACACATGTCATTTAATGGTGTTTAGATTGATAGTAAATTTGTCCATTAATTTGTTGATAAATACAATCCTTTCAAAAACTGTCTGAACTAGTTGTTGAAAAAGTTTAATAATAAAATAATAGTTAAAGTTTTTGTTAATATTGTGTGGCGGGAAATATGATGTCATTTATAAGCTTGTCTCGTAAAACTAGAGGAGGGAAGTGAATTGTTATCCTCATTATTTAAAAAAAAAATTGGAAAATTTAAATAAAAAAAATTGGTAAATAGTAGTTTTACCAAATTATCTGTTAGTGGTTTATATAGACAAATGAAATGCCATTATTTATCACATAATTCATTACAGCAGGAATACCAAGGCATGTTGTCCGCAAAACAACAAGCTCTTCCAAATCAAGGAGTATGGGACATGCGAGGCAAACAGTTTTTCACTGGTGTTGAAATTAGGGTCTGGGCGATCGCTTGTTTCGCACCTCAGAGGACTGTTAGAGAAGATGCTCTCAGGTAACTTTACATCATTTTTTTATTTTAATGTTATTTCTAATATTTTGATATACGTTAATATATTTTATTAACTTCACATGACTTAATCCCTGATTCTAATACCATCATATTTTAAAATTTTGATTTAAGCTACTTCATGTAACTCTATTCCTCATTTCTTATAACCTCAGGATTGGAACATTATCTACTAAAATATTAGCACTACATAATTCTGTGCAGTACAATTTAGTGAAGTTATGGTAGTCAGTTTTTGGTTTATTAAATCACCAATTACCCATTCCATTATTATTATTAAAGTGCCTTTATTTCAAAATTTAACTACTTTATTTATTTATCCCATTTGTTATTAGATTGTTATTTCTGTTTTTTGAAGACATACTTTTCCAAGTTTAAGTACCAAGATTTATTAGTGTCTATGATATTTATAACATGATTCAGTTCACCCCCACAAAGAGCAAACTTGTCTAGGTTCATTGCCAAAATTTTATTAATGTACAATTCTACAGCTTTCTCATGTACAATAAATTTTTTTTTATTATTTGTTTTGGATTATTTATGGAATATAGTGCAATTGATGATTGACATTAATCATAATCTTGCTTTCATTTAATATTTTTGTTTACAGGAATTTTACTCAACAATTGCAAAAAATTAGTAATGATGCTGGAATGCCAATAATTGGCCAACCTTGCTTCTGTGAGTACAATTTTATTTATTCAGTGTAATCCAGATTTAGACTTTGCTCTAGTATAAATCAAAATCAATGAAATTATATTATAGTCTTTAACACCTGTTCAGTTAAATTAAGGATCCTTAAACGGCTTATTTCTTTCTCATGTCTATTATGGTAAAAAACTTTCTAATTAACCATATATCTGCAAATGCTTTATTGGAGGAACTTAAGCATTGAAAGTTACTACAAATATACTACACACTTTCTATTAGTCCACTGTTTTTTAAATTATCAGCCTGATCTTTAATTTTTTGATTATCTCATTTTGTTAATGTTTCAAGTCAGTACTAGAATTATTTACTTTTATTGTAAGGCCGGGAACACACTCGGCGTTTTTTTACCAATCGGTAATTTGGCCGCTGCCGCTCTAAAATAATAAACATTGGGCGGTAAAATTACGGATGCTAAACCGTTAAACCTAAACCTAAAACGCTAAACCTGTACCAAATAATCTATTAAATAAAATTAATAAGATAATAAACTATTAATTAATTACTTAATAAACTATTAAATAAATAAAGGGTTCATATAAAAATTAATTAAAAATATCCACAGTGATGTGATTAATATTTTTTTATTCTCACTAAAAAGATAATCTCATGCTCATGTATAAAAAGTTATCCTAACTAAATGACCTTTCGAATAATTCTTTTTTATTTTTTATTTATAGTGAAAAGGAAAAAATATAAATCACATCACTCTTGATATTTCTAATTAATTTTTATACGAATCCTTTATTTATTTAATAGTTTATTAAGTACAGGATCATACATAGAGAATTAAATAAGTCAGTATTATTATCTATTTAGCTTTCTGCTTATAAACATATTTCAGGCATGTGTTCCTTATAAAAGATTTTCAAATAATCACTGCCTGAAGAAGAAAAAATCCAAAAAAATAAAATTATTTTTAAAGTATTTAAATATTGAAATCGATATACCTCAGAACGATCGCATTTGATCGATCTAATTTTATTATGATATTTGAGCATCTTATGCCCTATACCACTGTGAAAAAATCAGAACCACTTATAGCTAAACAAAAGAAGTTATATTAATTTAAGTACTTTTTTTTGGTAAATTATAACACATTTATTTGGATGATGTTAAAACGCATTTTTATCCAATAATTTTATAGCCATTTTTCTTATTTCTAAAATTTGGTTCAATAATATAAAAAGAATATCTATTGAAAAAAAAATTAATTTTTAGCGAAATCTATGCATATCTCTTAGAAATTGTTCTTTTATTTTTATTGAAGCTTTAATTTTTATATTATTGCACCAAATATATTTTAAAAATATTGGATAAATATGCGTTTTAATTTCATCGATGTTAACTATATAATTTACTTTAAAAAGTATTTACATTAACATAAATTGTTTTATTGGCAATAATTGGTTCTGATTTTTTTCACAGTGGTTGAGGGTAAAGGGGGCTGAAATTCCTTAAGGAAATTTGATCGGTCAAATACGATCGTTCAGGAATATATAGATTTCAAGATTTAAATACCTATACAGTGGATATCGTTTATAACGACATTGAAGGGACCGTAAAAACTTCATCGTTATAGCCGATCGTCGTTACATCTGACATATCGCTTATAACGACGTCAGTCGTTATATCAGGTCTAGGCCATTTTTAACAGCTGATTGTTATGATAGCCTCCTTACAACTACAAATTTCCTATTATAAAAGTATATGTTTCAATTCCAGTCATATTGGCTGCCACCAAAACCGTTATTCTATCCTTGGACAGTTTTGCATTAGAACATTTCTCCCCCTTAAAATGTAGTGTCTGATCAGGCAGTACCTTGTAAAAAAGTTCAGTTTCATCTGCGTTAAAAATATCTGAATCATCGTAATTTTCGGAATTGATGGCCATACTGACGGAAGCCAATCGCTGGTTACCCCTTGGGGGACGCTAGCAGTCACCGCTTAAAAAATAATATTATGGCGAGTACAAAATCTTTGAATCCATCCTCGCGAAATACTACTTGTCGAGTCGCTAGACGGTTCTGAAGTGGATTCATTAATCAATTTTAGAAAATTATTGGCTTTTTTGAGTAAAATTGTCTCTGATATTGGAACATTTCGGCTGTGTTGGGGTCGAAACCACCGTTTCAAACCGTTGACTTTGTCGCCCGTAGCTCTCCTTATTTTTTTTTTTTTGTCTTGAACGATTCACCACGTTCAACTAGTCCCCGAATGGTGTCCCTATTTTTTTTTTTTTTTTTTTTTTTCCGCGACTTGATGCACCGCGACCTCCTTGGGTCTATTGTGCGCCTAACTATGCCCGTGTTTCAGATTGGAATCCTTAAAACATCGGTAAATTTTAGTATACTTGTTGGATTTAATAAGTCGTTGGAAGTTGGATTGGTTATATTTTCCTGCCCAAACATTCCAAATCTTTACCGCACAAATCGGTCACACCAACAGATTATATGATATGCTGTTTCGTTCTCTTTGCCACAGTATCTACATATTGGTGTTTCCGCCAACTTTAGTTTATACATGTGTTTGTTTAGTTTACAGTGTCCTGTGTAGATCGCTGTAATTTTTTTAAGTGCCTTCCTGTCAAGATTCAGCAACATATTGCTTCTTTTGACTGAATAGCCGTCTAAGAAGAGTTTGGAGTGATATTGATTTTTATCCTTCCAATATTGTTTTTTAATAGCTCCATATATTTCCCCGATCCTTCTTTTGGCATAGCTTATGCTTATTCCCAGTACAGGTTCAGGGGTTATGGGTTTATTAGCTGATCCTTGTCTTGCTAGGCAATCTGCCTTTTCGTTTCCATGTATACCAGTATGTCCTGGTACCCATTCCACTCTTACATTATTGTTTTCTGATAATTTATTGAGCGTATTGTTGCAGGTTTTGACAACCTTTGATTTAGCTATATGGTTACTGATTGCACCAATAGCTGCTTGACTGTCAGTGAATATAGTTACTTTTTTGTTTGATATCTTTTCAGTCAGCAGTTCTGAGGCACATTGGCAAATTGCTACTACTTCTGATTGGAAGACAGTAGCATATTTTCCCAGTGGAATTGATGTCCCTTCATTGGGTTTATCCATTCTCCAGATTCCTGCCCCAGACCCTGTTTTGGTCAGTGAGCCATCCGTATAGCAGTTGATCCCCGTGTAGGGTTTATGTGGCTCTATTTTCCTGATTGTGGTTTGATATTTAATGTCCAGGAATTCTCTTACCTGAAGGTCTGAGTGCATGGATAGCACCCGATCTTCTTCAATTTTCCTGGTTATTGTCCAATGTCCTCTCTCTACGTTTATTTGGGAGAAGTTGTTTTGTTTTAATATTCTGTAAGCGGATTTTAACGCTTGGGCCTCCACCTCTATCTGCAGAGGAGTTAGATTAAGCATCACCTCCATTGCAGCTGTTGGAGTTGTTCTCATTGCACCTGTTGTCATCAGACAAACTAGCCTTTGTAGTTTGTTTAACAGCGTTTTATTCTTTCCAGCTCCTGCTTTGTGCCACCAAAGTAGGGCTGAGTAAAATATGATTGGTCTAATTGCTGTTAGGTACAGCCAGTACACCATTTTTGGTTTTAGTCCCCAATTCTTGCCTATTGCCCTCTTACAGGACCATAGGCTTTTCAGGGCTTTGTTGGTCGTATTTTCTACGTGTTTGGACCAGTTTAATTTATGGTCAAGTGTGACTCCCAGATGTTTTACTTCCTTTGTTGGTGTCAACTGAAAACCATTTATTTTTGGTAATTTGATGTCCACTTTTTTCCTCCTAGTGAAGAGGCAAATGTGTATTTTTTGTGGATTGATGTTTAATCCATTCTCTTTGCACCAATTTGTAAGGATTTTGGTGGCGTTTTGTAATAGGTCAGACAATACACTTTGATATTTTCCTTGAATCAGAATTGCTATATCATCTGCGTATCCCTGTGCATAAAAGCCTGCTTTATTTAGTCTTACTAGCAGTGAGTCCACTACTAGACACCACAGTAGAGGTGAGATCACTCCTCCCTGTGGACATCCTCCTTTCGGTTTAATCCACAGTTTGGTGTGTCCCATTTCTGATAGTAGGATTCTTTCCTCCAGCATTTTTTCAATCCATCTGGATTTTGGTGTCTATGTTTCTGCTCCTTAATGCGTTCTTAATGACGTTATAAGGAGTTTTATCAAAAGCTCCTTCAATGTCTACGAAGGTGCCTATTGTTATTTCTTTTTGGTCTATAGATTTTTCTATCTTTGAGACCATGTTGTGCAGTGCTACCTCGCAGGATTTGCCTGCTTGGTATGCATATTGCCTTTTATGTATCGGATTTGCTTCCGATATCTGTTTTCTCACATGTCTATCAATTATTTTCTCCAATATTTTCATAAGGAACGATGATAGACATATGGGCCTAAAAGCTTTCGGGTCTTCATATGTACCTTTGCCTGGCTTTGGCAAGTATCGTATTTTGGATATTCTCCATTCCATTGGGATGTATCCCAGTGCCAGGCTACCTCTTAATAATTTTAAGAGGTTAGGTCTTATGATGTCCAGCCCTTTTTGTATTAGTGCTGGAAAAATGCCATCTATACCAGCTGACTTGAATGGTTTTGTCGTCTTTACAGCCCACTCTAAAGCACTACTGGTAACAATGTTCTTTGCCTCTCTCCACATTTTTCCATCATCCGTTGATGTTGAAAATGTGGAGTTGCTGATGAGTCTATTGTTCGTATAGCAGTTAGGAAATTGGGCTTTGGCCATGGCTTCTAGGGTTTCCAACTCGTTTGTGGTAAATTCCCCATTCACCTTTAGCGTTCCCAGCATTTCCTGATCTGTTTTATTTAGTATTTTTTTAACTCTGCTTACCTCCGGGACATCGCTCACATCTGAGCAGAAGTTCCTCCAGGCATCTCTTTTTGCTTTCCTGACAGATTTGTGATATTTTGTTAAAGCGGATTTGTACAAATCCCATCTGCCAGTGTTTTTTGCAGCATTGAACAGTTTTCTGGTTTCCGTTCTTTGCTTTTTAAGTTCATTGTTCCACCATGGGACTTTTCTGTTTGATTTTTTGTTTTTTGGTTTGTTGCTATGTTGGTATGACTCCATCATAGCATTAGTTATGGAAGTGTTGAGACAGTCCAGTTGCCATTCATTGTGAGCATCCTCTGGACATTGTCTCATCACATCTGTGAGTCTTGTGCAGTACATCTCCCAATCCGTATTTTTGGGATTCCTGTACTCCACATTATATGTTTGACTCTCTAGTAGATCAAATCTTATGTATTTGTGGTCAGAGCATGTCTCCTCGTTGGAGACATGCCAGTTCGTGATTTGTCTGCTAAGTGCTTGTGTGGCTATTGTTATATCTATTATTTCTGATCTTAATTTATTTTGAAATGTGGGTTTATTACCACTATTCAATATATCAAGATCATTATTAATTGTAAATTCTAAAATTAGCTCACCTCTGTGATTTATGTTGCTGCTTCCCCAGGTTTTATGATGTGCATTGCTATCCAGGGCAGCAAGTATGTCAAGTCCGTTGGTTTTTCCCATCATCTGTTCTAGCATTATTGTTGGGTCCTTTTCCTCAAAAGGAAGGTATCCCGACAATATGATGATTGGGTTGCCCCCTTTTGGGGTATATTTTACCGCTGCTAGATCTCTGGAACAAAGTTGCCAAAGTGGCAGCGGTTTTAATTCATTTTTGTACATAATGCAAGCTCTGGGGCTGTCTTTCGTGGACACTGTGCTGTATCCAGGTAGTTTCAGTCCCTTGAGCTCGCCTTTAAGTATATATGGCTCTTGTATTAAGATTATGTCAATGTTTTTACCTGTTATATGCTGTTGCAGAACACCACTTGCCGCTATGCAGTGGTGGAGATTGATCTGCAGCAGTCTCATCCAGTTATTGTTGTGTTCCACTAGGTGGTTCCCTGGGTGGTAACGGTGGCATGTTTTCACCTTCCAACCCGACTTTCATCGGGTCTTTGGGTTTCACCACGCCTCCCGTCACCTCCCCATGGGTTCCACCTGTGAGAACTGCGCCTCCTGCTACCTGTTTAGGTGATTGTTGTCTGCCCAAGGATTCATCCTTGGCTTCCTCCCTGGGTCCAACATCAGCCACCTCTGTTGTTTCTTTGCCTGCCTCCGAGGTTCCTTCCATTTGTCTGACTGGTTCCTCGGAGGTCCCCATCAATTCGCATTCCTGCATCATTGATGGTGGTTGTTCATTGGCTCCTCTTAACTGTCTTAATAGGATCAATTTCATACCACAACCCACCTTCATACCTCTGGTTTTGAGGGACTCCAGGCTGGGTTCTGAAATTTTAAAAATGGCGAAAAATCCTTTCTCCATTTCTTTCATATAGTGCAGTCTCCAGGATTTCATGTCTGCCACTGCCTTATTCTGTACTCTTAGTCTTTTTAAGAGTATTTCTTCTGTAGGAGCTTTCCCAGGAAAGAAAGCTCCTATCTTTACCATTTTTGCAAGCTCCCCAATCTCGCAGACTCTGAGCGCCACCTCTCCTCTCAGCCTGATGTTGGGGATTGTTTTTGTTAACCATAATTTGGTATGGTCGTCAAGGCATGAGACGATACAGCCTCCTCTACTAAGGCTTGCACCATTAAAGAGTGGCTGATCGTCACTTTCTTCGTCAATATCGTCCACCTTGTCCGTTATTAATTCCTGTAACTCTTCACACTGCTCGCGGGTCAACTGTGTGTGAGGGTAGTCCTCTGGAACCACCGCCACCAGTTGCCCTCTTGCAGCAAGAGCATAGTTTGGTCTGTGTCCCGTCGTCTCTCTGGGTTTCTTTGCAGCAGGTGCAGAGTTTCCCGGAGAGGATCTGGGTCTTTTTGTAGTCAGTTGGGGTTGTGTGGGCCGCTTTGAAGGCCTCGCAGTGTTTGCTGCTGGCCTAGTTGGCTGCCCCACTGTACCCCGTCTGTCTTTCTGGTAGTATCGTGGGGGCCCTCCCCTGGGCGCCGCGGCTTTGCCTGCCGGGCCCGTTTGGGCCCTTGCAGTCTTGGCCTGGCACTTTGGAAGAGGAGCCCTCACGTCTGTATGTTGGCCCAGTATTGTGGCACTAACCTTGGTCGGTGCCGCTTTGTCTGCCGGGCCTGGTTGGGCCCTTGCATCCTCAGCCGCACCTTCCTGGGATGGCCCCGCTACTGGTTGATTACATAGGGTTTGGGCTTTCGCCTTCCTCCTATTGCGCCTCTTCACGTTCTTTGAGGACCCCGTCGTGGCCAAGGCCCCCGACTGGTCCACATTGAGACGTGTTTGGCTAGTCTCCGTCTCCATAAGTGTAGACTGTCTTATAGTCATTGGAGCCTGTGAAGCAGCGGCTGCAAGAGCCACTTGCTCCTCCAGCACTCCATGTGTGTGACTGTCCACATGTAATGCATTAATTTCGTCCTCTAGTGCCTGTGAAAGGTGTCTCATGTAAGAGTCGTCTAGAGGTTCAGTAGCGTCTGAGACGTATGATGGCTCCGATGAGGAAGATTCCTCATCGTGTTGTGGACTTTCGTCCAGGTAAAATAGTTTTTTAATGTTTTTACTCATTATACTTACCCCATTCCACGTATGGCTATCCGCCGGGGTGTACCCCCATCTCAGGGCTGTCAACGTTGAGAGTCCTGGAGTTCCGTCCAGGAGCCGGAATATATGCTTCCTTCACGGGGAAATTCTCAACCCGCTTTCCAGCATTCCAGGATCCTACTACTTACGCCTCGGACCTCCTATGCTCCGATGCATAGGCACCAATACGTGTGCTTGCCAGGCAGGGTGCTCCACGACACATGTAGGATGGAAGCCACAGCCTTACCATCCCCATCCATGCCGCTTCACAGGCTCTGTTTATCTAGTTGTTTAGTCTGTGTAAGTGCTGTGGTACACAGTGCATTGTGCGTCCAGGACAATCCAGGTTGTTTCCTTTAAGACTTTCTATTAGGTGTTTCAGGTGGCTCTTTGAGCCTCCCTGAAATACCCCGCCTCTGTCGTTCGCGAGTTGTATAACTCCCCAGGGGGCACCACGAGAAGGTGACAGTAGGCGTTGATGGGGATTGGGACAGCGGAGTTTACCAAACAGTGAGTAGGGCACTTTGGTTTGGTATTCTCTCATGAAGTGAGAAAGACTCCCGCACTCGTCTATCGCTTCAGCTCTCCCTTTGCCCCACCCATTTGCCCCCCCTGTGTCCCTATTTAGATTGCACCCCCCCCCTAGATTTTTCATATTGTTAAAATAGTTTAATGACTTACATTCAGTTCCTCCGCAAGACTTCTGTTCGACTCCGACAGCAAATGTGCAGCAAAATTTTTCTTCTAACGAAAATGCCCTTCTCCTTGACATGGTATCACCACGCAAAAGTGTATGGAGATCAAAACCGCAACTAACATCCAAAAAAACAACCAGATATCACCACGAAAAAGTGTCTTATTTGAGAACATGGCCGCAACTGATTCGAATTCGTTTGAAGGAATAAGAACACAAACAATCAGGGGAGGGAGTTTCCTAGAAAAGGTGATAGATGTGTCTTCCTGTCACCAAAGAAATATCCCGCAAGCCGGGATTGAAGGGTTCTTTCCGAAAGCCGGACGTTATAACCGATCTTTTTGTTCCTCGGGAGACTCAAAATGGGTCGCTAAGGTCGATCAGTCGCAATAGCCGTGTTCGTAATAGCCGGATAAAAATTCGTTAAACTATGACCTTAGGGACCAGGGACTTAAGATTTCCGTCATTATAAGCGGTACGTTGTTATAACCGATGTCGTTATAAACGATATCCACTGTATTTGCACTTTGAATTTTTTTTTTCCAATAAAATTCATAAGAAACATGATAATTTTTTTTTTCTCTCTTCATACATTGGTTCGCACCTGTCAGTTAATTTAATTTTTTGGATATTTTCTTCTTCAAACAATATTCATTTAAAAATCTTTCAATAGGAACAAATGCTTGAAAAAGACTTGTATATATAAGCAGGAAACTCAATGGATAATAATACTTACTCATTTAATTCTGTATGTATGATCCTGTACCTAATAACCTATTAAATAAAGGATTCATATAAAAAAAATTAATTTGAAATATCCAGAATGACGTGATTTATATTTTTTTATTCTCGCTAATAAAGATAATCTCATGCTCATGCATAAAAAAAGAATTATTCGATTAAAGTAATTTAGTTAGGAGAACCACTTCTACCCACTATCTACCACCAGTGGTAGATTTTTGGCCGCTGAATCACAAAATTTTCCCACTGTGCAACGCCACATCAGTCAATCACAGATCTGACACCGTGTAAAAAGAGTCAATTTCATTGTCGATTTGTTATATTTTAAATAGTGTTGTGTATAACATAAATCGAGAACCAATTCTTGTATTATTTTTATTTCGTCGTCGATTGAAGAGGATGCGAAAAATTGGTCTTATTTGGTTTCATCCGATTAATAAAAGGAGAGAGTCTACACTTTGTTTCCTGATTTAAGAAACGACAAAGTATAACCCCTTCGGCCATGATAAAATAACCCAACCACCCCACTCTCAATACAAACACAACATTAGCCATGTTGGACACCATTTTAAAAAAAAAAACCGACAAAAGTAGTAGTGGCACTGGGCGACTGAATTGCTGCCGCCGGCGTTATATAATCTGGTCGTTAATTTTACCTCCCAATGTGTAAGCGGCAATACTATCCTATGCGCCACTACTGGTGCGTTGGCAGTGGCAAAATTACTGACAAATGCAGTGGGATTGGGCGACGGCATTTTTGTCACCGGCGTTAAATAATCCGATCGTTTTTTTTACCGCCCAATGTGCAAACGGCCATACTATCCTATGCACCACTACTAGTCTGTCGTTTTTTTTACCAATAGCCGATACCGAAAAAAAGCCAAGTGTGTTCCCGGCCTAAGACTTAATATCATATTTATTTTGGCATTAAAATCTGAATTTTTGAAAAGTTTGAATAATATAATAAGTGTTAAATTTTTGTATTATGGAAATATTTCAGGTAAATATGCTACTGGTCCAGATCAAGTTGAACCTATGTTTCGTTACCTGAAGTCTTCCTTCCAAGCATTACAGCTCGTTGTAGTGGTGCTTCCAGGGAAAACTCCAGTTTATGGTAAATTTTTTTTTTTTTAGAAAAATTGAAGATTCCTCTAAAATCACTTGATTATTTTATTATCCAAACCATGCAATAATTTAAAAAAAGAAATTGTTTTGGTTGGTCTAGAAAAATTAATTTCAAGATTTAGTCTGTTTTTTTATTTATTTAATAAAATAGAAATCTTTCAGTTAATCAAGAGAAACAATTGTCATTTAGTTTTCTGGAATCATTCTCTAGAATATAGAAAAAGTTCATTCCTCTTCAATGGAATTATTGTTCAATGTTAATAGGCTGAATAATTGTACATTTTTGATTACAGCGGAAGTGAAGAGGGTTGGAGATACTGTTTTAGGTATGGCAACACAGTGTGTTCAGGCAAAAAATGTAAATAAAACTTCCCCGCAAACACTGTCCAACCTTTGCCTTAAAATAAATGTTAAGCTTGGCGGCATTAACAGCATACTTGTTCCTAGCATCAGGCCAAAGGTAGGAATTAGCAGCTTTATTTTGATAATTATCCCTTGTTAAAATTATTACTTCAACTCCCAAAAGTAACTATTTTAATGATGTTATTTGTAAAATATAACAATTTTTAGGTTTTCAATGAACCCGTGATATTCCTTGGAGCTGACGTCACTCACCCACCTGCTGGAGACAACAAAAAGCCTTCAATAGCAGCTGTTGTTGGTTCCATGGATGCACATCCTAGTCGATATGCTGCTACTGTTAGAGTTCAGCAACATCGTCAAGAAATAATTCAAGAATTATCCTCCATGGTCAGGTATTGTATATTTAAGAAATATTGTCAACTTTTTAATCTGTAATACTGTTTAATTATTCTTTTAGTCAGTTTTCATTTGTTGAATTAACTCTATTTTAATATAAATGTACATGAATTTTTTTTGTTCTTTAGGGAACTTCTGATAATGTTTTACAAAAGTACTGGTGGGTACAAGCCTCATAGGATTATTCTGTACAGAGACGGTGTTTCAGAAGGTCAATTTTTACATGTAAGTTTAGCTAGTTGAGTTTTAATTTTTTTTTTTTCCCTTATTGGGTGAATGTAGTTAACTAATTTTAACAGATCAGACCACTTTAGAGATTAAGATATTTATTGACTAATTTTGGAGGTTAAGGTTTTGATTGAAAATTTAGGACGCGAGGAATGATCAGGAGATGTGCATAAAAATCGTGATGACCATTTAATAATACAAAGTATATTAGTACATTCCACTAACCTTAACAATCTACTTCCCATGACTGAATGAAGTATTGAACATAAAAAGAATATTTGTATTACTGACTAAAATAGGTAAAAAGTCTTACGTGCTATGTTGGAAATACTATTTAGAATAATCGTTTTTTCTGAATAATTTGTAGCACCAATATTAGATATAATAGGGTTACCTTTTTCTACTAATTATAAAAATTAAAATAATGATTATCAAAAAGGAAGAAGTTTAGTAGGTAAACAAAAGGAAAAAAATCTGTTGTAAGGTAGTTCATTTATTTTCCTTTAGCCTATCTTATTGCTATTAGGATATATTAAAAACAGTGTAAATACGAGGGTCATTCAATAAGTAAAGAGACAAATTCTATAATGTTAAAGCTATTCAATGAATGTGTACAATCTTTTCAGGGGTGCTAGTTGGCTACCTTGGGATATGCTGTGATCAGCTGTTTCATCATTTTATGTCAACATAACCTCGAAATTTTCAATTCACCGTGGCATTGCACCTTAGAAGAATAGCACTCAGTCATTCGATTTTTAGTCGCAGAAGGTGTAAAACCAATTGAAATTTTAAAGATAACCTAAATAAAAATATTCAACTGGTATAATTATTTGTTTTAATGTAACAGAATAAAATAATTATTAATTAAAACAAAAAAGAACCCTCTACAATGAAGTAAAGAAAAATAATAAAATAAAGAAAATGTTTAAATTCAGAAGAAACTCTCCGTAATGATGGAAACAAAATGAACAAAAATGTAAACACAAAAGAAAAAGTTCTTATCTTAACTCTTTCATGGCTCTGGACGATATATCTCAGAAAAAAAAGTCGGTCCCCACAAGCGGACGACGAGATAGCTTGTGGCCAGCTGCCGGTCCCCAGTAGCGGAAGACGATATATCTTGCAATCGGTTTTTTATTTATATAACGTCCTCAGCTTCACACAAGATATAACTTGTCATGACTGAGGCACATCCTAGCGGATCTGCGGAGACCTAATAAGCGGCCGATAGGCTGCAGAGGTGTCTGTATTGCAGAAATATTTGTTTCGGGTAGCTGCCTATCATCTGGGTCTTCCGTTTGGGGAAGCCTGTCTCACACTTTTTTTACCTGCTAAATTTTTTTTTTTTCTGTCCCTTATCCCTCTCCTGGCTACTGTCAGGGTTCTTGAAGGACATATTTACTATTATTCATTTCAAGTTCTTAACGCTCTGAGCGATAGTCCTCTGCGTTTTTTTGGTGATATTTACTGTTTTATTTCGCACTCACGTAATCTGTTCTTGCAATCAATAATCTAGCATTTTAATTTATTGAAATAATGATAAAGATATTATAGAATCATAAAAAATAAAACATTAAGAAATAGTAGTCGGGTAAGTTTATGAGGAGTTGAGACAGTCAGCGGCGGAGGGTGGCCTGCATTCCTTAGCTTGGGGAGTGTAAAAGCCGGCAGACCCCCTTAGCTTCTCAGTACAACTTTGTTCCAAGTGCTTTGCTGTTAAAGGGTTAAGGAATGTCCTTGAATGTCCCTTGGGGTGAAAATAAAGCCAGATGTCACTGATGGTGATAAGATGACTTCTTAGCAAAAGTCCTCGACTTCGCTAAAAAATGTGTGGACACGTTCAGTTACAGTTGCCTGGCAACACTCACTCAGCAAGGCCTACAAGGGCAGTTTAGATATTAAGTAGGTATTGTTGATACTGTCCGAAATCAACAAACAATGTTGCACTATATTTTTTATTAATACATCGGGTGCACTTAATTTAATTATAAATTACAAAAGAAAAAAATTACTTAAATTAAAAAAAAAACTTGAATGTTGCATCAGCAAACGCCAATATCAGTTTAAATTCAGTATTTTATATTTGGTAAAATTGAGATACAATGTTCTGTAGATTATTTTTAATAGGTGTTTTTATTGTTGGTACTCCATATTGCAATAGATAATTGATGCATCATTCTTAAGATTCCCCCCACCCTCTTGTCCGGAGAAATATTCAGATTGTCCTGAAAACCACGGAAGAAGAGGTATGAACAAAAGAACACTTTATTTGGGCATTACTCAAAAACTATTGAATTTTTGTCATTTATGTTTATGTGAAAATGAAAGGTCTCGTAAATTCCTTAAAAAATGAAAAAAAAAATAAATAAATGAAAATTACATCTTCTCTTTAGACAGACTCTTGACTAGCAATTAATTATAACCCTGTGACAATATTTTTGATGTGGCTAGAAACTCTTACCTTTTCTAAATACTCACTGAATAGTCTGCTATGATTTTTCCCTGTTTATTCACTCAAAGTAGAATAACAGGGTGGTAGCAAATATTAATGATAGTTTAGTTTTAGGTAAAAAAAAAACAACTAACTGACGATATTTATGAATTGATAAAAATAAAAAAAAAAATTATTATTTAATTGTTTTATCATTAAGACTAACATAATTTATAGTAAAGAGTGCACCTGATGATGGGGTGATGGATCCCGAAACGTCGTGAAAACTTGTCATGATCTGACAATAATAATAAAAAAATAAAAAGGAACACAGATAAAAAATAGTTCACTAATTTCCTAAATTGGAACATTATATATTAAGAATCTTCCAGTAAATATAAAAAATACTAACATTTCTTTTTTATGTTATTCGACTTAGTTTTTTAATAAATTAAAAGAAAATTCTTAGTACTATTTAAGATATTGAACTTGAGATAAATAATCCTTTTTTTCTTACTTCACCCATCATATTGTTATTATGTATTGCATTTTTTGTTTGATAAACAATATGCTGAAATCTAAAGTGCAAAGTGTAAGTCTCGATATCTTTGATAGTGATATGTCCTTATAAAGTTTGTATTGAATTCATTTCATGTTATTCTAACTTGATTTAAAAATCAAATCAAGCTAAAACAAGAAAGAAACTTTTTAAGTTAATACTTATATTATTATTAATATATTTATATATTATATAATGATATATTATAATGTTATTAATAATATAACATCATTAATATAATATTAAACTAATAACACAAAATGTTAAACTTCAAGTTTTATATTGTTTATATTTTAAAAAGCTGGTATATATATACAAATATATTGTTATTTTATTTACATATGTACTATTTTTCTAGGTATTACAACACGAACTTACCGCTATAAGAGAAGCTTGTATTAAGCTAGAAGGAGATTATAAGCCTGGAATAACTTTTATTGTAGTGCAAAAGAGGCATCATACAAGGTATACCCTATACTTACCTACATGCATTTTTTTTTCTTCCAAGGGAGTGGTCAAAATAGGGCAGTTTTCTGAGCTTACAGCTTGACCCTCCTTCAAAATTCTAATATATCTGTCTGTAAATTATTATATGGAACCTAGGTCCCCTTTTTTCCATAAAATATAGCAAAATTTCTCCTGTTATGAGCTGGATATTCCATTTTTTCTATCATTTAAATCAAGGTTTCTTGACATTGTTTATGGACCTTTTTTCAGATTATTCTGTGCTGACAAGAAAGAACAAAGTGGTAAGTCTGGAAATATACCTGCTGGTACGACTGTAGATGTTGGAATAACTCATCCAACTGAATTCGACTTCTATCTTTGCAGCCATCAAGGTATTCAGGTAGGTAGATTTGTAATCCACAAAACAAGTAAAAGACCGCTCGAATAGATAAAGATTCTAATTTATACAAATCTATATTGAATAATTATTATTTCTATTTTATAAAATGTTTAGTAATTCTAATCATATGTTCATTATTTTGTTGCCCATTTATTATTGAATTATCATTTCAGTTATTTATTGACAGTTAAACCCTTAAACCTTAAACTCGTTATTCTAAAATAAAAAAATGGATTATCATATTAATAAGTTGAGCAATGTTATGATGATGAGATTACACCCGAACTAAGATAGTATGTTAAGATCCAAATGGATTAAGGGATGATATATCCCCTTAATACAACTAAATATTATATATATATATATATATATATATATATATATATATATATATATATATATATATAGACATATATTCTCTATTAAAATAGAGGGAGCAGGGTAGCTCATTGGTAAGGCATTAAGTTCTTTGCTCAAGGCACCAAGCTCAAATCTGGCTTGGCAGAATATCGTTAATAGTCTGCCACAGTTTGTCTTGTGGTCCGAGAGACCCTCCTGGGACAAACCCAGCTTCTATTAAGTGGGTACCCTTAATTGAAATATAAAAGGAAAAACCTAACGGTTGAGTGTGATCACAGTCAAATCACGACCGCTGACCAAGAAGCAGTACTTCTTTACACAGTACTGAACCCAAGACCCTTTATGGGTTGTAGTGGTACAGGTTTTTTTTTTTTTTTTCCTACCTTCTGCAGTGACTCACTAATTACTAGAGAAGTTTGTCCAACAACTACCAACTTGTAAACCACTTTGTCCATCAATTAGTCTGAGAACTTTTCTATTCCAATTTCAATCCCTAGCTTTAACTGCTAATCATGAATATAAAGGAAAAATTCAAAATTAAAATTCCTTATTAAATTAGTCTTTCAATGTCCAATGTAAGTTTTTATTACTTAAATAACAAACATATAACTTTCATTCTTGGGTTTGTTAACTTTATTTTCATTTCCTATCTCAGCTCATTCTAAAATAAATTAACTCCTTCACTTTTCTTCCATTTCTGTTTTAACTCCTCATCTTCCTATCTTCTCAAGCCATAATTTCTTAGCTTAAAAAAAAAAAAATAACCCTGATTTTACTTCTTATTTGTACATTGTTCGGTAACTGACCAACACAATTTACAAATATTTTGTAGAGGCCAACTATACTTTATGCTAATTTCTATTTTTTGATATTGTGTAGGGTACAAGCCGACCAAGTCATTATCATGTTTTATGGGATGACAACCATTTTGATTCTGATGAACTGCAATGCTTAACTTATCAATTGTGCCATACATATGTGAGGTGTACACGTTCAGTATCTATACCTGCTCCCGCATACTATGCCCATCTTGTTGCATTTAGAGCAAGGTACCATCTCGTCGAGAAGGAGCATGATAGGTAAGCACTATTCCATTTAAAGATATGTTTTGATTTATTACTTTTATTTTATTAATGTTTAATTATTTATTACTTTAAGCTTTAAATAACTTCAACCAACAAGCTTACAACTACAAGTTAACTCATATTTTTTCTGCCCTCTTGGCCGCCCCTTGATATCTCATAGTTTGTGACATTGAACTTGACAGGGGTTCTTAAACTCATTATTCTGGTAGCTGAGGGCTGAAAAACTTTCTGATTAGAAGAAATTTTTTGATTTTATTGCCTCAAAGTTCTCATTTCATAGATCACAAATATGAACATCTGCTCCATATAAACATTCAAGTAACTTCAATTTATGAAATGAGATTTGTATACTTAAATGAAAAAATAAGCTAGGATTAATTAATTTAATATATAATATAATAATAATTTAATTAATAATACCTTTTTATACAGCAGTTTTGATTAAAATAAAAACAACCATGATCATTAATTTGGGCCAATGTCGATTAATTTAGTTGTAAAAGGCTCATTCGGTTGTAAAAATAAATATTCCTGTTGGTACTCAGTCCGATCATCCAGATCTTCATCGTCGGTTGATTTTTGTACTTGAAATAAAATCATCTGTACTTTAAATATAATCATGTAATTATAATTAAAAATTTTAAAATAATAATAATTTAAAAATATGAATTTCAATGATATACTATGATGAATTAGCTCAGGAAAAAAAAAAAACTTGGATCGCCAAAAAATCCAATTAAAATCAACTTATTTAAAAATGGAAAACACACTTATAAACTTTAACCTTCCCCTTAAGACTGACTTGTAATAATTTACTTTTCCACGGAAGCTGAACCCCTCTTACCTGCTTAGGACCTTACAGTATAGGCGCTGTCCCGGACAGTACTCCACACTCAATGTGTTTAAAAGATGTGAGGGACTATCTTGAAAACCTAGTGACACAAATGTTCGAGGTTAATGGAAGACCACTGTAGAGGTTGTCAAAAGCATTACTTGAGAACCAGGAAAAAATGAATGCTGCTTATATTGAGGGCTGCTATCATTCATACGAGTATTATTCACTCATCAAGTATAAAATTCTCTTAAGGGTCATGTGAGGGAATAAAATTTTTAGCATTTCGAATTGATATATCAATAATTTTTTGATCATATAAAAAAATATTGTAATAATTAATATAATTAATTTTTTAAGGGAAAAAGGGGTAAATTTGAATAAGTTTTAAAATGACAGAAAACCATGGTGAGTATATATATTTATCAAGGGTAAAAAAAAAAAAAAAAAAATTATAATCAAATTCCATGCGCCTCCCATAATGTCCAACAGGCTTAATTTCATACGTAATGGAAGAATAACCCTTAAGCACTACATAGTCAAATTAGGAAAATTTATTTGAAATGTTTTCAAAATTATTGACTTACATTATTATTTTGTTTCTTTTCAGCGGTGAGGGATCTCACCAGTCAGGGTGCAGTGAAGACCGAACACCTGGGGCAATGGCACGAGCTATTACCGTTCATGCAGATACAAAGAAAGTAATGTACTTCGCATAACCTAAGTTGCGAGAGAACTTCCTGCCGTGTGGGATCTTAAGAACCAGCCAGCTATTATTCAATGGTCTCTTTAATTGTTTACCCTCTTTTAGGGGTGGTTTAATTGCTGTGTTGGTCGTCCTATTTAATAAGATTTCTAATATTATGATAATTATTGTATGATTAAGGAACCTACTGAAAAAAAAAAAGCAGTGATAGTTATATTTTCATAAGAGTCAAATTGAAACACGGATTCATATTTCTTAAGTATAATTTCACTAGTTGGAAGAAAACTAATGGAGGAAAGCTGCCGTATAAATATAAGTCTTCTTTAGCTGGTGCACAAGTCTAGGCATGTAAATAGGGATTGGGCTGTCAAGAGAGATACGTGAAGAAACCTATATTAATTAGTAGATAAGTTTTAACTTTTTCCATTATGCTTGTTTGTTTGTTTTTTTTTTTTACCTATTTATTTTATATTTTTCTCTTTATTCTCTCTTAAGCCAAGGTCTCCAAGTCAGCTATTATTTTATAGCTTTAATATTTTATTCTATACGAGGATGAATACACCAAATGGTTGTGTAGTCATGTCTCCAGGCGATGTACTAAAGTCAGCTTTAAGTTAGAACAGGTCTGTGGTGATTTAGTGTGCTCACTTAGTCGTACTTAAAATTTTTAATCTGTGGAATGAAATAATGCAAAAGAATTGTTATTTTTAATTTCCTTCATATTAATGTTATTATTTTTAATTCTCATTTAAAAATAATGACATAAACATCTCACAAAGATGGATTCGACCTGTACTTGTTATTTGTTAAATTTTAACATTTGATGAATTTTTATGTTCTTTCTCATTTATTTATTATTATGTACACAATTATCACAGTTTTAAGAAATGCAGGTATTATTTTTTTTTTTTTTTATAATAAGCTACGATTCTGTTTTAAAAATTGTATTTGCTTATATTATTTAGAAAGCTGTCTTTTTTTTAATCATTTAATTTTATGTATTTGTTTCCTTAGGTATTTTAATGATCTTAATTCTATAAATCTATGTGTTATTTGAGAACACAAAACAAAATAATTGTTAATTTGTTTTTTTATTAAATTTTTATGAGCTTGTTATTAAATAATGCTCATGTTATGTGCTTTTATAAGAAAGATAAAAAATCTCATTAGTTAGGACTTCAGAAAGATTCGGGACCTGCAATAAAAACTAAGTTTTAAAGTGACGTTTAACCCTTTAAGGTCAATTATAAATAATGGACTATGTAATATTATTTATATCATCTATTTTACTTTATGATTTATACACTGAGAGGCAAATAAAAAAAAAAAAAAAAAAAAAATGAAAGAAAAAAAATGAACTACAAATTATTTGTTCTGATTTATGATTCTATAGTAATTAATATCTTACTCATATAAATCATACAATTCTATTTTTATATATAAATAGGAATTGTAATAAGAGATATTTCGTATTCTTTCGTTCATTATAAATTATATTTGATACGGCTGTGTATATTTGTTATAGCAGATGTATATTCCAAGAACCTAAAGTCTTTTAGAACAAGATTATTAGTTATATTTTCATATTTTTTGATGGCAGCATCACCGTATTTTCTTGCAGGTATTCTAGTAAGTTGGATGCTTTCTTTTAAAACTCATCCAATAATTAGTTAATCGATAATTATAATAATTTAATGTAGTATAGATCTGTGTTAAATTTTAGCCTGCCCTAAGTTATCAATGCATTTTCCAATTTTACTAAATGTTAGCATACTCTGAAGGGTGAGCCAAAATAGTTTAGCCTCAAACGTCAACAAACCTCAAACCTTTTTCTTTCTATTTTTTTTTTTTTTTTTTTTTGTTTTTTAACCTCTTAGTGTACATTTATTTGTATCAATCAGTTCATAAACCAAAATCACCTCAATTGTTATGATAGAATCAATTGAAGTCAACTGTTTTTTTTTTTGTTTTTTTTAATTTATAAATACTTAATTCAATTATAAAATAATTTGTATAATTTTCTTTTGATGTATGGATATTAGTTTAAATTTACTTATTTTTGAAACTTGCTTTTACCCAAAAGAAACTATGGTATTTGATTTTTATTTTTATTAGTTTAATTTTTATATATTTAATTAGACTTCAATTATTGTACTTCCATTGTATTTAAAAAAGCACCAAAAACCTGTCTCAAATTATGCCGTAACATTTCAATAAGTATAATGCACAAATGCGAACTTAAAAGATATTTATAGGCTTAATTAATTATAATAGGAGACAACTATTTTAGGAGAAATTGTGTCTTCAATGTGCCACCGTATCTGACCAGTACATTCCTTTATAAGTTGTTCTAAAAGTAATTTTTTTATCATATTCTAAAATTTATTCAAAACATCTTACTTCTATTTAAGATAACAAAATTTATTGGGCTGTTTCTATGGATACACCAAATATACTTTATAAGAGCATTTAAAATGCGAATATAGTTAAGAATGTTATATCTATTGATAATCTATTGTACCTTATTTATATTAATCATATATATTTTATTTAATGATTATGCCGGGTTCTATTGCTTAAAACGAATTGCAATCGATAGTGAAGAAACAACCGAGACCTAATGTAGTTTTTATTAAAAATATGATTCATCGAGTTTTAGTCTATATTAAAGTTTAGAGAATTAGAAATTTAATTATTTGCCCTATTGACTTTGACTATTCTGAAAATTTTATTATGAAATTTATAAAAATATAAGTCTATCTTTAATTAGTATAGAGACTTCGAAACTTTATCCAATTTACCCTGTGTATCTGTGCCTTGGACGTGGATTAACTGTCCATAATTTATTTATATGCTATAATTTCTTATGTTGTAAAATTATATCTAATACTTCATTAATCCCAAAATGAGCTTGTCCAATCAAATCGAATGTTAACTTGATAGTGTTATAGGAATAAGTTTTTTGTGGATTAGTTTTCATGTTTTATTTGCAGGGCCTGGATATTATGAGTATATCATAAAATATTCAATTGAAAACCTTAAAATATGCCCTAAAATTCTACAAAAGTTTGGAATTGAGTATTAGTCCTTTTTTATGCACTCCTAAGTATAAAACAATTAAATTAGGATATACATCTTTTCTTAAATTATATTACATTGGAGTTTTTTTAATAATAAGGAAAGATATTAAATAAAATAAGTGCAATTAGTATTTAAAAGTAATTTAGGCCTCAATTTTATTCTAACATCAGTTAAAGTGACTTACTACTCAACACCATTTGTAAGAATTATGTTTATTTCTCGAAGTCTATAGTCTCTTTTATTTTTTTCTTATTGTACATTAGACTTAAATCAGTTAAAAAAGTTTTTCTAATTACTAAAATTAAAAAATCATAAGTTTGTTTAAATATTCTAATACATGCATTTATATCATACCATAAGTGTATCATGGTTACATGGTCTAAATGGATTTATTTTGAGAGTTTAGAATAGTAAGTTAATAAATAAGTTATTCCATAAAAATCTGGCCCCTGTGAATAAAACTGACAAAGTGTAGTGGGATTCTTGACATGTTTTACCCATTTTTTTTTTTTTTTTTTTTTTTTTTTTGTAATGTGGTGATTGAGAACAGTATATCAGTATAGATTAATTTATTTTTAAACATCTTCTGTTTGACTGCATATGTGGTGGTATACTTATTAATATTGTATCAATTTATGAAGTGAGACAATGACTAGATAGGCCGCATTTAGTTTTTAAGTTGAATGAAGTAATTATTTAGAAGATAGCCTTCCTTTCATTTCATGAGCCTTCCTTTCCGAGTAGTTGATGTTAGATATAGTAAATAAGTTTGTTTCTAGCTAAATGGCACCACTGCTAAAACTGTTATAGTCAAATAATACAGTACACTCACAAATCTGGCGCAGATGTGGTAGCTTAACATTGGATCAACTTTAAATTAGTAAAATATTACCCTTGAAATTTTATTCAGTTTATATAATGTTTTAATGAAACCTATCATTCTGGGCTTAAGAATTAAATCCTTTGGCTTAAAGATGTACAATACTTTGTTTTATTCGAATAATCTTTTTTTTTTTTTAACTTGATGCTTTTTTCACAAAATGGCCTGAAGCAGCCAGCAGGTAATTCATTGGCCTATACAATAGACAGCCCAATATTTCACATATAAAATTAAAATAACTCTTAACGATGATAGTTGCTTCTAATAATTGAATTATGGTTTGTTTCTGGCAGTTGGTTAATATAATTTATATTAGCAAACAAGAAAAAAAAATTGTGTCGCCATCATTAATCCTTTCTATCATCTCCTGAAAATGGAGGGCTATTGAAGTGACTGATGAAGGAGAGTGGAGTGTACTGTATTGGAACTAAAATAATCTAATCAAATTGTTTTTATAAACTTGCCTCTTACATGACTGATACACCTCAGAGCACATATGCTTCTTAAGGTTGTTTACAAATTGTAAATTTATTATTTTTTTATTCCATAACATTTAAAAAGATCTCACTAATTTAGCACTCCATTTATAAATGTTTTTCCAAATTGTTACTTACTTTTTTTAAATTTATCAGAGGTTTTTTTTTCCATTTGAAAAAGCAATATTGTGAATTAAAAGTTTTATAGTGTACATTTGCTAAAATGTTTAGACCTTTTCTATTTTATTTTTCAAATTATTAATAATGGATCTTGCTTATCCGGCATATATTTATAAATCCTTGGAAGATGAAAGTATATAAATACGAGGTTTGTTTGGAAAAAAGTTAATATTTTATGCATTAATTTTACTCTACTAACTCTTGATAATAAACCAAGTTAAAAATTCATATTTCATCCCTCTTTTAGTTCATTTATTTTATTTTCATTTATTTTTTTAATAATAATAATCTAATTTGACCAGATATATGATGATTTTATGTTTATGATTTCTTTTCTTTCTTTTTTGGCAGAAATTTTCTATTTAATGTTTGGTTTAGGTGAGCTGATTGTTAAAAATGTAAGGAAAAAGCTATTTCTAGGCTTTATTTGGAAGGTAGTGTGACGTGAATTATTATCAGCAGTTTGGTTAGTTATCTTTTAATTTTTTAAAGGAATATCATATCATAGATTTATTCTGATATTGGTATACTTGTAAACTGCGATCTGTTTTAACAATAGAAATCCTTAATAAATTCCTTGATATTACGTTAACCCATTTTTTTTTTTTTTTCTATGATAATAAATTATTGGTTAATTTAAAAATTATTGCCCTTCAGAAACCCTCTTTTTTGGAAACTCGCAACACTGAGACATCAAGAGGTCACTAGTAAAAAAATGTATACCGCCCCAATTTATTAAATTTTTATTATTACATTCCTTCAATGAACATTAGACACAAATCATTTTAATAGTTGTTTTTAAAATTTATTTTTCATGATATTCTTGAAACACTAATAATGTAGCATAGAGTTAGCAATAATTTAAGCATTAAACACCAATAATTTCTTACATCTGGAGTTTGCATCTTGATAGTTTACAAAAAGCAACTATAACTTTGAAATTTTTATAAATAATTTACAATCTTATACATTAATTAAACCGGAATAAAATCAAAAATCTTATATTGATACACTGATATTTATATTAATAATGCGTAAATGCATCTCTGGGACAAAATGGGTTACTTTTTCTATTTTAATTTAATGGAAAAACTAAAAAGGAACATGGTATTAGTGCGATGTTCTTAGGTTGATTTAGTGTTTTTAAGACTTACTTAATTTTTAGTTGCATTATGATTTTCAATCATCGGTTCTTTTTACAGAACCTTTAGAGAATGAGATGAGAAAAATAGTCAAGCTTTAGTAGAGTTTCATTTGTTTATGTGTTAGTTTTTAATTATTGATGAATTTACTCTTATGATCCCTTTTTATTTTAAATATATTTATCTAAGCTGTGTGTGTATTTATACTCTGGACGTGCATAGATCTACCTGTTTAGGATAGTGTTGAGTTGACTCGATTACTATTTTATTATATATAACCGATGTTAAAGAAACAAATCGATTATAAATAATTGAATAATATATGTAAGACGATTTGTAATCAGTATTTTTATTTTTTATTTTTGAAATTCTGAAAATGAATGTCCAATTTTTAAAAACAAAAAGATGAATTATTAGAACTTAAAAATTATTATTTTAGTTGAAAATATATTTCTAAATCATTTTTAAAATGAATTTTTTTTTTTTTTTTTAGTGTTGCATTTCTTGTAATTATCAATGTGAATATGTAATTAAAAATTAATAAAATTGCAGGCTATTTAATACTCAGTGGTTTTCCCCTTTTTTAATATTTTCATTCCTTGAGTACAATAGGTATCTTGTTGAACTTAGCCCATTGGTGGCAAAATCAGTTTTAAAATTTTAGACTTATATTGTAACCGTGAAACAAAACACAAAAATATGGTTTGGAATAGTTTCAGACATGTTGAAACAAACTATCCTAATACATGTTTGAGACTAAGATATTCGAGTTCTAGCCTCTAAGGTTCTGGATTGTTCTTATGACTATATATAAGGTGTGTTGGACTGAAGTACATGTACCATAATGTCGAGAAAAGAGAAATAGAATTGTTTTAATTATTTAAAGGGCATAGAATGTGTGGAACATCATTCCTTGCATTTGTTTTTTAGTCCTTTTAAGTAAGTTTTTTAAGTGTAAGTGCCCTTACATCTTCCTACAAGCTCAGGATGTTTATTTATATTCGTATTTATCCAAAATTTAATATATATTACGTTTTCGATTGATAAATATTGGCAACAATAATGGTATTTTTTCAGCACACAGAAACAGAAAAATCTATTTAGAAATATGGAAGAATCAAAAAAATTGTTTAAGTAGTAACGGAACTGTGTGTTTTTAATGGTCAGTCGATATTTAAACTTTTTTCAGTATTTGAGACCATAATAAATCAAATGTGCTATTTAAAACATTAATTGAGAGCACTAAAGCAAAAATTCAATATAAATTCACTCATATTTTAACTTATGGGTCATTCTCGTCAAAACGTACAATAGGATGGCCCGGCAATCTTCGAGTAGTTAACGAAAGAGTTTTCAAACTCTGGAAAACATTTTCCGAAACAAAATTTTGGGCTCTTTCTGATCAACCTTATTGGAAAATGTCAAATAACTGCTTTATTACGAAAATTCTAATTGTGTACTCAAAAACGTGTTTTTTTCAGTGTCCCCATGACAAGATAGTCAACTTTGGCCACTTGGCACGGGCGCACATTTCAAACTTTCCCAACTTTTTTTTTCTCATTTTGTCCCATTTGATCAAAACTTTCCGAATCTGAAGTCCAAATGCTATTTATTTTACTATAAATGAGTTTTTTTTTCATGAATACTGCGGGTTCTTCGCGATGATAATTTATTTCCATTAAAAATTGTATGGACCGATGAAGTTACCTTTACAAGAGGAGGAATTGTTAATCAAAGAAATTATCGAGTATGGGCTCTTGAAAATCCCAGAGCTATTAGAGAGAATAGGTTTCAGCATGAATTTTTCTGTTAACGTTTGGCTTGGAATTTGGAACGGATTACTGGTGGGACAATATTTTTTACCTGAAAGATTGAATGGAATCACAATTACACATTTTTTGGAGAACGACTTTTCTAATTATTTAGATGACATTCCCTTACAACAGCGGATTGAAATGTGGTTTCAACTCGATGGATGTCCAGCTCATTATAGCAGAGCTGCTCGAGCTTGGCTGGATATAAATTATCCACAACGATGGATTGGACGTGGAGGAGGACCTTGGCCACCCAGATCACCTGATATGACACCCATGGATTTTTTCGTGTGGGTAACCTAGAAGCAGGAAGTTTATTCGGTGTCAATCAGCTCAAGAGAGCAATTAAGAGACCGAATCATAGATGCAGTGCACCAAATATCATCAGAACAATGTTTAGCTGCAATTTATCAAGTGTGTGCTAGATGTAATGCTTGCATTGGTGCAAGAGGACAACATTTTGAGCAATATTTACATTAAAAAGAACATAACATAAATATAAATGTAAATAAATAAGTATAAAAATGAAAACTTGTTTTTTTTTTTTTTTTTTTTTTTTTTTTTTGCGATTTTCTCTAAACCTAAGCAAAAACGAACAAATCTATAAAGGACTTTTTGTCTTAGTTTTTCGGTCCCCTATAAGTTCCTGAAGTTTTGCCATTTAAATTCGGGACACCCTGTATATTTTAGAACAGCCATTTTGTTCTAAATAGCTATCAATCGTTACCTTCCTTTCACAGAAGCCTCTTTGGAATTTCGTTACTTATCACAACGACTCTTTTGAGGTCAAAGGAGGAAGAGACGACAAAGTTTTAACCCTTTGCGGACCAACCCTTGATTTCCTGAATTGTCCACACGGTCCGATGCCGGTCCAAGACCGGCATAAACAACCCCCGCCATTAGTCAGTGTCTGTTTGTTTACATCGCACTCTGGTGGTCCGTGCAGTTTTCTGCCAAATAGCACATTTTGTATTAGGGGTAATAAACATGGAAAAAACGCTTATTTATTCTCAAAAATCTATATTTAATCAAATTAAAACATAAAAATAAGTAATATAATTTAATTTATCGATAATTTTTCATAGTATGGGGTATTTCTCAAAACATTCCCCAATAAGAAGACTCAGTTTCTCTCCTTCCATTTTTCAATTTAAAACTCCAAAACTTACAACGGAAACGATGAAACGGACACTAAAAAGTTTCAAGGTTTAAGAAATAACAACGAACTAAGAAGCCTCTGAGTACTGTAGTTCACAGAACATTTACAGAGCATCTATTGGTTCTTGAGGGTACTATTTGGTACCAAAATGATCAGCTGATCGTCTAGAACAGTGCTTTGTATTCAACTTATGCCAAGGAGGACTTGGCAAAAGTCTAGAGGGACAAAAAATCGATGCCGGTGAGAAGCCGGCCTAGGACCTCTAGTGTTAAATATGTTTGCCGGTCCCAGCTCGTCAAAGGACCGGTAAGACTGGTGACGGATAGACACTCGCGGACCGTATGAATAAGGGTCTGGCCACACATGTCCGCACCGGATCCGCACCATAGCAATAATATAGGTTATGTTCAGACTATTTTTAATTTAACTTACATATTACCTTTAGTTATGCCTAAAGTTCAGGCCACACATGTCAGACACAGGCCACTTTAGGCATAACTAAAGGTAATATGTAAGTTAAATTAAAAATATTCTGAACATAACCTATATTATTGCTACGGTGCGGATCCGGTGCGGACATGTGTGGCCAGACCTTAAGTTGTTTATGCCGGTCCCAGGTCGGCATTGGCCCGCAAAGGGTTAAGACTTTTGGCTTCCAAACTCAATTTCCGGTGAGTGTATACATACATACATATATTATCCATTAACTATAAAATATAGTTTTAAGAGGGAAGTTTCGTTATCTACGCATATACGTTCACTTATTAAAACCTCAAAAATAACCAACTTATTCGAGGCTTATATGGTGTAGCTGAATTCCACGAAACTTACGATTGAGAAAAAGAGAGAGATTGAGAAAGTTGAATCTCAAATCCATTTCAAGTTCTCTTTTCTCATCTACAGCTGTTCCCAGAATTAAAAAACAAATTACCGTAAAATGAGGTGACATTGTGACTAATGGGGTGACTTTGTGACAAGCCTATTTTTCTACAGTTTTTGAATTCCCCTCCTTAAAAAGAAGCAGGTTAGGCAAAAAAGGTACACTGAATTGCCTAACCTATTTCTTTTTTCCTTTTTTTTTCTCCATTTTGAATAGAGTGTCTGTTTGAAGTGAAAGGACTCTTTGCCATGGTAAGAAGATCTATATTATTAAGTACTTGTAATATGTGGATAACTATATTAAAACAGCCATTATGTCCTAAATAGTAATCAATCGTTGGACAAAAAATTAGGTTATGGAATTATAAAATAGTATTGATACTAACCTTTTTATAGTTTAAATACAAATACTATGTGCAGGGATTCACCTTTCATAGAAGTACCAAACCATCCAAGAGGTCCTGCCTGTGATATCTATTTTTTATAGTGGATGGCTCGCTTCACTGAATGCAGTAGTAGTGGAGAGTGGACTAATAATGCATTCAGTGAAGTTGTGGCGGCATCAGCCACAAGTAATTATTTTGTTTGTTAAAATTAAACATTATTTAAAAATTAAAACAAAATCAAAAGTTATTTATTTAATATAAATGTTGCAATATTGCCTACAAACATGTGTTTAATATATATAATTGTTGTAATAAAAAAACAGATGTTTTTAAAAAAATAGAATAATGTCTGGTCATGTTTTGTGAATTGTTTTTCAATAAAAGTTCTTATTTTGTTGTAGTGAGTTTTAATTAATGTTCATGTTTAAATAACCACTACAATTGGTGACCCCTGACTTGTTTGTGAGTTATTTCTTAAATTAATCATGACAGAAGAAAATAATGGTGAAATTTTGATGAAGAACATTAATAAGGTTAGTATCAAACTTCCACCTTTTTGGAAAGACAAACCCGAAATTTGGTTTTGCCAGGCCGAAGCCCAGTTTGATCTTGGGGGGATCACAAAAGAAGGTACAAAATTTAATTACCTAGTTGCACAATTAGACCTTAAGATAGTAGAAAATATATATGATATTGTCTCATCTACTGAGGACAACAAATATACCATTGCCAAAGGTAGACTTTTAAGTATATTTCGAGAAAGTGAGGACAGAAAAATTAAAAAAGTCATTAGCGAATTAGAGATAGGAGATCAAAAACCCAGTCAGTTACTTCGAAAAATGAAAGGATTAATAGGTGACGATTTTTCTGATAAACTTTTGAAAACATTGTGGCTTGATAAACTTCCAACGGAAATAAGAAGTATTTTGGCTATTTCGGATGGAAATTTGGATAAATTGGCTGAAATTGGTGATAAAATATGGGATATCAAACCCGTGCATGATATAAGTATTGTTAATTCTAAAGGGTCCACATTTGATTCGACACTGGAGGAACTGAATAAAAGACTATCTGCACTTGAGTCTAGGATATCCAGAAGTTCAAGTAGAGACAACGCGTCCGTTCGTTCTCGTAGAAAGAGTCGAAATAAACGTTTTAACCCAAAAGGAAAGTATTGTTATGGCCATTATCGTTTTGGAAAGAATTGTATACCGGCAAAGTGCACACCTGAATGTAAATGGGATACAGAGAAGGGAAACTCCTCACGGCAGACACAGAACTGACCAGCTGTGCTGCTGTAAATATTCCAGGTCAACAACAATGTTTGTTCTTACGAGATAAGAATACAGGTATTCGCTTTTTGGTTGATAGTGGCGCAGATGTTTCCATTATACCAGTGAATAAATTTAAAGCAAATCAAGAAACAGGAATTAAGTTATTTGCTGCTAACAATACAGAGATTCCTACATTTGGAACTCGAGTTCTTCAAAATGACCTGGGACTAAGATGACAAATGGAGTGGACATTCTTTTTAGTTAAAACCGATAAAGGTATTTTAGGAGCTGATTTTCTTCACAATTTTGGGTTATTAATTGATTTAAAAAACAAAAAGCTTATTGATAATGTTATATTTAGGAATGATTTAATAAATGTAGTTTACACTACAACTTTATTTAACAAACTGAATTAATATTTTACATATGATTATGCAACAATGAATTAATTAATATAATATATAACAGTTCCCCCCGGAAAGGAAGTTTGTTTATCCCAAAGTAAGGAGATTAGGTTGGATGGATAAACATTAATTAGTATAAAGTCTTCTGATTTGATCAATATGATATTTCTTAGTATTCCCTCCTCCATCTAACTTCACGATGAAGTGCACTCTACCTTGTTGAGTCAACACAGTCCCAGTTGCCCATTTGGTTTGACTATTATACACTCGAACTAGGACACGATCTCCTTTCTTAAAGGATCGTGGTTGGTTCTTCTCACCTGTCCTGTCCAATAGGTCTTGTTTCACCTTCCTCAAGCTGGAGAGCCTTGACCTCATCTCACGACCAAACATTAGGAAAAATGGGCTCTTTTTGGTTGTAGTGTGCGGAGTCTGTCGGTATTGCTTTAGTACTCTCACCAGTTTCTCATTTATGTCACCCTTTTCCCGTTCCATCGATCGCAACATTTGCTTCAGAGTCTGTACGTAACGTTCAGCTTGGCCATTACTTGAGGGATGATATGCCGCAGTAGTTTTGTGTTGAATGCCTTCGCTAGATAAAAAGCTCCTAAATTCATGAGAAGTAAACTGTGTTCCATTATCAGATACAAGTACTTCCGGGATTCCGAATTGCGCGAATAATTTCTTCAGAGTAGATATTGTCCAGAGAGTTGTAGCCGTCGACGTGTGGAATACTTCTAACCACTTAGAGTAAGCATCTACTACCACCAGGAATCGCTTTCCCATGAAGGGTCCTGCATAGTCTATGTGGAGTCTCTGCCAGGGTTCCATGGGCTCCTCCCATGGATGTAGCTTTTCTTTTGGAGGATTGTTCTGAAATAAGGCACATTGTTTGCACTCTCTGACTATCATCTCAATGTCTCTATCCATTCCTGACCAGTAGCAATAACTCCGTGCTAGTGCTTTCATCCTTGTCATTCCGACATGAGCTTCGTGTAATTCCTTCAGTATTCGGTGCTGTAATTTTTTTGGAATTACTACTCTGCATCCTTTAAAGATGCATCCATCCTCTAACGAATAGGCAATGTTGTCCTGTCCCAATTTATTCAAATCCTTCCCTGACTCCAATGCTTTCAACAATGGTGCCAATTCTTCATCTTCTTTTGTTGCTTCTCTAATATGTTTTTTATGTACTGGCAAATGTTCTATCTGGTGCAGATGAAAAATGGTACAGTCGTCTTGAGCCTCCCTATTGCACGGATGTCCAGTAGGAAATCTGGAACAAAAATCGGCATTATTGTTCTCACTAGTTTTCCTATACTCGATTGTATAGTTAAACCCTGATATAAACTGGGCGTAATTGAATAATCGCGTCGCAGCCATGGTTGGTAAAGATTTTTCAGGATGGAATATTTTCACTAAGGGTTTGTGATCCGTAATTAATAAGAATTTCCTGCCATAGCAGTACTGGTAAAATTTATGTAGTCCCCAGAAAATTGCTGTTGCCTCTCTATCAATTTGGCTATATCTCATTTCAGTCTTCGTTAAAGACCTGGAAGCAAATGCAATTGGCTTCTCGGATCCGTCTGGCATCCTGTGGGAAATCACAGCCCCGAGACCTACAGGTGATGCATCTGTGGCTAACAGTAACGGAAGCTTTGGATCAAAATGTGTCAGGACTCTAGGACTAGCAATTTCTTCTTTTATATTATTGTAAACCTCTTCACATTCCTTTGACCACAGGAAAGGCGTACGTTTTTGGAGTAACCGATTTAAAGGTCTTAACTTTGTTGCTAATTTTGGTAAAAATCTATTATAATAATTTACTAATCCTAAAAATACTCTTAATTGTTCTATATTTTGAGGAGGTAAGGATTTCGTTATTGCTTCGATCTTTTCTTCAGTTTTATGAAGTCCATTTTTATCTATCCTATATCCAAGATATTTTATTGATGGTTTAAAAAACTGGCATTTGTCCTTGTTTAAGTGTAGATTGTTCTTTCTCAACACCTGCAAAACATTTCGGAGTCTAGCTAGTGTCTCGTCATAAGTCGTCCCTTGGATTAAAATATCGTCGAAGAAACAGCTAACTCCCTCTATTCCTTGTAGAATTTGGTCCATAAAACGTTGCCAACAGCTGGGTGCAATCTTCACCCCAAACATCAACCTTTTTACTTTGTATAATCCCCTGTGGGTACTAAGTGTTTGCATTTCTGCACTTTTCCCATCCATCAGCATGTTCAAATATGCCTTGTGAATATCTAATGTGCAGAAGAACTGACCTCCGTTCATACTTGATAATATGTCTTCTATCCTGGGGATTGGATAATTATCATCTAGAATATTCTTGTTAAGAGTTGTTTTAAAATCAGCGCAGATTCTGACAGTTCCGTCAGGCTTCATAACTGGGACTATGGGGGTACCCCATTGTGATGTATTTACTTTCTCGATTATGTCCTCTGCTTCCAATCTATCAAGCTCTTTTTCAATTTTTTCTTTCAGTGCGTAGGGTACAGGTCGCGGTTTCAAGAATATTGGTTTGGCATCTTCTTTCAGAATGAACTTACAATATACGTCTGGAATAATTCCAATTTTACTGTCGAAAACATCCTTGAATTGTTCGAGTGTAGTTTCCAAGGAAGGTTCCGGCGATTCTGTGACTTTTGTAATGCTTGCCCAGTTTAATTTTATTTCTTTTAACCAATCTCGACCTAGTATAGGTGATACGTTCTGATCGATAACAATTAATTTTCCCTTAAACGATTTATCCTGATAGGTAACATTCACATGTGCTAAACCCGCTGGCTTAATTAATTCCCCAGTGTAAGTTTTTAACTTTAACCTCGTGTCAGCAAGTTTTATCTTAGGACAGATTTTCCTAAAATCTAACATTGAAATTGATGAAACTGAAGCTCCCGTATCTAACTCCATAGGATATTTTCTTCCTTCAATTCTAATAGGTAGCATAATTTTTTCTTCCGCACATATTTTGTGGTTGTTTATGACTGTAACAAGCTTATTGTCAAATTCATCCTCAGAATGTTCAGAACATGTTTCAAAATGTTTCGTAGCTGCCTGCTCTTTGTTCTTGTGCCTACTTATACATGCCCGAACAATATGCCCCAATTTCCCACAATGGTTGCAATATTTGTTCTTAAATTTGCAGTTATTGGCACGGTGTCCTTGATCAGCGCACCTGTAGCACTTTCCTTTAAGTGCTGCAAAAGCAGGATTATCTCCCTCAGTTAACCTTCTCGGCAGCTTCTGGACTTTATTTACCATTGGATCAGATGTCCTGTTTAGGTTACTTTCTTCTTTAGAGCTTTCAAGTACCTTGGCCTTTTCAATTAATTCTTCATATGACATATTTTCTGACTGAAGTAATGCAGCTCTAATACCCGCGTCAGAGAGCCCACTTATAAACTGAATACGTAAAAATAAATCAGCAACGGATCTGCCGCATTCGCAATTAAATTTACATTTAGTAGATATTCTTTTGAGACAAGCATTAAATTCGGAAATGCTTTCTCCTGAATGCTGGACACGTGAATTAAATTTGTATTGTTGCGCCCAGATGCTTGTACGAGGTTCAAGATAATCCTTCAAAATTTTTTGCACTTCTGCATAACTGGTTGCAGATGGTAACTTTGGAAAACAAAATTCTCGCAGCTTCTCGTAAATTTCCGGAGTTAAACAATTTAAAAATAGTAGTACTTTCTGCTCGTCATTGTGAATATTGTTAAGGTATAGAAAGTTTTCAAATCTTTCAGAAAAATTTGTGAAAGTTTCTATTTCCTTATTATACTTTTCAAATTTTATTCCAAATGAACGATTAGTATAATTTTTTTTTTTCTCCTCACCTGGATCTAGCATATCCCTAATATTTTTCCTAATTGAATTTATTTTTACAATTACATTTTTATCCAACTCCTCAATTTCGTATCTGTAATTTAATTGTTCATTAAAATCCTCTTCACTCACCTCCATCTCAAGCTTAGTTTGAATTTCATCAAATTTGTTCCTTATTTGTTCAATTTTTTTGGCATAGTAATTAATGTTTTCAACTGTACATATAAGTTCTTCATCCTCCAATTGTTTTTCTATCCGTGTCAGTTGTCCTTTACAGACAGATCTTTGTCTGATTAGTTTTTCCCTCGTCGCCATTGTTATATTTAGGAATGATTTAATAAATGTAGTTTACACTACAACTTTATTTAACAAACTGAACTAATATTTTACATATGATTATGCAACAATGAATTAATTAATATAATATATAACAGATAACAATACACAGCTGACTGTTTTGGGTGAGTTAGTTGCAATAGAGGAAATGGAATCATTGAGTTCTCTCAAAGCCACTCGTCAATTCTCACATCTGTTAACTAGTTTTCCAGATTTAACCAAACCATTTTCAATGAAAGTAGATGCCAATCATGATGTGAATGACTACCGCTAGTGATGGACCGCCTGTTTTTAGCAAGCCGAGAAGATTAGATCCAGAGAAGCTGCGAGTTGCTAAACAAGAATTTCAGAGCATGCTTAACAATGGAATTATTCGAGCTTCCAATTCACAATGGGCAAGCCCTTTACACATGGTGACAAAGAAAAATGGTCAATGACGAGTATGTGGAGACTATAGAAGATTAAATGACAGGACTCTACCCGATAGGTACCCCATTCCGAGGATAGAGGATGTGAGTCAAATTCTTCTAAATAAAACAATTTTCTCCAAGCTAGATCTTTGCCAAGCTTATTACCAAATACCTATTAATGAAGAAGATAGACAAAAAACAGCTATTATTACACCTTTTGGATTGTATGAATTTAATGTAATGCCATTTGGACTGCGCAATGCGCCTAGTACGTTCCAACGTTTTATTAATGAAGTTTTACGAGGACTGGATTTCTGTTTCTCATATTTGGATGATATACTCATTGCCTCTGCAAATGCTGAAGAACATAATCATCACTTATCACAAGTATTTCAACGCCTCAGCGATTACGGTCTCCGGATTAACATCAGTAAATCAGAGTTTGGTGTAGAAAATATAATTTTTCTAGGTTACCTTATTTCGTCAAATGGTACAAAACCTGATCCTGACAGAGTGAGTGCCATTGTCAATCATAAACTACCAATAACTATAAAACACCTAAGATCTTACCTAGGAATGCTGAACTTTTACAGAAGACATCTACATCATGCTGCAGGTAATTTAGCAAATCTCACTAATTTTCTTAAAGGTGCTAAGAAAAATGATAAAACTAAGATTGAATGGACGCCAGAAACTATTGAAGATTTCGAACAGAGCAAACAAGCCTTAAGTAATGCAGCTCTCTTAACATACCCAAATCCTGATTGTGAACTCGCACTGTTTGTAGATGCATCTGATTTGGCAGCTGGAGCTGCTCTGCAACAATGGGAAAACAATTCATGGAAACCTATTGGATTTTTCTCCAAAAAGTTTTCTGAAACACAGCGCAAGTACTCTACATATGATCGAGAGTTGACAGCTATTTATATGGCGATCAAGTACTTTAAATATTTGTTGGAAGGAAGATCGTTTGTAATATACACAGATCTTAAGCCTTTAACTTATGCATTCAAACAAAAGAACGACAAAGCATCCCCTCAACAACTTCGACAATTGCAATATATTTCCCAGTTCACAACAACTTTGGTTCATGGTTTAGGAAAAAACAATTTGATTGCAGACCACATGTCTCGGTTAGAGGAATGCTCTGCAATTGATTTCACCATAATAGCAGAAGCTCAAAAACATGATGAAGAGCTACAACAACTGCGTAATTCTGCTAATAGTAGCTTGATTTTCAAATCCTACCCTCTTGAAAACGGAAGACAATTATGGTGTGATGTTTCAACAAAGGAAATTAGACCATATATTCCAAAAAATTACCGTTATAATATATTCAAACATTATCATAATATGTCACACCCTGGAATCAGAGCTACGGTCAAGTTAATATGTTCTAAGACAGTTTGGACTAATATGAAAAATAATTTGCGCTCCTGGACAAATGCCTGTATCGCGTGCCAGAAAAGCAAAGTTTCCAGACATGTGAGAACACCACTTCAGAAATATCCGAATGCAGACGAAAGATTTTCCACTGTTCATATAGATCTGATTGGACCCATGCCACCGTCTGAAGAATACACCCATTGCTTAACGTGTATCGACCGATTTACTGAATGGACTGAAGTTATACCCTTGAAAGAGACATCAGCCGAAAACGTTGCACAGAATTTCTACCAACATTGGATCTGTAGGTTTGGAACACCTGCTACCATAATTACTGATCAAGGCAAACAATTTAAATGTGAATTATTCAAATCCTGGACATCAATGTGTGGAACAAAACTAAGTCACACGACTGCTTACCACCCCCAATCGAATGGAAAGATCGAGCGTTTTCACCGAGTGCTAAAATCAGCCATCAAAGCTCACGGAAAACAACAGTGGACACAAGAAATTCCAACTATTCTTTTAGGCATAAGAACTTGTTTAAATGAAGATGCCTCAGCGACCATAGCAGAGATGGTATACGGAGTACCTTTGAGACTTCCTGGTGACTTCTTTGAGACTCCCAGACCCAATTCGGATGTACCAACATTCATCAGCATGTTGCGCCAGCAAATGGATCGCCTGCGCCCAAGACCAGTGGAACATAAAAACAGGACTACTACCTTTATCCATAAAGACTTAGCTAATGCCACACACGTCTTTGTTAGAGTGGATCGTGTAAAAGCAAGTTTGGAAAAGCCCTATGAAGGTCCATTTGTTGTCATTCAACGAGTGGAAAAATATTACACCTTAAATATCAAGGGTAAAGAAGTGAATGTGTCGCTTGACCGGTTAAAGCCAGCACACCTGTTGTGTGAAGACAATGATTCAACTCAGGAGCAATCAAGTGGACCACCTGCTGTTAAACCGGGGGATCCTGAGCAGCCTGAAGCAACTGTGAAGAACACGCGCTCAGGAAGAGCAGTGCGTTTTCCCTCGAGATTTCCAACATAACATAGTTACTGGGGGGAGAGTGATGTGGCGGCATCAGCCACAAGTAATTATTTTGTTTGTTAAAATTAAACATTATTTAAAAATTAAAACAAAATCAAAAGTTATTTATTTAATATAAATGTTGCAATATTGCCTACAAACATGTGTTTAATATATATAATTGTTGTAATAAAAAAACAGATGTTTTTAAAAAAATAGAATAATGTCTAGTCATGTTTTGTGAATTGTTTTTCAATAAAAGTTCTTATTTTGTTGTAGTGAGTTTTAATTAATGTTCATGTTTAAATAACCACTACAAAGTCCTATGAAACCACTGGTTTGGTTGATAAAGTTTTTATAAAGCACCTAGGTAATTTCATTGGTATCCAAAAGAGATATTTTTATTATTACATTAATGGAAGTTCATACTTGACTACGGGATTTAAATTTATATCATCACTTTTGCTTACATTGAGAGTATCAATTAATGGGGTATACTAGTATGTATTGATAGGTTATCAGGATCTGTCTCTGTCATTCAACAAAAAAGAAAAATTGCTTACCTTGAATATAGGGCTTCCGAACACATTATTATAAATAGTGTTGCAAGACAAAGCTTGATTTTTTTTATAGACCTTACACAAGTACCTAAAGAATGTAATTGGCTTCCAAAAGAGATTGTTTTACAATTTCATTTTCCTGCGTAATTTGCATGATCAGTTTCATTGCATTGAGAATATTCTGAATAATGGCTGATAGTAATGATAGGTTATCATGATCCGTAATTCAACAATAAGGAATCAATTCAGAAAGTGCTTTCCCTCTATCTTGGGCTTCCGATTTACGTGTGTGAACATATGCTAAGCCTGTGTTTTTGGACTAGAATATAGTGTTCACCTATGAGCCCTACTACCAGCCGGCCATTACCTCATTCCGAGAAAGAAAATTGAAGTCATGGCTGCATATCTCTGCTTGGCTCTACATGGACGATGGTTTTGTGAGCAAAAGCTCTTTCACTAGTTACATATGTACATCTATGTCGAGCATGTCAAAAAATAACACATGACTAGTACGGCTATATACAAACATAATAATAATAATATTATTGTAATGTTTGCATTATTATAATAATATTATTTTGATGTTTGTATAATAATAATTATTATAATAATATATTATAATAATAATATTACCAGTGTGGTTTTCAGAAAGGACGATCGACCATTGACCAGATATTTTGCTTGCGCATCATGTTTGAAAAAGGACGTGAATATAAGCTTAAAACGCACCATCTGTTTGTTGATTTTAAGGAAGCATATGACAGTGTTCACAGGAAACAGTTGTATGAGGCGATGATGGAACTTGGAATCCCTGAAAAGCTTATCAGAATGGTAAGACTCACCATGAGAGAAGTGAGATGCACTGTGCAGATGGGAGGAGCAAGATCTGCAGAATTCACTTCTGGGAAAGGACTAAGGCAGGGGGATTCGCTGGGATGTCTCCTCTTTAATTTAGCTTTAGAGAAGTCCATTAGAGATTCTGGCATTCAAGTAGGCGGAACTGTATTCAGCCGGACAGTGCAGCTTCTTGCTTATGCCGATGATATCGACATTGTTGGACGCTCTTTCCAGGCAGTCTCTGATGGGTTCTTGAGACTAGCGGACGCAGCAAGAAAAATGGGCCTTAAAGTCAACGCCGCAAAAACCAAATATCTGGTCACTGAGGAAAACCCCAGACCTGGCGAAACCATTACCATCGGAGAATTCACGATTGAGAAAGTGTCTGAATTCATTTATCTCGGATCCCTCATAACTCAAGATAATGCTGTGGATTCGGTAATTAAGCGAAGAGTCTTATGTGCCAATCGTTGTTATTATGGCTTTGGCCAACATTTTAGGAGCCGTGCTTTGTCAAGAGAAACAAAGATATTATTATATAAAACAATTATCCGGCCGATACTCCTTTATGGCTCAGAAACATGGACTATATCCAAGACTGAGGAGCAGAATCTAATGGTCTTTGACAGGAAGGTTCTTCGTAAAATCTTTGGAGCCGTTAAAGTTGAACAGGTATGGAGACGCCGGACAAACCAGGAGCTGAGAGATTTATTTAAGGAACCAGATGTGGTTCAATTCATGAAACTCAATAGATTGAGATGGGCTGGGCACGTTACTCGAATGGCAGAAAATGACATTCCGCAGAAAATGATTTCTGCCTTTACACGGAACAAGGAGTAGAGGAAGACCTCAGCTGCGGTGGAGTGACTGTGTGGCTGGTGATGCCAGGTCCATGTTGGGAGTGAGGAGCTGGATGGTGGCTGCACAGGATAGGAACAACTGGTGGAGGCTGGTACAGGAGGCCAAGACTCGGCATCGAGTTGTCGCGCCAAATGAATAGAATAGAATAATAATATTATTTTGTCGGTAAAAAATAATATTGTTATTATTAATTCTTGGAAAACATTCTTCTTTCATGTAGGCTCCAACATTTTGAAATGTTTCTTCACCATATCATACCATACCATACTAAATAGTATCTTACATAAGGTTTTCCAAAAAAATTTAATGAAATGAAAAATTTACTCGGTATAACTGTAATCAATAAACGATTTTCAAACTCTACCCCCTTGGACAATTAAAAATTGACATTACTATATTAAACAAATACATAAACTATAAATTATTGGTTATGCGTTGTAAACTACATAAATATTACAACTAATTACCATTTGCTGTCATATACAATAATCATAATTCCTATTATTTAATCTGACATATAATATGAATAATATATGCATGCAAAAATCAATAGTTTCAATTCATTTAAAAAAAAAAACATTGTTAAAACACACGTTTCTAGACAACAGATCATTAGGTTATACTAGTGACCGACCGAAGTTTCGGTTTCGGTTTCGGCCGCAGTTTCGGTTTCGACCAAAATTGGCCGAATCTTCGGCCAGGCCGAAACTAGCTCTTGTGTCTATCTATGTACTCTAATATCTCCAAGAAGGAAGCAGGACCACACGATTTCAGCTTGTAAGCTCGATCTCTTTCAAGGCATTTAACACCCTTGAATTTAATAGTGAGGAGTATCTGTTATTTTAGTTAATTACACTGGTATTGTATTTCGGTAGAACATAGATTTTTCTCTTTCTTTTGGTATCTTTACTTGATGGAAAACTTTAATTTGGGTGTGGAGACAAAAGCTTCAGAGTGACAAACAGAAATGTCCTCGTAAATTACATCAAGTCTTAACATGTAATGAAAGCATGCTTTCCATACAGAAGTCTTGGCGTTAAGTGTAAAGAATAGTATTTATTCTTTACCTTGAGCGTTAAGAACCTTTTTGTGCTTTTAATCATCTCCGCGTTAATAATGAAATTTGTTTTCTAAGAAAAAAAGATTAACATAAATAAGTATTATTATTAACATAAATTCTAAATACTTAAACTTAAATTAGTCGACATGTCCACAGATTCAATTCAAAATTGGAAAAAATATTTTAGTCAGTAACCTTGTCATTAAAAGTTGCATCAAATGGTGGTAGTAGGTTTTGGTCTTTGTTCCTTTATGGAATGGGAATCAGATGCAAAACCAATTTTTCAACCTTAGCAGCCCCCTTACCCCCCCCCCCCCAGCGGTTCACCAATAACATCCCAAAAACTTGTCTAAATTTTTACCACGAAGAAGCACGTTTTCGACCAAAAACTATTCTACAAATTTTCAAACTAGATTAAATCCACTAACATTTGAGACCAAAACTGACTCAGTAGATTAAATAGCTTCTGACATACAGCTTTACGTACTCAATAGGCCGTCATTTTGTATTCTATCGGCTTTATTATGTAAAGATTAACTATATTATTTATTATTTATACATAATAATATGAATTTTTATTATCAGCCTGTTATTTCAAGATTATTTCAACGTTTAGAGCTGTTCTAGTTAAGGGAGTATGGTCTAACATCCCACGGCGACCAGTCCTCCTAGGAAGGAAGGGGCCGAGATTCGATCCTGTAACTTAACTAATTCACCTGTTTTACCACTCTTGTATACCAGCTCACTTATTAAATGAATAATTGAGTTAAATTACTATTATTTTATAAGCTTTCATTGATATTATTGCTAAACTAGACATATTACACACTTATATGTATCATACGTAGACACGTAAATAAGTTTCGGTTTCGTTTTTGGCTAAAATTTTGGTTTCGGTCGGACTCTAGGTTATACAAATATCAATTATCAAATGAGAAATTCAATAGTGATTGAATAGAAACATCCCTAAACTGACGTATACAGAACTTACATAGCCGAAACAAGCTATATTCTTCAACCCATTGTGGTAACCCATCAATACTACCAGACATCATTGAGATATCGATTCACCCTTACTTATGCTAAATCACGAGAAAGATATCCACTAGCGAGAGCAAGCCATGACCATTCACAATTAATTGCACCATGATCGGAAGCCGAAGATTGGAGAAAAGCACGTTATGAAGTGATCCTTTCACTTCATAATTCGGAAATTCGGAAGAAAAATGTGTAAAAGTGGTTCTTTATCATGACTGATATCCATTAGCCAGAGCTAACCATGTCCATTTACAATGAATTCCACTATGATCGGAAGCCAAATATTGGAGGAAAGCACGTTCTGATGTGACTCCATCCTGTTGAATTACTGAGAACCATTGTGGTAACCCATCAACACTACCAGACATCATTGAGATATCGATTCACCCTTACTTATGCTAAATCACGAGACTAATATCCATTAGCGAGAGCAAGCCATGACTGTTCATACGAAATTGCACTATGCTATAATTCGGAAATTCGGAAGAAAAATGTGTAAAAGTGGTTCTTTATCATGACTGATATCACGAGACTGATATCCATTAGCCAGAGCTAACCATGTCCATTTACAATGAATTCCACTATGATCGGAAGCCGAAGATTGGAGGAAAGCACGTTCTGAAGTGATTCTATACTGTTGAATTACTGAGACCCATTGTGGTAACCCATCAATACTACCAGGCATCATTGAGTTATCGATTCACCCTTACTTGTGCTAAATTACGAGACTGATATCCATTAGCGAGAGCAAGCCATGACCATTCACAATTTACTGCACCATGATCGGAAGCCGAAGATTGGAGGAAAGCACGTTCTGAAGCGATCCTTTACTTTTAAATTACTGAGATCCATTGTGATAACCCATCAATAGTACAAGACATCATTGAGATATCGATTCACCCTTACTTTTGCTACATCACCAGACTGATATCTATTACGCGGAGCAAGCCATCACCATTTACCACAAAGTGTACCATGATCCGAATCCGAAGATTCAAGAAAAACACGTTAAGAAATGATTCTATACTGTTGAATTGCTGAGACCCATTGTGATAACCCATTAGTCCCAGCAAACCATGACCATTTACAAAAAATCGCACCTAGATCGGCAGCTGAAATTCGGAAGAAAAGATGTTCAAAAGAGGTTCTTTATCATGACTGATATCACGAGACTGATATCCATTAGCCAGAGCTAGTCCATGTCCATTTACAATGAATTCCACTATGATCGGAAGCCGAAGATTGGAGGAAAGCACGTTCTGAAGTGATTCTATGCTGTTGAATTGCTGAGACCCATTGTGGTTACCCATCAACACTACCAGACATCATTGAGATATTGATTCACCCTTACTTATGCTAAATCACGAGTCTGATATCCACTAGCGAGAGCAAGCCATGACCATTCACAATAAAGTGCACCACGATCGGAAGCCGAAGATTGGAGGAAAGCAGGTTCTGAAGCGATCTTTTACTTTTAAATTATTGAGATCCATTGTGATAAACCATCAATACTACCAGAAATCGTTGAGATATCGATCAACCCATACTTTTGCTACATCACGAGACTGATATCCATTAGCCAGAGCTATCCATGTCCATTTGCAACAAAGTGTTCCATGATCGGAAGCCGAAGATTCAAGAATAGAATTTAAGAAAAACCACGTTATGAAGTGGTTCTTATTTTTAAATTACTGATATCCATTGTGATAACCCATCAATACTACCAGAAATCGTTGAGATATCGATCAACCCATACTTTTGCTACATCACGAGATTGATATCCATTAGCCAGAGCTATCCATGTCCATTTGCAACAAAGTGTACCATGATCCGAAGCCGAAGATTCAAGAAAAACACGTTATGAAGTGGTTCTTTACTGTTGAATTACTGAGATAGTTCGTGATAACCTATCAATACAACCAGATATGATTCTGCAATCGATTTACCCTACATCTACGCTACCTCCTGAGACTGATTTATACAACAATCAAGATAGCCAGAGCAAGCCATGTCTATTTACAATAAATTGCACCATGATCGGAAGCCGAAGATGGGTGAAACACGTTCTGAAGTGATTCTTTACTGCTGAATTGCTGAGACCCATTATGGTAACCCCCCATTACTACCAGCTATTCTCAATACAAACGAAATCGTTCATATAAATATAAACAACTCAGGGAAAATGAAATTTCGTTAATATAATGATGTAATGTTTCTTTTATTTTATTATACTCCGTAGATTAGAAAAACAATATCCAAACCAGTGGTTTCATAAGGCTTCAATAAATGCATTAATAGTATGCATTTACTATTACTGCATTTAGTGAAGCGAACCGTCCACTATAAAAAATGGGTAACGAAACCACAGGCAGGACCCCTTGGGTGGTTTGGAACGCTGCCTACATTAAGGTAAAATGAGTAACTATAGCTATATAGAGTGGTTGTTTGTTTAACGTCCTTTTATGCTACTAAGGCAAATTGGGCGATGATACAGTGTTAAGCAAATTTAGTTATGCAAAGAAAAGTTTTCTTATATATTTATATTGTGTTTTGAACTTAATCGTATATTATTTCCATACTAAGGTGGCCACAGACGGTTATTACAATTGTCTTTTATTAAAAAATAGTCTCTAGTATGACCTGTAGAAGTGTGAGCTACTCTAACTAGGTTTAAAAAGGTGGATTGATGGAGTGGAACGACCGGAGAGCCTGGAAAGAAGAAGATATAAAGGGTCTCACTGAAGACCTTTCCACACTTAATACTTACTGCGTTAATTTTTAGAAAATATCTTCGTAAACAAATTAGTTACCCTAACTACCTTCGAAAAAATTTAATTAGATATTAATCGAATAGTTCTTGCTAACTATATCTAAATATTTTGTATACAAATAATAATGGAAGTTAATTATTCAAGGAAAAATGAAGAATGAGCCAGTCTCTTGTCTTTTTTCCTATATTTGCACCTGCAAGACTGTCACTACCGATCTGTATTGTTTGAGCTCTAAATTCAAACGCTGGTTGGGAATAATCCGCAAATTCCGATTAGTATTGCGTTCTGGAATACACTATTAAGCTAAGGGGCTAGTAAGGCGTGACTAGGAAGTTTTTAATGAAAGACATGTCTAGTTTTGTTATTAAAGTATGATGTTTCGTTTTTTTTTTCTAGATACGAATACTTCGATCCATCGGATAGAAGCCAGGGGTCAGCAGTTGTCAATGGTACAATGCTAGGGGTGTTATGTCTTATTTGGCAAAGGGTGAGATATCGCTAACTGCTAATAAATAGAATTTTTGCAATAAAAATATATTTAATTAATTTTACTTTCATAATTTATTGTAGATAGCAGACATTTTTATTGGAGACTTGACCGTGTCTTATGAAAGGAGTTTAGCAGTCGATTTTTCTTTTTTGACTTTGACAGACAATGAGGCATTTTTAACACATGCTCTAGGAAGACTCAGCGAAGCAATTAGCCTTAGTTCGGCCATTTAATTGGAAAGTAATTTCTTATTTTTTTAACCTACTCATGAAATTCGTGATACTGAAAGTTATTTTTGTTTGGTTTTTAACAATCGCCTTTTGATTTTCATTTTCGGAGAATCATTTAAAAATGTCAAAAATTACTTTTATTGTATAGAAAAAATAAATCGTTCACTATATATAATATTTTACGTTGAAAAAAAGAAAAGAAAAAAGTATTAGAATAGAGTTTTATTGAGAAATATGTGTACAGAAAATAAAAAATAAATAGCTATGAACTCAATATGTAATATAGGTTATACACCATTGACCATGGTTTGGCCTTAGCCCAGTTAATACTATAAGAATAATATTACTGTTATATACATAATAACAACAACATAATAGATAACTAAATATCAAGGTTTTTCTATAGACATTAAAACGTAAAGTTATATTAAATTGCCCTCTCAGAAGGAGAAGGGGGTGGGTCTTTATTTAGTTTCTTGGGAAATGGAAAATGTAATCATGAAATAATTAACTCCTTAAAAAAATTATTATTTTTTTTACTATTAAGTTATGTTATGTCATTTTTTTTTCTCTAAAATCAAGTGAAAATTTATTTATTCGATTTTGAACATTTATTAGAAAATGCCTTGAATGATTTTGACCAAGCTCGTTGTATCAATAATGTATAATGAAATATTTTTTGATATAGGCGGGCGCAAGCGACGGTGCTGCTTCTTTACTGGAACTAGAGAAACGGGGATAGAAGCCGGGCCATTACCTGGGATTCATAGAGTTTTTTGGCGTTTTTAATTTGTTTTTCCATAATTAAAACCCGATTGAGCAAAAAATCTATTTGAAAAATGTCTGATAGGTATTGCTCGGTCCCTCAGTGTCCAATTAGAAAATCAAAAGACGTGTATTTCCATTTATTTCCAAAAAATAAAAGCTTCTTAAAGAGTGGATTGTAAAATTAAGAATAGATAAGCCTGTTCTGAAAAATGACGATGTGTATTCTTCATTTTAAAGAAAGTGACTATATTTATCCAGGTAAATATTAGTATTTGACATTTTATTATTCCAAGATGCTAGTTTTATGCAAATAGCATTGAAACCATATTGTCATAGATTTGGTTTTCTTTTTTAATTTTCCCCATTTTTGTATTACATCCGTTGTGCTTAATTGTTCCAATTTTTCAATACGATGCCTGAAAGTTTTGACAAATAAATAAATAATATGACAAAGAAACTAAGCTGTCATGAAAATGACAGCTGCCATAACAATGATTGTATGAATAGGTAATTAATGTTATTACTAACCGAAAAACATAAGGTAAAGTTACAATGATGTGCTTGCATTTACCAGAACTACCAACATTACACGAAAATTGCTTATTATTATTAATAAATTTGATTTCTACTTTTATTTGATGGAGCAGTCCTTTAAGATCGCTTGTTTGAAGGCACAAGGCTTGTAAAATAACTGTTTTTTTACTTCTAGATATTATTCCACATGTAATTATGTGGTTTGCATCAAGGATAGCGTGCCCTTCAATAAATGGTCTTGTAAAATTACCAATTATGTATCTCTATCACATCAACTGTGTCAGGATGTTCTTATAATTTGCGACTGTTTATAAAGATTATTAATTTTTTTTTTTGCTTGGTAATTATTAGTTGGAACCTGTGTTTCCTTACACCATCTTACTATCAATAGATAAGGATCTAAATTATATAATTTATGTTGAGGTGTGGCCAGCAGTGATAGCAACATTTCTTCTAGCAGGTGGACTCGTTTATTTATTTTTCCTTGCAGCAAATAATTGGAAATCTCACAAGAGAAAACTTCTGTACCATTGTGTTTGGATTACAACTTCTATTTTTCTCAAGCAGAGTAAGCAATTTGATTATTCTTTGATCGATTATTTCTTTATTTAGTGTAATTGTTTCAAATTCATTTTTAGATACCAGTGCTAATTTAAAATATGACAGAGTTCGTTCTCATACAAATTGTAACATACAAGAAACTTAATGTAACTCTAGAAACATTACATGTACCAATAGAAAATAAGGATGTTTTTGTGGAATTGGAAACAGTAAATCATTGTCTCAGCTAGTATTATAGCATATTTGTTGATTATTCATTTCTTTACAGTATATTTAAAAATCTCAAAGCTATGTCATCAGAAAATTAAATCACCATCTCCAGAACCAGCAGTATTAAACATTTTCTCACTGAGCTCGAAATCTTCAGAGGGGATGAGTTATGGACAATAAAAGAACCAAGTCAGAAAATAGCTGATACCTAATACCTGATATACTAAGCCTGTATATATACCCCCTCAATTGTAATCCCATAGTTAGTAACGTTTTAGATGTCGTAATTAGTTATTTCTAGTAATATTAGCCTAGTGTACCAATGTAAATTGTATTCTTTTATCCAATAAAGTTTTTTATAATCTAAGTGTCGATTCTCCATTAACGATATCTTGTCGATCAGATTGCTTTTGAAATAAATGATAGACCATCGGAAACGTCTCAACGACCTCTATATGTATAAAGCAATCAAAATATGAAGATGCAATTAGTTTTCGACTAGAGACAGGCGGGACAATGACTCCTGATATTTATGATCATCAATTTTTTGTCGTTTACTACTTAAATACTGCTGCTCTTCGGTAATACGATAGACCGTCAGAAACGTTTCATCTTGCTCTAAAAGAAGAAAGCAATGAAAAAATTTCGATACAATTACCTTCTTAGTACCTACGGGCGGGAATATGACACGGGTTGTTGTATGCCGCCTCACGTCGCACAGTGGTCCAAAAAAGCTGAAAATGGGAAAAAACCTAATATCTATTTTATTAACTTTATTAGCGGCATGGAACCTCCCGTGTATTGATTTTTTGAGGTGCCGAATCTAATGAAACCAAAAGCAGTGCAATGGGACCACCAGATCAAGTCCAAATTTGAGGTCAAAAAATCAAAAATATAAAAAATTCGTGTTTGGTATAGTCTTATATGTTTTTTGAGGTGCCGAATCTAATGAAATCAATATCAACGAAATCAGAACATCAGATCAAGTTAAAATTTGATGTAGAAAATAAAAATGAAAAAAATTGTGTAGATAATTTTTTTTATTTAAAATGTTTATGTACAATAATACAAATAGGATATAATTATTTAATCTTGTTTAAGTAAATTGTATGCTTCCTCGGTTAGCTCTTTTTTCTTTTTATACTTTATGCTGGTCTTAAATCCGTAATGTATAGGTTGCTTGTTACTAATAATTGGTGGAAAACATCTTCATTTGTTGCGACTTGAGATATCTTCCTAGAATGATGTTTCCTGTACTGCTTATAATTTTTGTTCCTACTCTCCATGAGTCTCTTCTGACAGCGAACCGATAAAGAGAGCTGCGTACTCAATCATGTCTGCTCCATGGAAAAGAATTTTGTGGACGGTCGATGGGAGATAGTACCAGGGGTACCGAGTCGATGCCATCTCAGCCGTTTCCGCTGCATACTTGCGAAATGCTGCAGAATCAATCGGGTACAGAGAGCAAATTCACATCTAGTACTGTTTTTAATCTCACAATAAATTCTTCATTTATCCCTGGAATATGCGCGGTTAGGAAAGGATTTTCAAAAAACTTGCAACAATTACAGCATCAAAATGAAATAAATGTACCACCTCAATTTTCAGGGGTGAGAGCTCTAGTGCAAAGGACCACCATACACTATAAAGAAACTGTGCAACTTCAAACAACCTATTTGTAGTTGTAGTTTATTTGATTATTTAGAATACAAAATAAAATACTTTTTTTTATTTTAGTATTTTAGAAATAAAATGAAAATAACGTGTGATTTATTTTATTTTAATTGTAAGTCAGTCCCCCTCCCTTAGAGACCTATAGGAGGATTTTTCTTAACTAATAGTTCCTCCCCAAGGTCATCCGCCTTTGCCACTCGCACCGTAACGAAAGGTTTAAATCCTTATAAATCCCAAAGTTGGACGAAGTTGGCGCTGAAAATTTTACCACAGTTCCTCTACTACCTACAGTTACATATTAAACCATTGCGAACGTAACGCAAGCGTTTTATAAACCATCAAAGTCAAAAAATCATACTTATTTCAGCAACGATTTCGAAAATTAATTTCTTCTCTTACTATTGATATTATTTAAAAATGTTTAGTACATAACAGTGCACATACAGATGACACACTCCTGATGTATTGGGGAATATTTTATTGTAAATCTTATACAAAGTAGAATTTTTTTTTTATGTTGGAAAAGTACGATTTTTTCAATCATTAAAAAGTCCAAATTTACTGGTACACACACATTTTAATTTTGAACTAGTTAAAAAAATATATTCTTTCCATTGTTCTACAACTATTCAAGTATTCGAAAACCAAGAAAAAATTAGGTTTGGGCTACTTTCATTTATGAGGTTTTTTCCCAGGTTGGACCACTGTGCGCCGCAGCACCAACGTTATCCTGGCGGTTCTATAGTGATTGAAAATATTTGGCGGCAAAAAGGGTTGTCACCTGAGATGTTATCCTACTTATAGCCAGAGGCCGCAGTCATCTGTAATGGTTAGAACTGCCAAAATACGAAAATACAACGTAAGCAGGAGGAAAACCCTAAGACCGGGGACAAGCCTTTTCCCTCATCTATATATCATTCTATTATTTCTAAAAATATCTCATACCTCATATTCTAATCTTGAGATGTTTTGAACAGCACCGCTGTTATAAAAACTTCAAAAAGTGTCAATGATCAATTCGTAGACGAGCGTAAAGTTTGAAAACGAGTAGTGACATGGCGGGAGAAGGAGATTTCCACTGGTCATATTGAAATTCAACCTTTAATTTTTAATTTTATATGAATAAAACCCTACTTAGTCGACAGGGCAAGTCAGAAAGCGTAATTAAAGGTTGTTTTAATGAACCAAACTGGTGAGGGGGCTTCAGAATCCATCGGGGACAGCGTTTGGCCCTTTCTGGGAATATGACTAAGGTGCTTCCATCAAATCATATGTTCTAAAACTTGATTTTAGTCAATTATAAAGTTCTTTCTCGTAAGGACTAAGACAGAAGTTAATATATCAAAGAAAAAAAATATTTTAAGGAATCCAAAATTTTTCAAATATTTTATTAAACACAACATCAGATATTTCTGAAATATTTAAAATTTTAGTAATTCGTAAAGCGAAGCAGTGGCAAGCTACAAATTAACTGAAAGTTTTCAGATTAAAAATAATACCTATATTTGAAAAGTATGTAGACATATATGTATTATGTTTGTCAATCTCCATGAATCAAAATATTTTATTAGTTGTAATATAATAAATAGGTGTTTAAGTTGGCTACTTGATTGAATGTTTACTACCTGGTAGCGCCTAACCTCTCTGACTTTATTGGAATATATTTGAGTGTTTAATTACCCCTTCATTTAAATGGCGACTTCAGATAGTGAGGATAAAAAGTTATTAGAACTATTTGATGAAGGCTACGATTTGTTTAATTGTGTTTCACACTGTGATGAACCCACAAACAGTATTGTCATACAGGTATAGTTTTCCTTCCTCATTATTTTTTTCTTTTCTGATTCTTATTTATTAATAGATTATATTTATGTATTAAAAGTTTGTAGATTTCTCAAAAGATGAGTTTGAAACTTTTTTTTTTGAATGATTTTACTCTCTAACAAATGTTTTTTGACTTCATTTTTTCTATAAATTGGTTTATCTTTCCAGAATAAAATAAAACAAGCTATGCGTATGCTGGAAGAAGCAACACGTCTCACATCAATGGGAGGGATATTCAGCTGTAACGAATCTGTTGAAGAAGTCGCCACTGAAAACCTTAGGTTATTTTTGCTACCAGCTCTATTAGGGACATTGGCATTAAAATTAACTGTTCGATCCAGGATTGAAGTCGTTGAAACTAGTGATATCTATTTCCGTGATTTTTTGCAAAGGTGTAATGACTATGGTATATCTAATGTTGACATTCCCCCACCTGTGACCATTGAATCAGAAGAGGTTGATAAAGGTGGAAATAAAAGGCCTATGTTTGATCTAGTCGGTGCAGCAAGGACTAGAGCAACTAAAATTCAGCGATTCAAGGAAGAAAAAGCTCTTGAAGAAGAATTAAGCACCTTATCAAAGCTACTCAAATCAGATACCGTTGATGAGGAAGTTAAAAGGGATTACTATTTAAAATTGATTAAATCTTTTGTTTCAAAAGCTGAAGAAGAATTGGACTGTTTGCAAACAGAAAAGAAAATATTAGCTCATATGAAAAGTGTGTCCAAAGAAGATTCACTTTCGAATTCAGAAGAAGGAAAAAAACGAAGAACCCCTGCTCCTAAACCATTGATGCCAGTGATTATAACTAGGGATGAGGTTCAAAAGGCAGTATTTGGTGCTGGCTATCCTAGTTTACCCACTATGACAGTTCAAGAATTTTATGATAAGAGGGTTCAGGAAGGAATGTAAGTATAACTTTATGTTGTATTATTTTATAATCTTATTATTTATGTTTGTGAAATTGTTAACTGGGCATGGCTGCTTGGTCCAATTACAGCGAAATCCACCGCTTATTAACTGTAGATGTTTACGTAATGCTTCTGCATTTTCTATGCCTAGGCATTGTTTAGTTTGAGAGATAATGTGACCGTAGTATAAATGAACTCGCGTTGCATCCTTTTCAGTTGAAGAGCCTTAATTCGCTTTATTAGAGTCTTACAATGACTCGCGTTTAAGGAATAAATAAAACACAGAATAGGTCTTCTTTAGTTGAGATCGGGCCAAGAAGTGAAGGACTAGAGCAGAAGTATTATGGAAAATAATTATTTTAATTTATAGCTTTGCCTCCAACTTATTTAATGGCAAATAATGGTGGCGTCTAATTAATTTCTCAATATCAAAATCAACATCCTGTCCCAACTTGTCAGTTATAGTAACCTTTCCATTTGAGGAAACAAAAAATACAGTAAAACCTCTTTTATTTGGATCATATTTGTTGACATTTTTATGTAGATAATGATTTTTAACATATTGTTTTTCATTTTCCTGAAATAAAAATAGTATAATAGATTATTGATGTATAGTGGGTGGAAAAAAGTATTTGCACACCACTTTTTTCTATTTTTTTATACAATGGATTTAGGTATTTAGAAAAAAAAAATGGGGTTTAACCAATAAAATGTACAATTGAAACTTGTTAATAGTATTACTTTGATTGAAAACTTTCCTCTTAATAACACAATATTAACAAATAAAAAAAAAAAAAACACTTGGAAAAAGTATTTGCACACTTATCGTTCTGAAGTACAGAAGTTTATTTGGTTAGTTATTGTTGTTGTTTAGTTGCTTGAATACAATCCTGTTCTTCCCTGTCAGTATTCTTAAGTATTTCAAACATGTAAAACCTATTTTTAAAAGCTTGACTCTTAATAATGCCAAAAGAAAGTGAATTGTGTGCCGCCACTTGTGAGAAAGTGATTTTATTGCTCAACCCTTGGTTCTTCATTAAAACATGTGAAGAACGAGGTACAACTGCAAATAATCGGCGAAAAGGTCATCCAAGAAAATTAAGTAAAAGAATGAGGAAACAAATTTAAATTGAAGCACTGAAAAATTCAGCTGTAAGTGCAGGTGTCCTAGCCAATATAGTCGAATCACTTCTGTGGAGTGTGTAAGCATAAAATCTGTAAGGTATGTATTAAATTCTAAAGGGTTTTATGTTAGGGTCCCGAGAAAAAAACCTTATATTAGTGAAACAAATTGCAGAACCCAGCTTGCTTTTGCTACGGAAGACATTAACAAGCCCATCAGTTTTGGCAAAATGTGTTGTTCTCTGATGAGTGCAAGTTTAATTTGTTTGGATCTGATTGCCAGAAGACTAATTGGCAAAAAAAAAAAAAAGAATTGAAGAAACAAAATGTTTCCATTATGGTGAAGCATGGTGGTGGAAATGTAATGGTTTGGGGATGTGTAGCCTATAACGGGGTTGGAAATCTCTTACCGATTGAGGGAATTTTAAATGCTGAAGGTTATTTGAGTATTTTCAACCGTAACTGCATTGCAAGAGCTGCAATCCAAGATCATTTTATTTTTCAAGTGGACAACGAACCGAAATCTACAGCCAATAAAACAAAACAATGGCTGCTTTGTAATGCTCGTAAAAAACCACACCCCTCTGCAGTCACCAGACTTAAATAATTTTTTTAAGTGCAATTTTAAATTTCTGGCACACATCGGACCTAAACGCTAGAAAATACAATATAACTGGAAGACACCATCTCAAAAATCTTCTTCCAGGAATGGGAAAAAATCAATCCATATTTAATTAAAAACCTGGTCCATTCAATGCCAAGATGTCTAGAGGCAGTTATCAATGCAAATTTGTTATACATATTATACAAAGTAGTAAAATTTACCTAAATTATATAATGATTGTGTAAATGTGTGATGTTCAAATACTTTTTACCTGCATATTTTTTTTTTATTTTTTTTTTTTATGTTTTAGTTTTCATTTTACTATGGAAGAAGTTTTTTACTTTAATTATGTATTTATTAATTTAGCAATAAATATACTTTATATTTTTGTAAATTGTTTGATTTTTTTATACCTAAAATTATTATATAATGAAAAAACTTGGTGTGCAAATACATATTGCTCCCAATATGTTACTGAGAATTCCAAGGTCTTAGAACAGTTATAATCAGAGAGTTAGGAAAAGCATATTGATTTTACAGAATATGCGATGCAACCCTCTTAGTTAACGACATCTACTATTATAATTTTATTATAATTTATTATTTAATATAATTTTATTAAGAAAGTGAAGTATTTGAATTTCTTCAATATACAGTAAGCTTATTTTAAATTTGTTTTACATTTTTTACAGATTTCCTGCTCATCGGGATCTACAAAAAGAAGTTAGAGTTCTGAAAGAAAATGATATTAGTACCAAGGAGGAAAGGGAAAAAGAACAAAATGAAATTCTTATTGATCAAGATGATCCTGATGAAATTGCCCGACAAAGAGCAATGGACGACTTTAAAGATGAAAACAAAAGAGGTTGGGGGAATAGATATAACAGAAGTTAAAAATTGTATTTTGACTTTTTTTTCCTCTTATGTACATATTATAAACTGCTAAACAAATATAATAAAAAAAAAAAAAAGACTATTATGTTTTTAGTTTTATAAAATATAAGTTTTTAATAAAATTAAAAACTACAATTTATGTTTATCGAAAATCACTTTTGACTTTGTGTAGTTTGAGAAAACATTTGAGGATTTCAGAACCTAAAGGAATAAAATATTAATATTGAGTTGTTTTCATCTGATGTATCGTCATTTCAAACATTCTAGTCACATAAAATACATTAATACTTTTTTTTCCAGAGATCACAGTTGTACTTGTATTTTAAGATTAAATTATAAAGTTTCTAAGAATTATTGTAATTTAAATGTCTGTACTTAGCATTTTATTTTGATTTTGATTTTTTCAAAACTAATTTTATACTTTAATTTCTTTATACTAAATATTGTATAGTATAGAACAAAGGTATAATTTTTCTCTATATGAACATCATGCCATTTATTCTTAATTTCTGTTTATATTACTTCTTTCATTTTTAATTTTAATCAGATTGTAAATTTCAAAGAATATATTATAAAAGAAAATAATGCAATTTCGAAAAAAAAAAAAAAATCGACTTAGATCCTTTCCTTCTCGCCCCCCCCCCCCCCACCTTATAATATTGTATGATTTTTTGTTCTAATTATATTAGAAATTATTATAATGTATTATAAGTAATTTAAAAGGTTTTCTGTGTATCCTAAAACATTTCTTTAATCATGTAAATATATTTTATTATTATTGTAGAATGTTAGTCATTTTTTGTATGTACTGTTGTAAAAAGCTATTAAATACTTTAACTTTGTTGCAATTTAAATCATTGATTTGGTATCTCATAATTCCCAAAATTATGTATTTGTTGGGCGCATGGTTGTTTATTTCTGGGTTATGAATTTTTTTTTTTTACTGCTGAGAGGATTTAGGGAAAATTCTTGTGCCATGAGAGATTTTATTTTATTCAATGAAGTTAGGAGCTACTGATCTCCTAGAGTTTTTCCTGGGTCCTGCCCTGAAAATTAGGAAGAAAAGTTCTGAGAAGTAAATAAAGATGTTTTAAACCAATCTGAAAAGCAAAATTTTAACGTTTTGGGATTGGAGACAATAAACTACTAAAAATGCTTGTATGTGTTAGGTTCCTTCACTTAAAGAGATTTATATAATAATTAATATTTATTGACGGGGTCACCTGTGGTGTGGTTAGCATGGCAATCTACAATACTAAATATCGCGGGTTCAATTCCAGCGGTGACCCTAGGATTGTTTAATGGGGATTAAAAAATCCTTAGCTATGCCGTCCCTCGGATAGGACGTAAAATGGCCTGTAGGATGTCAGGTACTCGTTAAAGATCCCTATCCTACTTATACCTGGATAGGCAAAATTTAGGACTCCCACTGTAGCATCGTCCGATTAGCCTTAGTAGCATAAAAATGGACGTTAAACAAACAAACAACAATATTTATTGATAATGTATAAATTACTTCAATTTTAACACTTTTAGTTCTAATATTACATATCTTTTATTACAGTTAAAACTGAATGTATTAGGCTCCTTACTTATTACAATTTTTAGTTACGTATTTTCAATAAATTTAAGTTCTAATTTCTTTAAAATTTTAATAAAACAGGACCCATCACTTTTGGTTAAATATATAAGAATATCCTTTTCTCCACAGCATACTACATTACAAATAAATATTGGAAAGAATTGAATGTTGATCCTGGTAATTGATATGATGTCGTATTTTATGCATCATGTCTTTATAAATGTGCTGAGCACAATAAAAAAAAAGTAATAGTGTACATTCACAAGAGTAACACTACCATATATATTCTACCACTCCATTGATCTGATCTTGTTGGAACAAAGATTATTTTGAAAGCCACCAGACAATCAAAAGCAACAAAAAAACATTTGTTTTTTACCCTCACAACTTATCTATAAAATATTAATTGGATTCAAAAGAGGATAAATAAAATTGATACAATGCTGAGGTACTAAAAACTTTAAAACATATAAAGTTAATGATTATTCTCATTATATATATATATATATATATATATATATATATATATATATATATATATGTATATATTTTGAGGAAAATATTAAAAAAAAAATCAATAGCATTATATTATGATGTTGGAAGATATCTATAATATAACTTTTTTTATTTATCTTTATTTTCTCTCAATTCATAACTATCAGTATTTACCGACAACGAATGGGATAACAGTGAAATAAAACAATAACATGGATTGATAGGCATGAGGAAGAGATAAACCCAGCGCATATTCTTCGGACCTGATTTTTTGTTATTCTGGGAATCTCTCATCCAGCTCCTTTTTAGCTCTCTGCGGATATTACCTGGCATGTTTTTCTTGGCCATGTCTGGTATAAAGTGATTTGGGTGACCATGATGTTTGTTGTAAAATCTTTTGTAGTAAGTCGGTATGTGTTCACTGACAGTTAGCATGCGTGAATCTTGGTGAAGAGTTAAGCTACTGACGTACCAAGGGGCTTTTGTGATTGTTCTAAAAGTTGTGGACTGAAATATTTGCAGTTCTGGATTTGTGTTTTTTTGGCAATGCCATAAATTTGTGAGGCATAAGTCCAAATAGGTTTCAATAAGTAGTTGTATGTATTAAGCTTTTGTCTGAGGTCTCATTTTGAATGCCGACCCAGTAGAGAATATAATAGTCGGAGTCACTGATTTAATGTCTTTCACTTAGCAGTGATATGTGGGGCCCACGTCATCCTTCTGTCAAATGTTAATCCAAGGTAGTGTACTTTGTCAGATTTGGGGATATGTTCATTGTCGAGATAGATTGGAGGGCAGGTCTCTCGTCGGAGTGAAAATGTGATGTGCTGCGATTTAGTTTTATAATATAACTTAACATTAAAAAAAAGATAAAAAGGTTTAAAAAATTGCCAACAGAGGCCACTAAACTTGGAAAGGAGTGGAGTAAGTAATAACAAAAACCACCAACTGAAAACAAAAAACTGTCTCTACAGTTACATCTTAGATTATTCTGGTAAGAAATTAAAGAAGAATCGTATATAGGCTTGTTGAAAAAAAATTGAGCTAGTTTGTCTCAAAAGCATGATTTTTGAGTTAATAAAGTTTTCAAATAAGTTTAAATTAAAAATCTTAATTACTAGTAAACAGAGTTGGGGAAAACCATATTTATTGTATAAATAGGAGTGCAAATTTCTTCACTTTGTGATTTTTATGTGAATATAATACCAATTTATTCATGCTACATTATTTGTAAATACTATCACAAATAAATACGCATTCGCAAATTTTTCTGTCAATACAAATTTAAGGGCTTGTAGAGGGAAAATTTTTTTTAAGTACAGATTTATAGCATTTATAGCAATTGATTATTTTAATTTGATTGAAGAAATGAAATTGATTTGATTGTAATATGAACCAATAGTGTATTGATTTAGTGTTGATTTTGTTTTTTTTATTAATTAATTTTATTAATTGTTGTATGATTACTGAAATGCTTAGTTTCTACCATGATAAAAGAATTTCATTTCTGTCTAGTTCTGTTCATTTCTATCAAAAATCTAATGATGTTTCTTTTTTAGAGGTACCAATGAGTAGCTCCTTTTCATGGCTGTTGAAGACATTATGTTTATTCAAAGGGGCTCATTTCATACCAACATGAATAATATCTTGACATTGTCTCTTTCTTTTTCTTCGAAATCGTTGACTTGCTACTAGAGTTGTATAAATTTCTTCTAGTTTCAATTTGCAATATACAGCTTCTCTCTGTGAATGCTGTGGTTGCGGATTAGAAGTCTATGAACAGTTAGTGAGTTTGTACTTATGCTCCCGATCTCTTTTCAAAATAGTTCGTAGACTAAAGATTGACTGAGAGAATTGGTGGAGAATAATTGAGAAGGCCAGGACTCATAACTAAGTTGTAGAGCTCCATTAAGTAAGTTTCAATAAAAAAGTTCAAAATTAGTTCTGGAAGAATTAGTAGTGCAGCTCTTTCTAGATCATAATCAGGACATAATTATTGTCAGTTTAGTTAAATGTTTGATCCCCGACGACTATTGATCAAAAGGGAAGATTTTGTTTGGATTCATTTTATTGAGGTGTGGCTATTAAATAACGAGACTGACGCTGCTACAGAAGAAGTGCGCATGCGCCAAACGCCAGCAACCAACAGCTGTTATCGTGAAGCCTTCTCTTTCGAATGTAGTGCCTCTCGCTTCTGTAAACAAATCAGTACAGCCGTAGCCTTCGTTCGCATTAGGGTTGTTTTTTTGTTTCGCCGGAAAAATGTTAAGTGTAACAGTAGAGCAACGAATTGTTGTGAAATTTCATGTGAAACTTGGAAAAACCGCTACTGAAACTTATAAACTATTATTTGTTATTTGTTATATATTGTTAACTATTATAAATTATTATTTGTTGTTATAAACTGAAACTTATAATTTATTGAAATATCCACCATCCATGCACTGGAAGAGCCCATCTTCACCGAGAGCCAAAAAAGCTCGATTGAGCAAATCAAAATTCAAAGCAATGTTGATTGTTTTTTTCGATATTCATGGGATTGTGTACCTTCATGTTCTTGCTGAACTCCGCGAAAGAATAAGGAAAAAACGACCTGAATTGTGGAAGGACAAGTCATGGGTTCTCCACCAAGACAATGCGCCGGCTCATTCCGCATTGTCTGTTAAGAGGTTTCTAGCCAAATTCAGCATCCCAGTGTTAGACCATCCGCCTTATTCGCCGGATCTTGCGCCGTGCGACTTCTATCTGTTTCCTAAGGTGAAATCTGCATTAAAAGGAACAAGATTTGAGTCTGTTGAAGCTGTGAAAGAGAAAACGGCACGCGTCCTGAAGGAGCTGACAGAAAAAGACTTCCAGCACTGTTTCGAACAATGGAAGATTCGCATGGAGCGTTGTAGGGATAGAGGAGGGGTGTATATTGAAGGTGATAATAAGTAAAAATGTATGAAATAAAAATAAAATGTTTTACAGCGTCAGTCTCGTTATTTAATAGCCACACCTCGTATATGTAACTATAATATGACAATTTGGGCTGAACAGTAAAATTGGTTTGTCATATCCTAATTATAACAGTATAAAATTTTCATTCTTTGATTACTTGGCAATATGTTGTCTCGTCTTTATGTTTTGAAATTTCTTTAGGATAAGCTGTTAATAATCCCAAGTTTTTTCTGATGCTGATTAACTCAAGTGATAATATTTACCCATTTGAGCATTTACCTGATAAAATGCTAAAAATATCGATTATGTAACCATCTCTATACTTTGTTGGTACCACTTTGGGTACCACTACTGAAGTGCGGCTGATGGGGCAGCCCTGCTTCGGGGCGTGGCCTAAGGCGCAGCGATCGCTCGGCGCCTTGCCGAACTGCCGTCCCCACCACCTTCTCCCCTTCGTTGATAAGGCTCCAGCTCGCTGTTCTGTCCGAGTTATTTTTCCCGCCATTTCTCTTCAGTAGTCGACTATGACGTCATGTAATCGTCAGCTCTCTATATCGACAATAAAGATCGACCGTGCTACTTTCGATACTAATACCTTAAGTTTGAAATTAAATATCTTTATACACACTTTCGATTTATTATATAATTTACATGTTTTCAAACTTTCCTGCTGAGAATTAAGCATCACAATATCATTTTACCGATCTTAAGCTCATTTACAGAGTTATATTTCTTATTATAAGTAAAACAGCTCAAATTAACTTTTCTTTTTTTTATTATATGGTTTATCACTTTACCTCTTTATTTTTTCCATCTTTTTAATTACTATTTATTGTATTTCTCTATTTACTACTTCATATCTCATTATTTGTCTCATAGTTATAATTATTATTTATTCTATTTCTGTACTTGAGATCTCATTATTTGTCACATAGATATAATTATTATTTATTCGATTTCTCTATTTAATATTTCAATATTTACTTTTATCGGTTACTTTACTTTTACTGGCTGACACAAAAACTTTTATACCTATTTTGTTTTAACATTCTTACTATTAATCAACATCACACATTTTAAGTGGTGTTACAAATTTGTTTTTCACGATTGCAGGGAATACCACGCTTCTTGCACATATATGGTCTTAGTTTTTCAAAAGTCACACTTCCTATTCTGTTACTATCATCTCTTTTGATTATAGTTTGACAAACATTGTCATTGCAGAACTTCAAACTTTGTTTAGGTGATTTTGCTTTAATGAGATAATGACACTTTGTGACAAATAAAAGTATTGTGCATGGTATTCATTAAATCTTATTCCAATTATTTAAGCATATGTAACAGTTAAATGATGATAATTTATAAAAACCTTTTATAGAACATATTCAAATTGAAGATTTTAAAATCAGTTTTAGCATCAGTTTAAAATCAATTTTAGCATCAGTTATTGAATGACCTATAATTGCAAGGTCATCCACAGACATGAGCAATAAAAAATATTTATGTTTGCCAATAACATAAAGTAGGTATATTGGTGATACCATTCAACGCAAGAAGTGTTCCAAATCACTTATGAAGATAGGGAAGAAAAGGGGACCTAGCTTAATAATCTATTTTATTACTGTATAGAATAATTAAATGATGATAGTTTAAATTTATAATAATAAAAGTTGGAAAAAATTATAATTACAGGCTAATATTTTATTTTGAATAATAATTCATTGATTTGTTAAATGCGTGTTCCATCAATAATGTAATGAAGCTTGTATTTATGAAAGTTGAAATGTAACTCTTTGAATTTGAATTACAGAAAATCCCGTAGTATATGAAGTAAATAAGTCTTAATTTTATTAGAAACTTTCAATCGATTTCGGAATTACTGATAATTCTAAAAATGGTATGAAAGCCGAGGGCGATGATTTCAAAAGTCCGAGAACAATATGGACTCCTAAAAGGCCGTTATTTCAAAAGTCGGAGAAGTATATCGACTTAAAAGTAGCAACTGAAAAATCGATGTGTCAATTGGAGAATTGGTAAGATGGCTTGTGACGTAAAAATGACGTGAACACTCAAGCAAGACTCGCTGTTTTTAAAAAGGAGGGGAAGTGATAAGGTGGTGGGGACATCAGCTGACGAGAATTTCCCCTCCGAAAGGGAGTGATAGCCACGCCCCGAAGCAGGGTTGCCCCATCAGCCGCACTTCAGTAGTGGTACCCAACTTTTGTAGTTGTAAGGTAACTTCCCGAATCTACATATACAAATAAAGACCAATTATTTACAAACAAATACAAATTATGGACAAATAAATTAAAAACTCTGAATCCTAGGCTTCTATCCCTGGAACTGGCCCAGTTCCTATCCCCGTTCCTCTAGTTCCAGTCAAGAAGCAGCACCGCTATGACCGCGACAAAAGTAGTGAGGTGGTTGGGGAAAGTAGTTCGCATCGGCACCAACAGATAGCAACCCTCTTATCAATGAAAGGGGCGTCATTAAACTCGGGAAAAAAAAAATGTTCCTGTTGCCTGCAACTCTTAGCAAGTGGTCTCGGGAAGTATTCATTTATTCTTCAATTTTACGTAAGTGTAATTTTCTTGATGAAGAAGATAATATTATCAAAAAATATAATAAGAAGAATATATTGCAACACAATGATAATTATTAATAATAATTATAAATTAATTTAATTAATGGAAATATATAGTAAGGAAAAGTATTGCGATCGTGAAAAATTTAGACTTCTGGTATTCAACGATATACAAGTTTTGGGGTCCCCTGAGTCCAAATAACCAAGTCCCGCGAAATGGTATCTGTGTGTTTGTTTGTGTGTTGTTTAAAACAGCTTTAATGATTTTGATTAAACTCGGTATTTGATGTATTTATATGCCAGCGATGTGACGGTCAAAATTTCATCAAAATCGATGATGAAATTTTACTTGATGCTTTTGTTGTCCCATTGTGATGTCCCATTTTCACGTGTTTTTTTTATTTACTTAAAAAAGGCTTTAACGATTTTGATCAAACTGGGTATTTGATGTATGAATATGCTTGAAGTTTATCAAAATTGGTCAAACGGAGGGGGCAGTTTATTTTATAACTTTTTTTCCAATTTTTACCTTTTTTTCCATTATCTCAAAAACGGCTCTAATGATTTTGATCAAATTCGTCATGTTTAATGAAAACCAAGCTTTCTTTAATATCAGGTAAGCTTTATCATTATTAAAATGTTCTGAGTGGGCTTGAAGGGAAGGGGCCTTTTTTGTTTTCCTATAAAGTACCTTTGAATTTTTTTGTTTTGTAGGGAGAAATAAGCTGTTCCCGTTATGCCTAAAAATTAGAAATGTATAAATACGAAATATGAAAAAAATCGAATAAATATATACAAGAGAAAAAAAGAAAAATATTCACGCATGGGCAGTACGCCTTTAATGACAGACGATTTTTTAAAATCAAAGACTTTATGTTAATTTTAATTTAAAATTAAAAATTATTTGTTTCATGGTAACTAAATTAAGTTTTCAACAACTACATGGAGAATTATAAAATTAGACGACTTGGAGTATCAGGGCGGATTCACACTATCGCTCCGCTCCCGCTCCACTCCCGGTCCGCTCAAATATTCTAAAGAGAAATAGACAGAGAATTCCACTATCGGTACCGCTCCGGTCTCGCTCCACTCCCGGTCCGCTCTCACTCTATCCCATTCACACTAGCGCTCCGCTCCCGCTCCGCTCCAGGTCCGGTCTCACTGGCAAAATATTCTAAAGAGGAATAGAGAGAGGTTAATCACAATATTGGCACAGGTCCGGCCTCGCTCCGCTCCCGCTCCACTCTCGCTCCCCTCCCGCTCCACTCTCCTAAAGTCTTTTCATATTCACATTATATAATTTACACCGTTCACGATTGAAGCCATTAGTATTTAGCCAAGTATTTATTTATTCATCAATTTTGCGGCCAAAAAAGTTCAACTTAAAAAAAAAAAAAAATATATATATATATATATATATATATATATATATATAAAATTATAAATTAATTTAATTAATGGTGAAGAAATAATTTAAATTTTTTTCCGAATGTATTCGAATACGTTTGAAATGATTAAAAAAAAAAAAATCACCAACAATACGCGCGGTTTTTCGACGTGAAAAATTCATGTTATGTTTGAGATATATTTTGACCGGAAGTCTAAATTTTTCACGATCGCAATACTTTTCCTTACTATATATTTCGTATATAGGTAAGTGAAAGTAAAAAAATCTGGTGTGTGCGCGCAACACACAACTTTCACTTACCAACTTACTTAGATTAGAAATTGACGTGATTTGCTAAATATCATTTCCCAAAGTCACACATTTTTCTACATTCATATCTTATTTTTAATCCCGTTAATCGTTAAAGCCGTTTTTGAGTAAATGAAAAAAAACCGTGAAAATGTTACAAAATTTATTAAGTAAAGTCCCCCCTCCGGTTGATCAATTTTGATGAAATGTTGGCTATCACATCTTTGGCATATACATACATAAATACCCAGTTTGATCAAAATCGTGAAAGCCGTTTTTGAGTAAATTAAAAAAACACATGAAATTGATACAAAATTTATTAAGTAAAGTCCCCCCTCCGGTTGATCAATTTTGATGAAATGTTGGATATCAAATCTTTGGCATATACATACATCAAATACCCAGTTTGATCAAAATCGTTAAAACCGTTTTTGAGTAAATAAAAAAAAACACTTGAAAATTATAAAAAATTTATTAAGCAAAGTCCCCCCTCCGGTTGATCAATTTTGATGAAATTTTTACAGTCATATCTCTGAAATATAAATAGATCAAATACTCAGTTTAATCAAAATCGTTAGAGCCGTTTTTGAGAAAATCGAAAAAAACTTAAAAAGTTATTAAACAAAGTACCCCCTCCCTTTGAGCAATTGTGATGAAATTTTTGCTGTCACATCGCGGGCATATACATACACTAAATACCCAATTTCAGGTTCGCAAACACAAAAACACACACACACACACACACACACACACACACACACACACGCACGCACGCACGCACGCAGGCAGGCACGCACGCACGCACGCACGCACGCACGCACATACGCACGCACGCACGCACGCACGCACGCACGCACGCACGCACGCACGCACACACACACACACACACACACACACACACACACAACACACACACACACACACACACACACACACACACACACACACACACAGACCATTTCGCGGGACTTGGTTAATTGGACTCAGGAACCCCAAAACGTGTATTTCCGTTGAAAACCGGAAGTCGAAATTTTTCACGATCGCAATACTTCCATTTACTATATATTTCATATATAGGTAAGTGAAAGTAAAAATCTGGTGCGTGCGCGCAACACACAACTTTTACTTACCAACTTACTTAGATTAGAAATTGACGTGTTTTGCTAATTATCATTTCCCAAAGTCACACATTTTTCTACATTCATATCTTATTTTTGTTAATCGTTAAAGCCGTTTTTGAGTAAATAAAAAAACCCGTGAAAAGATACAAAATTTATTAAGTAAAGTCCCCCCTCCCGTAGATCATTTTTGATGAAATTTTTACAGTCATATCTCGGGCATATAAATACATCAAATACCAAGTTTGATCAAAATCGTTAAAACCGTTTTTGAGTAAATAAAATCTGGTGCGTGCGCGCAACACACAACTTTCACTTACCGACTTACTAAGATAAGAAATTAATGCGTTTTGTTAAAGCCACTTCTCAAAGTTACTCATTTTTCCACATTCATTTCTTATTTTTGTTTTCATTTGCTCAGATCATTTGATATAGATGATGATGATAGCGCTTACCTGATATTAAAGAACACCTAATTTTAATTAAACATGGCGAATATGGTGAAAATCGTTAAAGGCGTTTTTGAGAAATGGAAAAAAAGTTATGAAATAAAGTGCCCCCACTGCTTGATCAATTTTGATTAAATGTTGGTTATCACATCTTTGGCATATACATACATCAAATACCCAGTTTGAACAATATCGTGAAAGCTGTTTTTGAGTAAATAAAAAAAACACGTGAAAATTATACAAATTTTATTAAGTAAAGTCCCCCCTCCGGTTGATCAATTTTGATGAAATGTTGGCTATCACATCTTTGGCATATACATACATCAAATACCCAGTTTGATCAAAATCGTGAAAGCCGTTTTTGAGAAAATAAAAAAAACACGTGAAAATGATACAAAATTTATTAAGTAAAGTCCCCCCTCCGGTTGATCAATTTTGATGAAATTTTTACAGTCATATCTCGGGCATATAAATAGATCAAATACCCAGTTTGATTAAAATCGTTAAAACCGTTTCTGAGTAAATAAAAAAAAATACGTGAAAATTATAAAAAATTTATTAAGCAAAGTCCCCCCTCCGGTTGATCAATTTTGATGAAATTTTTATAGTCATATCTCTGAAATATAAATAGATCAAATACTCAGTTTAATCAAAATCGTTAGAGCCGTTTTTGAGAAAATCGAAAAAAACGTAAAAAGTTATTAAATAAAGTACCCCCACCCTTTGAGAAATTTTGATGAAATTTTTGCTGTCACATCGCGGGCATATACATACACTAAATACCCAATTTCAGGTTCGCAAAGTTTATAGTTTTTGAGCTAGTCTGTTCACACACACACACACACACACACACACACACACACACACACACACACACACACACACACACACACACACACACACACACACACACACACACACACACACACACACACACACACACACACACACGCACGCACGCACGCACGCACGCACGCACGCACGCAGGCACGCACGCACGCACGCACGCACGCACGCACGCACGCACCTACGCACGCACGCACACACACACACAGACCATTTCGCGGGACTTGGTCATTTCGACTCAGGGGACCCCAAAACGTGTATTTCCGTTGAAAACCGGAAGTCGAAATTTTTCACGATCGCAATACTTCCACTTACTATATATTTCATATATAGGTAAGTGAAAGTAAAAAACTCGAAGTTAATGAAATTAGATCCCTTAAAAATAGAAATATGCAACAATGAATCGAAAAGTACAAAGAACTTTCAAGTTTTGCAATACAAACACTCTAAAAGTTGTAGAGACATACAAATATAAGCATATAAATGTGGAAAAGTGTGGCATTTAAATGTTATGGAAACACGTCGATTTCTAATCTGAGTAAGTTCGTAAGTGAAAGTTGTGTGTTACGCGCATCCCACCAGATTTTTACTTTCACTTACCTATATATGAAATATATAGTAAGTGGAAGTATTGCGATCGTGAAAATTTTCGACTTCCGGTTTTCAACGGAAATACACGTTTTGGGACCCCCTGAGTCGAAATAACCAAGTCCCGCGAAATGGTCTGTGTGTGTGTCTGTGTGTGTGTGTGTATGTGAACAGACTAGCTCAAAAACTATAAACCGTGGGAACCTGAAATTGGGTATTTAGTGTAGGTATATGCCCGCGATGTGACAGCAAAAATTTCATCAAAATTGCTCAAAGGGAGGGGGTACTTTATTTAATAACTTTTTACGTTTTTTTCGATTTTCTCAAAAACGGCTCTAACGATTTTGATTAAACTGAGTATTTGATCGATTTATATGCCCGAAATATGACTGTAAAAATTTCATCAAAATTGATTAACCGAAGGGGGGACTTTACTTAATAAATTTTGTATCATTTTCACGTGTTTTTTTTTTACTTTCACTTACCTATATATGAAATATATAGTAAGTGGATTTGATATTTAGCAAAGCACGTCAATTTCTAATCTAAGTAAGTTGGTAAGTGAAAGTTGTGTGTTGCGCGCACGCACATAGTTTTTTTTTTTTATAGCTTGCTTGTTTGTTATTGCGAGTTGCTTTTTGTAAATATATCGTGAAGATGAATCGATAGAAGATGTATTTACGTCTCGTAGTAAAGTTCGTCTCTTATGCCTTTCTGGAAACCGAGAACGATTACCGTTCCTCTAAAACCACTTTATATTGCCTTCACAAATTTATCATGGGACTAAAGCTTCTGAACTAAAATATAATTAATTAATGATTATCTTATGCCATATTTTTTGTCACCTTAAGGGCGGATTCACACTATCGCTCCGCTCCCGCTCCACTCCCGGTCCGCTCTCGGTATGGTAAAATATTCTAAAGAGAAATAGACAGAGTATTCCACTATCGGTACCGCTCCACTCTCGCTCCACTCCCGGTCCACTCTCGCTCTACCCCATTCACACTATCGCTCCGCTCCCGCTCCGGTCTCACTGGCAAAATATTCTAAACAGGAATAGAAAGAGGGTAATCACCATATTGGTACAAGTCCGGCCTCGCTCCGCTCCCGCTCAACTCTCGCTCTACCCCATTCACACTATCGCTCCGCTCTCGTTCCACGCTCTCCTAAAGTCTTATCATATTCACATTTTATAATTTTACACCGTTCACGATTGAATCCATTAATAATCGAAGTTGTCTGTATTTGGATTTTAATTAGTAATTAACTTTCAGTTATTAAAGTATTTATTTATTCATCAATTTTACGGCCAAAAAAAAGTTCAATTTTTTGTTTTTAGAAATAGCTGTTAAGTGTACTTTTCTTGATGAAGAAGATAATATTATCAACACTTATAATAAGAAGAATATATTGCAACACAATGATAATTATTAATAATAATTATAAATTAATTTAATTAATGGTGAAGAAATAATTTAGTTTCTTTTCCGAATGTATTCGAATACGCTTGAAATCGGTAAATGCTGCGACTTTCCGATTGTGTTCTCTTCTTTTCCTGATTCATATTTTAATCATTTTTTGCTTTAATATATTTTTTGTTAATGATCTGACATTTTTTATAATACACTGCATTTTTATTCGTTTCAAATCGATATTTATTTTATTATAGCAATGAGTATGTAGTCAATAAATAAACCGGTGACCGTTTTTTACGAGTACATTAATTCATTGCAAAAGATATCTCAAACATAAAATTAATTTTTCTCGTGGAAAACCAGCGCGTATTGTTGGTGATTTTTTTTTTTTTTTTTTTATAATTTCAAGGGTATTCGATTACATTCGGAAGAAAATTTAAATCAGTTCTTCACCATTAATTAATTTATATATAATTATTATATAACTATTCTCAAGTTGAAGAGTTTTGGCCGTAAAATTGATGAATAAATAAATACTTTAATATGAAAGTTAATCATTAATAAAAATCCAAATTCAGACAAATTCGATTATTAATGGCTTTAATAGCTTAAACCTTTCAAAAGTGAACGGTGTAAAATTATATAATGTGAATCTGGTAAGACATTAGGAGAGAGGACCGGGCGCTAGTGTGAATGGGGTAGAGCGAGAGCGGATCGGGAGCGGAGAGGGACCCAAACCGATAGTGTGAATAGGCCCTAAATGCTTTAGGGCAGGTGGGGTAATTGGGAATCAGGGGTAAATAGGAACAAGGGCCACTAACGCTGAGGTGGGGGTCTGGAGAACCAAAGAGCTATAAAACTTTTAAGTTAATATCTCTATGAACCGGTAGAATGAGTTCCCGCCTTTTTCCAGTCATCAGCTTCCTGTTCACCGGTGACGTCATAAAAAGGACTCAGGGGACCCCAAAACGTGTATTTCCGTTGAAAACCGGAAGTCGAAATTTTTCACGATAGCAATACTTTTCCTTACTATATGTATATTTCGTATAGGTAAGTGAAAGTAAAAATAATAAAAAGCTGGGACCACTTCCTCTGTCTCCTAATCAACCCACTGGGTTGGACAGGTTTAATAGATTTAAACCTTTTTATTGAATTATACTATAAGTATCTTAATTTATTTGTCAACATAGAAACCATGTTATTTTTTTTATGTTCTCAGGTAAGGCTAAAATAATAAAAAAAAAAAAAAATCAATTCACATTACGTATATCTATTCTTTTCAGCGATGTAATTATGTGGAATTTAAATTTGATAGTAGTTTAGTATGTCCAAAAAGGTTCTCAACCTATCTGCATGTAAGTTTTATATAACAACTTGATATTTGAATAAGCGACTGTCTGAAAGCGCTGTGTTAAACTGGCCGTCGTAAGTGGAGATTTACAGTTTTCATATTGAAATATGTTTAAAAAATTAATATTATGATTAAATAATATTTTTTTACTTTTTTTCCTGTAGATTTTGAGCTATAACTTGGACAACCTACCTAGTTACCTAGAGCAAAGTGGGCTTGAACCATTTTTGTTTAGAAATTTTAGAAATAAAAATTTACCCTTATCAACTTATCAACTAACTCACGGAGGAATGCTAAATAATTTTATATTTTTTTTTTATAGACTAAATTCTCTGGCGGTTTCCTACATGGATATTCTGTATGTATCATTTGGGATACACATTCTGTTCCTGTTTCCCAATAAAACAGAACTCCTTTATGTGAACAGATTCACATAAAAGTGTGTAAAATTTTATCACTGCCATTCATAATTTTTGTATTTTCCAAATTATGTAAATATATATTTCACCTGTAGGCAAAATAGTGACCCAATTCGAATTTATTCAAGTTTTATTAAGTGTCTATATAAATGAAATATACTATGCAACGAAAGTGCCATAATTAAATTAGCAATACTGTTCAATACCTACTTACCGTTTATTATCTTTTAATACATATTTCTAATTATTGTTAAGCTCAATTTGTTTATTTTTATAATTTCTAATACTCCTCTCCTATTCTCTAATAATCATTCATTTATAAATTAGAACTTAGGAAAATACATGATCGTTCACGCCCAACGTTTGTGCGTTAATACAAAAATTACACAATAAATATTTCTAGCATCACGCAAATATCATCATCAGTATTCATTTGAAAAAATATCTAAAGAATAAATCTTATGATGTTATATGAGATTTGTCAAATAATTTTACTAGTATACAACTTTTTATTCAAATGTTTGTCTTAGTTAAAAGGTGGCAGATAAATTATAATTATTCTTTATTTTCCGATAAAGTTAGTTTCGTTCGAATAATACATAATTTTATTTGTCAACCTAATCTATTTATTACATGGGATGAATTTTACTCAACTCTAAACTAAATATAAACATCCTTAAGGATATTTCATTCTGCGAAGATCATTAACGATCATAATCCACCTCACCATTCTTACCATTGGAGGTACAACCAAGAGCAGCCAATCTTGGATAGTTCGTGAACCTTCGGTCCCACTCGCCTAAGAGCTCGGCAATGCCCGCACGGCCTGTGTATTCTTCAGTAGCCTAGGAAACGTTGCAAGTGTGGTGTTAGTCGGCCGTGCTCGTGTTGTATACGTGTTTTTAAAATTTGTTCTGGAGGGATTCTGGATATGTTCTTGGGGTCTCAAATTTAAGAGGTACGTTTAAAGCTATGATTTCTGTATAAAATTTTTTTTTCCTAATTTATTTGCAGATATTAACTTAATTAATCAAAATATTATTTATTTGAAAATAATTTTAATTTTATATTTATTTTAATCGATTTATTTTAAATAATATATAAATATTAATATTAAGGTTATCAATCACATTTGGTTTTGTTAATGCATGTCTTTAAATAAAAATATGAAAAAAAGTTGAAATGTTCATGGAAACAAGTTCATTTAGCCTAACAATATATAAAAGATAAATGTAAAATAATCGGAACGGATAATAGTAGAATAGAGCTTATCCCTTAACATTAAAAAAGTTTATTATAAAAAAATTACTCTAACTTTCGCTAGGTCTACTGACCATAACATTGTTGATAATGTGAACTCAACAATCATTTTTTTATATATCATTTCTTTATATCAACAATATGTGCAGCTAAACAATGCTATTATTTAAAATTTGATTTCAAGTTAGATTACTAGTTTTATAGAATTTTTTTTTAAATTATAAATATAATTTTTAATTTGTAATACTGGGTATAAACATTTTCAAATTGCTCATCTAATTATATCTTTAATGTTATAATAATTCCTTATGTGTTTTTTATTCCGCGTATTGGGCAACTATTTTTAACCGACTTCGAACGAAAGAGGAGGTTACTCAATTCGATACGTATGTGACTTTTTTTTTTTTTTTGTGCCTTTTTTTTTTTTTTCTATGTATGTTCACGGATTACTCAGAGATGGGTGGACCAATTGGAATGAAACCTTTTGCATCTTGTAGAGTATTTTCCCAAGGTGGTCCCATTTAATCCTTTTTGGGGTTCCTAATTTATTGAAGAAGTTATCGGGAAAAAACATGAAAATAATTATTTAATTATCGCTCAAATTGTTTACTTATTGGAAAAACATATGGCATATATAACATAAGGTATGCTCCAACAAGCTATTAAAACTAATTGATAACTAACAAATCCAAATATTGTATTACTGCTGGATGAATCAAATGGGAAAACCAACCAATCAAATTCAGAATCAAAAGAGTGGGGGGAGAACACGAGCAGTCTGTTAGTTATCGATGTGTTTTACGTGCTTTTTGGAACAAACCTATACATAACCTTAACTAATTTTTCAACATTAGATTTAAATGAAGATATAAATATCAGCAGAATATAATATCGCTGTAGTTTTCTGTAGCGATATTAGCATAAATATTAGATAGATGTATATTCACCGATAATAGTAAACCTTCTTTATTTAGATCTAATCAACGTTTGGACATCATAATCATAAGACAACAAAATTCGTGGAATTCCAAGAAAGACTGAGTATTGGTAATCGTTTTAAAGCAGAATTTAAGACTTCTTCAAGCTCCCGAAGGATCGTTTAAATTTAAAATCGTAGCTATTATTGATTTAAATTAGATTTTGATTTCTATCTTTTATTGACTATGCACATTAAAAAAGAATACAATAATTCCTGGAAAAGCTCATTTTCAGTTGACTTAATAAAGGATTCAGATACCTCTGTCTTCACTCGATTACTGTTGAATATCTTGCCGGAGGTCTTGTGCCGATCCTTTATGGGTGACACTTCTGTTATGTTATCCGGATTACTAGTATCGGTTTTTAAATTTGTTTTTACAACTATCGAGGCTTTTGCTGGTGTTCATCCATCAATAAAAACTACAAAATAAAACTTGATAACTACCCGAAAACAACCTCATTGTATGAAAGTCCCCTCAGCAAAAATTTGGCAGTCATGGGAATGATTGTTAAAAATGATGATAAATGCTACGCCACAAGAATTGAAGCAACATTGTTTAGCAATTTATTTTCTGAATAATGTTTTATTACGAAGGATATAATTCATAGTACTTCGGTATAAATTTAGTCAAAAATTCATCGAATGGAATTACGAACATAATTGAATCAACCTTTGGAATTAAGTCAGTAGTCTAATACGGAGAATTATCCTTCGTAATAATAAATTAACCATAAGTGAGTCCCAAACCCTGTTGCTTCTATCCTAGCGAGACAGTCTTTTTGATATCGATAAATTTTATGGTTGCCCCTTTTTTGCAGGGACTTCTATCCAATGATGTAATCCAATGAAGTCGTGTTTAATATCGCCATAGTTTTTAGAAGGATATTCAAGCAATCAAAATTTTGTCTAAAACCGGCCAAATTCTCGACTGTTCAGTGACTTATCTACTTCATCTTGGAATGGCCGGATTTATGTATTTATGTATATTTAACTCGACACATCTCGGAACACTGATTCTCTACGTAAATGACAAGTACTGACGACATTTAGCAAAGGAAAAATATTGTCATTGTGGAAAAACATTTTATGTGTTCCCTTCCCAATTGAACATTGATCTTTTTTAAAAAAAAAAAAAATCCATTTATAATCATAAAACGTAGTGTGTTGAAAGTTGTATAATACACGCACCGCTTTCCCACTTTTCTGTGTGTATTCATAAAATTGAAAAGGTAAAGTGTATTTCATAATAATTTTATACAATTATTGTATAATAAAAAGACCTGGGAAAGACAAACGTGTTAGAGCGTAAAAAGATTTCGAAATTTTTAAACCAACGTTTATTTTATCAACGACCAATTACCAACGAAATTATTAAACCAACGTACGGTTTTCTACATTTGTTATCTTCTCCAACTAAAAATTGTTAAATAAAAAACATTTTATAAAAAAATATTAAACCGACTTCAAAACCTAGGAACCAGTAAAAATAAATTCACTGAAAAGTATGAAATAATTACCTTTTGATTTTTATGAATACACAGCAAAATTGAAAATGGTATAAAAAGTGGAAAAGTGCAATAAGACTAATAATTTTATTTTGATTTGTACAAATACACACTAATTGCTAATAAAAATTATTAAATTTAAATATTAAATACTATGTTCAATACAACACAATCTTTTCGGAGGCGGCGCAAAATTTAAAATTTTTTACACTAGACATTATGAAAATCTTCTAAATGGATCTTCTCTTCCCAGCTATTGATTTCAATGCCTACTAATGGAATTGTATCAGTAACATGTTATTTCTATTTTGCGCCGCCTCCGAAAAGATTGTGTTGTATTGAACATAGTATTTAATATTTAAATTTAATAATTTTTATTAACAATTAGTGTGTATTTGTACAAATCAAAATAAAATTATTCGTCTTATTGCACTTTTCCACTTTTTATACCATTTTCAATTTTGCTGTGTATTCATAAAAATCAAAAGGTAATTATTTCATACTTTTCAGTGAATTTATTTTTACTGGTTCCTAGGTTTTGAAGTCGGTTTAATATTTTTTTATAAAATGTTTTTTATCATTACTTAATTTTTTAATTACCTTATTTTAATATACACAAACCTTTTATTTATTTAACTCAATTCTTTATTTTATTACAGTGAAACGCAGATATAATGTTAATTTTCATAAAAAAAAATATATATATGTATAAATAAAAAAAAAGTATTTTGCAAAATCAATAATGGAAATATTGATTGTCAACGACAGGATTTTTAAAAATTCTTAAGGGATGTGAAACATTTATCTTTTAAATTTGACTTTAAAGTTTTGAATGTTTCTTTTTTAATTAATAGTTTCATTATTGATATTTACCTACCACTCCTACTATATATATCACTTTATATCAGTTATTATATCAATATATATGTACATATAAACATGAACGAGAATAAACTATACATTGGTTGAATTTAATTGTATCTTGATAATTTATAATTTTCATATATTTGATAAAGTAATTTACTTAAATTGTATTATCTCACCGTTATAGGCAATGTTAGGCGAAGTAATAAGCAAGCAAAGGAATAAGAATAAAGTGGGGAATAAAAATTGAATCTGTTCTCAACATTTTGAGTAGATTTTTTTTTATTTTTTTTACTATCACTTACCTATATATGAAATATATAGTAAGTGGAAGTATTGCGATCGTGAAAAATTTCGACTTCCGGTTTTCAACGGAAATACAAGTTTTGGGGTCCCCTGAGACCAATTAACCAAGTCCCGCGAAATGGTCTGTGTGTGTGTGTGTGCGTGCGTGCGTGAGTGCGTGAGTGCGTGAGTGTGTGTGTGTGTGTGTGTGTGTGTGTGTGTGTGTGTGTGTGTGTGTGTGTGTGTGTGTGTGTGAGTGTGTGTGTGTGAGTGTGTGTGTGTGTGACTCATAAAACTCGTTGAGCCCACGCATGCGGAGTACTCCTTTAATGACAGACCATTGTTCATAATTAAAGCCGTTCTGTTCATTTGAGAAGTGGCAATTAACAAAACGCATTAATTTCTAATCTAAGTAAGTTGGTAAGTGAAAGTTATGTGTGTCGCGCGCATGCACCAGATTTTTTTTTTTTATAGAATTCTTTTTTTGATTGGATGTCATTTTTCAACTCCATCTGATAAACGATAAGAACAAACAATAAGGGGGGCCTTATGTTTGCTGGATCATGCTAGCTGGGTAGAAAAATAATAGTAGACTTTCTTAATTAAAGTAATTAAGCGTTAAAATATAAATTTGTGTAATTATTTTGCCTTCAAGTATATCTTTTGATATTTTTTTTTTTTTTTTTTTGTACTCTGATTACAATATGAAACATGTATGATGTAGCTATTATTTTAAGACACTGAGGACGGCCCTGGAGGTCGAAACCTATGGAATATAGAAAATAAAATAAATAGTAGTAGAGACTAAGATCCAAATTATTTTCCTCATAACTAGGAAGTCTCTAACCCTTTTTAAATAAATAAGTAAGTTCATAGTTTTTTAAATTTAGTATTGTTTAAAGGGGTCATAAAACTAGGGATTCTTGGGTGATTTTTATTCCTTTTCCAAAATCGGCTTAGTTGCAAACATGAGCATTATATAAATACATGTGAAGACCCCACGCTAAGAACGTGTTCAGTCACATTTTGCAAATTTTACAGGAGAGCAAATAGATTGTTTAAATCTTGTATAAAACACAACCTAGTAACTCTAAGTCAATGGGAAAGATAGTGTATGCCCAATATATTTTCAAATAATGGTAATGTTAATATAAATACAATAAATAATTTGTCAGTCCAAAAAAGAATTGTAATTGCGTGTGCTCCCAAAAAAAAATTGTAAATATCTCAAGGACTCGATCCGCTGTTTTCTTGTAGACTACACAGATTTGTAGTACTCGAAATGGCTTTCTATAATGCGCTATAAAACAACATTCAAAAAAATGGACTGAACACGTTCTTAGGGTGGGGTCTTCATATTTGTAATTGGTGGCAATATGTTTTAATATGGTCTATATCATTTTTCAAATGGTAGTTACCATGAGGATTGTCTTCAGCTTGTAAAACTTATTTTGATTTTGTAATTGTGCTATTTCATGAATATAAAGACTTATTGTTATTATTTTTCAAAATTATTAAAAATCATTGTCTGTGTGAAAATAAAAAAGATCTTGGAAACTATTAAATATTCAATAATAGGCGGAAAAAGTCAGATTTAATAAAAGGCATTCATGATCATTATAAAAAATATACTTCAGTAAATTTTATTAATTCACTAATTTTATTAAGTAAATAAATTAATTTTATTTATTTTTTAACCGATTTCGAACGAAAGAGGAGGTTACTCAATTCGATACGTACGAGTATGTGCCTTTTTTTCTTTTTTTTTTCTATATATGTCCACCGATTACTCCGAGATGGATGGACCAATTGGAACGAAACCTTTTGCGTCTTGTAGAGTATTTTCCCAAGTTGGTCCCATTAAACCCTTTTTTGGGTTCTTAATTTATTTAAGAAGTTATCGGGAAAAAACATGAAAATAAATATTTAATTATCACTAAACATTTTTACTTAGGTATTGGAAAAACATATGGCATATATAACATAAGGTATGCACCAACAAGCTAGTAAACTCATTGGTAACTAACAAATCACAATATTGTTTTAATGCTGGATGAATCATGTGGGAAAACTAACCAATCAAATTTAGAATCAAAAGAGTGGGGGGAGAACATGAGCAGTCTATTAGTTATCGACGTGTTTTAAGTGCTTGTTGGAACCAACGTATACTTAACCTTAACTAATTTTTCAACAGTAGATTTCAATAAAGCTATTGAATATCCGCAAAATATAATATCGGTGTCGTTTTCTGTTGCGATATTAGTATATATATTAGATAGATATATATATTCACCGATAACAGTAAACCTTCTTAATTTAGATCTAGTCGACGGTTGGACACCATAAACATAAGACCACAAAATTCGTGGAATTCCAAGAAAGACTGAGTATTGATAACCGTTTTAAAGCAGAATTTAAGACTTCTTCAAGTTCCCCAAAGTTCGTTTAAATTTAAAATCGTAGCCATTATTGCTTTAAATTAGATTTTGATTTCCGACTTTCACTCGTTATGCTAGTTAAAAAGGAATACGATAATTCCTGGAAAAGCTTATTTTCAGTTGATTTGGGGGCCTTAACATTCAGGAACCTCTGTCTTCTTCCGGAATCACTCGGTCATATTAATATACAATGTAATCATGAAATCGTGTGCCGATTCTTCATAGAACGACACTTCTGTTATGTTTTCCGGATTACTACTATAGGTTTCTAATTTTGTTTCTGCAACTAGAATAAATTAGAAAGGCTGTCAGTGCCAAATCATTTATTTTGAGAAGACGAAAATCTGCTATCTAAGCTCAAATGAAGCTCGAAAAAATATAAGGGGCATGTCCAGTTATGAAATCATTTACGTTCTGCTAAATGATTTCAATATTAGTTTGTTCCATCACCAATTTCATCTATGATGGCTAATTGTCTAATTTTTTTTTTACGTTGCTAGCTGGTGGCTCACAGGCTTTGCTATTGTCTAGATAGGAGAGTCTAGATATAAAAATCTTTAAGATAGGCACTTATTAGGAATTATTTCCATCATTCATTATCCAGTTGATTTTTCGATTTTTTACACTTTTCCACTGGCCTAAATTGTGAGTTGTAATTGTTTGCTGTGTATTAACTGAAATGTAGTAGAATAAAGCGTTATCAAAGAGCAAGACTGCCTTAAGACAATTTCCATTGATTTTGAGGTTTCGATCGATCTTTATTAAATCGAAAGAAATTTAAATATTCGAATTCTAAAGGTTGCCGAAATTTTCAAAAGCCAAACCTTCATAAGTTCAGTGTTTACGGTTCGTGAGTGCCTAGAGTGTTGTTAAGAGCCTAAGTCCAATAATAAATAAATGAATTTTATTGAAATAGACAGTGAAAATGAGCTTGCATGTGTTTAGGGGTTTTTCGCGTTCGAGGTAGTCATCTCTCAGGTACCGAAATAACTAACACAAATATTGTGTATTGTATTCCCCTATTAATGAAAATTTTCCTATGACACTTTTCCCATACAGACATTACATTATTTAACAAAGAAATTAAAATTTCATTGTTTGCTGATGTTCATCCATCAATAAAAACTGCAAAATAAAAGTTGATATCTCCCAGAAACAACCTCTTTGTATGAAAGTCCCCTCAGCAAACATTTGGCAGCCATGAAAATGCTTAATATCATAAATGCTACCCCACTAGAATTGAAGAAATTAATTTTCTGAATAATGTTTTATTACGAAGGATATTATTCTCAGTACTTCGCTATTAAATTTAGTCAAAAATTCATCTAAAGGAATCACGAACATAATTGAATCAACATTGATCTTATTAAAAAAAATTCCAATTATAATCGTAGAAGGTAGGGTGTTGAAAGTTGTATTATAAAGGCACCGCTTTTCAACTTTTCTGTGTGTACTCATAAAATTGAAAAGGTGACTGTTTATAAAATTATGAATAATAAAAAAGCCCGGGAAAAAGGAACGTGGTAGAGCGTAAACAAATTTCGAAATTTGTTTTACCCAACTTGTGGTTTTCTACATTTGTTATCTTCTCCAACTAAAAAGTATGAAATAAAAAACATTTTATGAAAAAAAAAAAATTAAACCGACTTCGAAACCTAGGAATCAGTAAAAATAAATGCAAAGAAAAGTATGAAATAATTACCTTCTGATTTTTATGAATACACAGCAAAATTGAAAATGGTATAAAAGTGGAGAAATGCAATAAGACGTATAATTTTATTTTTATTTGTACAAATACACACTAATTGTTATTAAAAATTGTGAAATTAAAATATTAAATAATATGTTCAATACAACACAATCTTTTCGGAGGCGGCGCAAAATTTAAAATTTTTAACACTAGACATTATGAAAATCGTAAAATGGATCCTCTCTTCTCATCTATTGATTTTAATGCCTACTAATGGAATTGTATCGGTAACATGTCATTTATAATTGCGCCGCCTCCGAAAAGATTGTGTTGTATTGAACATATTATTTAATATTTTAATTTCACAATTTTTAATAACAATTAGTGTGCATTTGTACAAATGAAAATAAAATTATTCGTCTAATTGCATTTCTCCACTTGTTATACCATTTTCAATTTTGCTGTGTATTCATAAAAATCAGAAGGTAATTATTTCATACTTTTCATTGCATTTATTTTTACTGGTTCCTAGGTTTCGAAGTCGGTTTAATTTTTTTTTTTTTTCATAAAATGTTTTTTATTTAAAGGAAAAAATCACAATTTCATTATTAGTTGACTTTTTTTTGTTTGTTTTGTTTTTCACCTTTTTTTGTAAATATACCGTGAATGGAAATTTACGGGGGGGGGGAGGATAATGTACCATATGTATTAAAAAACAGCTTTAAATGTTTTGAACATTACATGTTTTTCTACCCATTCACTCCCTAACGAACTAATAAAATAGTTTTTATTTTTATGTTTGACAATGGAAAACAAAATAGATCACGGCGTTAATTTTATTTCTCTATTTAGTTGTTATGAAAATGTAATTTAGTTACCATGGAAATAAATGATTTCCATTAATTTATTATGGTCATACAAGCAGTTGTAACACGTAGACAACTCTTTCGCATGCGCATTACGCCTTGATGTTACAAATGGACTGTTACTAAAGTATAAGAGTTGTTAAGTGCTTTTTGGAACAAATCTAATATTTGTTTGTTTAAAATGTATTTATGCCAATTTTTCAGGCATATAAATACAAAATTATTAAATAAATATTATTATTACTATTTTTATAGAAAATCATTAGAAAACAAAATATTATTCTTTCGGAGATTCTCAGCTTTCCAACGATATATTATACATATACATTACTGCATTCATTAATGGAAATTGAAATTTTCATCTGGTGGAAACACTTTTCTTCTTTATTCTTCCTGTATATTTTTATCAAATTATTCCATATTTAATATTTAGCCATTTATTATTACTAGGCATGATATAAGTCCGGCAGTGTATACATTACAACGTTTTTTTAGTTTGAATTTATAGGTAGTTTTGTTACAAAAGATGATGCAGTTGTTTATTCTGATTTAGATCCGTGGGAGGAGATTATGACGCCTTCCGATACATTTCGAAGAATATCAGAGAAATGGGCAAGGGCTTCCGCAGGATTTCGTCTAGGGGGAGTAGATAAACCATCTGTGAAAAGTAGTGCTTTAAGTCCTCTTGATAATTTTACTCCCAAGTCATTTATAGCAAAAAACGCGGAACTTGGTTATTTGGACTCAGGGGACCCCAAACCGTGTATTTCCGTTGAAAGCCTGTAGACGAAATTTTCCTAGATCCCAGTACTTTCCCTTACTATATATTTCATCTATAAGTAAGTGAAAGTATTTTATATTTTAGCTTTACTGAAGAAGTAAAATTTAAATTACTTCCCTTGCTTTAATTTTCGGTAATAATGAAATTTATCATTTCTGTCCTTATTTATATTTGTGGCATTGGTTTAGTATATGAAAATTGTCAAAGAAAAAAGATCTATCTATGATTCTCTATAACATATGTTGAAATATGTAGTTTCACAGGCACACTAAGTAAAAATGAAATTCATGTATGTGAACAAAGATGGAACTGGAATTACCACTTGTTTCATAAAAAATATAATCAGTATTATAAATAAGAACCAGAAGCACCAAACATCTCGTTTTCGGCAAACATGTGTACGACAGTAAATGTGTTAAGTTTTTTTGAGCATTTTAAAATAAAGGATTTAAACATTTTTTCCTTATGTTTCTGAAAGAAATAGTAAGGAAGATATTGCAGAAGCTATATAAGATATTATTATTTATTCGTATTTATAAGGGGTGAAAAACCGCTAAGGTTATAATTACCCATTATTAGAAGCTCAATAAAAACATAAATCATGTTTATCCAAACTATGATATTCCTAAATTTGGTTTAATCTACAGGAGTTGGGTATTAGCAAGATTCCAGTCCTACAGACCGGACAGTTATCCGTGTAAGCTTTGTGAGAGGATTGTGTAGCCCCGGTCCAGTTAACTAGATACAGGGCCATCTAACGCAGGCGGCCCGTAAAAGCCTGTTTTCACGAATCTGTTTAGCGAGGTTGCCTGTGGAGTTGCACTCAGCTTCTCTTCAGCCGCCATAATTGGGATTTCTTAAATCGGCAGCCTTTATCAACTGTGACATAAAATGTGTTGTTGAAATATTGGGTGGGCAAATAAGTCCTTTCGGTTTTTCAGGCTGAAATAAATCTCAGTCTTTTATTTACATAATCTAATCTAAAATATATTGATCATTATTTAAAATGGCTCTAGCCTATCTTTTCACTAACTGCACAATGCTATGTTCATAGAATGTCTCAGGTTTATTGTTAAAAAACTGATTCAAGTGGTTTTTGTTGTCCTCTTCCTTTAGGAATTTCTTTCCATTCATGGAGTTCTGCAGAGACCGGGATAAGTGGTAGTTGCTTGGAGCTAGGTCTGGTGAATAGGGAGGGTGAGGCAAATATTCCATCCAAGGCTCAATAATTTATTGCGAGTGACCAAAGAGGTGTGAGGCCTGGCGTTGCCTTGGAGGAATCTAACACCCTTCCGATTTCCCAGTTCTTGGCTATTATTTTTAATTAATTGGTCCGATTAGTTAATTGTGAGCAGTATAGAGTTGTGTTTATACTGCTCAATTCAATTATGCTCATATCAAGTGTTTTTCCTGTTGGCAAAACCTCATAGAAAATAACACCTTAGGATGCAATTCGGGTTTCGACATTCTTTTTGGAGCCGCACTACTTCGTCCTCAAGATTTTCTTCGGTCTAAATTATCGTAAAAGATCCATTTTTCATCTCCTGCTACCAAACATTTAAAAACTGGATTTTAATTTTTTTTTTTTGCCGTTTCGGTAGTAAATCACAAACAGAAATGCGTGTTGCCAAGTTGACTTCTTAAGAGAGTGAGGGACCCAAACATTAAGCCTACAAACATAGCACAGGCTCGGCTAAATCGTTTTCTACACTTGTGTGCGACACATTGAGGGCTATAGCAATCTCTCGCACTGATTGGGTGAGATTTTGATAAACAATGGCCTTAACATTGCTCGTTTCAATTTCATATGGGCGACCAGACCATGGAGCATCCATCATTGATGTCGAAATTTCATGCTCCATAAACATAGCAAATTTTTCGATGATCTTCAGCAGCACGCTTACCTTTTTTAAATTAATACAACGAAAAGAATGATGACGTTAATGAATGATATTTTCTTCCATATTCACAGTTTGCAATAGCAAACACAATAATACGCTAGTTTCAGCAAGTGTTAACAGCAGAGTATTGCCTTTGACATATTAACTACAGGTTAAACATTCCACCTTAAAGATTAAGTCATCAGACAAGAGGTGTATCATAGTGACATAAAAATAAGCAGAAAAACCGCAAGGAATTATTTGCCAATCTAATATATAAAAACCTATATTATTTTTGGACACTCAACTAGTTTTTTTTAAATGTATGAACATTTTTTTTTATTAACCTTTTCTGATCATTCTCTAACGTTTCTAAATCAATAAGACTGAGCCATCTTTTGAGGCCTTGTGTTCTTTGCTACAGTGAACCTTTGCATATAACTCCCTATAACTAGGTTGTAAGTGATCGCTACAGCATTCTGCTCCATGGTTGCTCTTTACACCAATAACGTGCGCTGCCGTTAACCGATTAGAATATGGTATATTTGGTTTGTATTAATCTCATCTGGTGATTCCCAGGTTGCTTGATGTATTTACTTATGTTGGAATTTATTAAGCACATTCAGTCTAATCCAATTTTAATTATGTTCATCGGTTTTTCTCTATCTTCCGATTGATGGGACGAAGGCTTTGCCAATATTAGCATTCATTTTCTTAAACATTTTACAATGATTTCAAAACTAGCCAAGTCCATTTTTTAATTTTCAACATTATTTTTCCTTTCACTGCTTATGCATTCTATAATATTGTGGTGAAAAGTATGTTTCCAAAAAAAACATAAAATCGCATGCAATATAACAAAAATAATAGTCACTATGATCTAGCGTAAAAAATATAATAGATCCATAAAAACAAAGCGAAAAAAGAATATTATAGAAAAACCGTTTTGGTTTATTTTTTTTGTTACTTACATAAAATCGTATGTTAGAAACTGACATAAATGTGTCAGTATTTTAATTTAATTTCCTGCATTACAATGTGGAGTATTAATTTAAATGATCTTATAGGCCGTGCTGGCTGAACATTTTGCACCGTGATTAATGACGATTCGTTCGTCGGACATCTTTTCAAATATTTCTGAATTTATGAAATGTGAAGTAGCTAAGAGCTGGATTTGACCAAGATTAATCCCCAAAAATATTTGATTATTTAAACGCATTAGACAAACTTATGTAGTTTTGTAACGGATTCTGATCACAAACTAGTTACCGCTAGTTTTATGCAAATGATAATAAAAGAGTTAATGCGTTATTAAAAATAATGCAAAGTTAGGCTTACTATTAATTATGTTAGCTCTTGCTATGTTCAGTTCTGTATTATTCGAATAAGTTAGTTGCAGTTCAAAGTAATTAGCCATTCGCGGGCGTTATAATCCAGACATTTATCGCCCTAAAATCCCATTATACTCTATTATATGTCTCTAGTTGTAAGAGTATTGCATTGTAACCTCGTTTAGTTACCACTGTTACTGTTAATTTCCGTATAATAACATAAAAGTGCATAGTGCATATATACCAAAACCTTCATTTTTTTTTTTTTTTAATTCTCAGCTTCTTAGCATACTGTACATATTACTGCACTCTTTAGCGGAGATTAAAATTTTCATCTTGGGGAAACATTTTTTTTTACTCCTGTTCATCACATTCTTTCATCTATTATATTTAGCCATTTCTCATTACTATGTTTGGCTGTTTACTACTCCATGTTTATTTATTTATATACAATCTCTTTTCGACCACTTGGGTCGTTTTCGCCCTGCAATACAGAATTGACATTATTACAATAAAAATGAAATTACAAATACAATACAAATACAATACGAACTACTATAGGAAATACTATAATAAATACTATACTATACGAAATGCTACTCCTTATAAACAAAATCTAAGGTACTTTATTGTAAGACGTTTTCCCTTCGCTATATAAGCTCTATCAAGACATTTCTATGATTATTATGCCTACAAGATATATTAAAGAATACTCGATTCTCATTAGACATGGCGAGTTTAATCAAAATCGTTTGAGCCGTTTTGGAGAAAATCGTAAAATTGTGATCAAAATTACGTTTACTCAATTCAATCATCACATTTCATCGTCACGGGAATTACCCACATCAAATGCTAAATTTTGAGTTTCGTACTATTTATCGCCTTTGATCTGGTCTGTTCACACGTGCTAACAGAGCATTTCGAGAAACGGGTCTCCAAATCTTGTAATATTGATAATTTAAGAGCTGAAGATTACAATATCAATGTTTTTATTCTATTATTTTCGAGGTTATAAAAGCTCCTCTCCAATGTATCGATTAAAAGAGATTGTCATTTTATGATTTTTAATTTTTTGACTAAATAATATATTTAATAATATATTTTTTTTTCTTTTTCAAGTCATTTGCGCCTGCGCTGTAGCGCACCTAGCAAATTTTATGTTAGTTGTGTTTATACTGCTCAATTCAATTATGCTCATATCAAGTGTTTTTCCTGTTGGCAAAACCTCATAGAAAATAACACCTTAGGATGCAATTCGGGTTTCGACATTCTTTTTGGAGCCGCACTACTTCGTCCTCAAGATTTTCTTCGGTCTAAATTATCGTAAAAGATCCATTTTTCATCTCCTGCTACCAAACATTTAAAAACTGGATTTTAATTTTTTTTTTTTGCCGTTTCGGTAGTAAATCACAAACAGAAATGCGTGTTGCCAAGTTGACTTCTTAAGAGAGTGAGGGACCCAAACATTAAGCCTACAAACATAGCACAGGCTCGGCTAAATCGTTTTCTACACTTGTGTGCGACACATTGAGGGCTATAGCAATCTCTCGCACTGATTGGGTGAGATTTTGATAAACAATGGCCTTAACATTGCTCGTTTCAATTTCATATGGGCGACCAGACCATGGAGCATCCATCATTGATGTCGAAATTTCATGCTCCATAAACATAGCAAATTTTTCGATGATCTTCAGCAGCACGCTTACCTTTTTTAAATTAATACAACGAAAAGAATGATGACGTTAATGAATGATATTTTCTTCCATATTCACAGTTTGCAATAGCAAACACAATAATACGCTAGTTTCAGCAAGTGTTAACAGCAGAGTATTGCCTTTGACATATTAACTACAGGTTAAACATTCCACCTTAAAGATTAAGTCATCAGACAAGAGGTGTATCATAGTGACATAAAAATAAGCAGAAAAACCGCAAGGAATTATTTGCCAATCTAATATATAAAAACCTATATTATTTTTGGACACTCAACTAGTTTTTTTTAAATGTATGAACATTTTTTTTTATTAACCTTTTCTGATCATTCTCTAACGTTTCTAAATCAATAAGACTGAGCCATCTTTTGAGGCCTTGTGTTCTTTGCTACAGTGAACCTTTGCATATAACTCCCTATAACTAGGTTGTAAGTGATCGCTACAGCATTCTGCTCCATGGTTGCTCTTTACACCAATAACGTGCGCTGCCGTTAACCGATTAGAATATGGTATATTTGGTTTGTATTAATCTCATCTGGTGATTCCCAGGTTGCTTGATGTATTTACTTATGTTGGAATTTATTAAGCACATTCAGTCTAATCCAATTTTAATTATGTTCATCGGTTTTTCTCTATCTTCCGATTGATGGGACGAAGGCTTTGCCAATATTAGCATTCATTTTCTTAAACATTTTACAATGATTTCAAAACTAGCCAAGTCCATTTTTTAATTTTCAACATTATTTTTCCTTTCACTGCTTATGCATTCTATAATATTGTGGTGAAAAGTATGTTTCCAAAAAAAACATAAAATCGCATGCAATATAACAAAAATAATAGTCACTATGATCTAGCGTAAAAAATATAATAGATCCATAAAAACAAAGCGAAAAAAGAATATTATAGAAAAACCGTTTTGGTTTATTTTTTTTGTTACTTACATAAAATCGTATGTTAGAAACTGACATAAATGTGTCAGTATTTTAATTTAATTTCCTGCATTACAATGTGGAGTATTAATTTAAATGATCTTATAGGCCGTGCTGGCTGAACATTTTGCACCGTGATTAATGACGATTCGTTCGTCGGACATCTTTTCAAATATTTCTGAATTTATGAAATGTGAAGTAGCTAAGAGCTGGATTTGACCAAGATTAATCCCCAAAAATATTTGATTATTTAAACGCATTAGACAAACTTATGTAGTTTTGTAACGGATTCTGATCACAAACTAGTTACCGCTAGTTTTATGCAAATGATAATAAAAGAGTTAATGCGTTATTAAAAATAATGCAAAGTTAGGCTTACTATTAATTATGTTAGCTCTTGCTATGTTCAGTTCTGTATTATTCGAATAAGTTAGTTGCAGTTCAAAGTAATTAGCCATTCGCGGGCGTTATAATCCAGACATTTATCGCCCTAAAATCCCATTATACTCTATTATATGTCTCTAGTTGTAAGAGTATTGCATTGTAACCTCGTTTAGTTACCACTGTTACTGTTAATTTCCGTATAATAACATAAAAGTGCATAGTGCATATATACCAAAACCTTCATTTTTTTTTTTTTTTAATTCTCAGCTTCTTAGCATACTGTACATATTACTGCACTCTTTAGCGGAGATTAAAATTTTCATCTTGGGGAAACATTTTTTTTTACTCCTGTTCATCACATTCTTTCATCTATTATATTTAGCCATTTCTCATTACTATGTTTGGCTGTTTACTACTCCATGTTTATTTATTTATATACAATCTCTTTTCGACCACTTGGGTCGTTTTCGCCCTGCAATACAGAATTGACATTATTACAATAAAAATGAAATTACAAATACAATACAAATACAATACGAACTACTATAGGAAATACTATAATAAATACTATACTATACGAAATGCTACTCCTTATAAACAAAATCTAAGGTACTTTATTGTAAGACGTTTTCCCTTCGCTATATAAGCTCTATCAAGACATTTCTATGATTATTATGCCTACAAGATATATTAAAGAATACTCGATTCTCATTAGACATGGCGAGTTTAATCAAAATCGTTTGAGCCGTTTTGGAGAAAATCGTAAAATTGTGATCAAAATTACGTTTACTCAATTCAATCATCACATTTCATCGTCACGGGAATTACCCACATCAAATGCTAAATTTTGAGTTTCGTACTATTTATCGCCTTTGATCTGGTCTGTTCACACGTGCTAACAGAGCATTTCGAGAAACGGGTCTCCAAATCTTGTAATATTGATAATTTAAGAGCTGAAGATTACAATATCAATGTTTTTATTCTATTATTTTCGAGGTTATAAAAGCTCCTCTCCAATGTATCGATTAAAAGAGATTGTCATTTTATGATTTTTAATTTTTTGACTAAATAATATATTTAATAATATATTTTTTTTTCTTTTTCAAGTCATTTGCGCCTGCGCTGTAGCGCACCTAGCAAATTTGTGGATAGTGTGAAATTTATCTTCGTTTTGCTTGATTTAAATTACTTGCTCGAGCATATCTCTCGGCCATTGTCTTTTTAATCTTCGTTGGACGGGTAACTGGGAAGAAAGAGAAGAAACAAGTGGGTTTGTATGGTTGTGAGTTGAACTGTAAAAGGTAGAGTATTTGTCGTGAGTGTATGATTTTACTGTTGGAATGTCCATGTCTGTGTTAGAAATGTAACATGGAGCGTTTACGATTTTCCGAAGAATCGTAAACGCTCCATGGTACATACATCATTAAACACTACATGGTACAATAATATATTTAATAAAATTTAACTTACTTTTTAAATTGTAACTGTAATTGTATATTTCTTGTGTTCTTATTGTATATTTCTCGCGTTCGTATTGTATATTTGTTGTGTTCATATTGTATGTACTTGTATTATGTTTTTTATTGTATATGTAAAACGTAAATCTATTGTAATTTTACTCCATTGTATTTAACTGCATTTTAATTTTTTGCAAAATTGTAAATTTGTATTATTCACAAGTTGGATCGAAACGTAGGCTTACCACAATAAAATCATTGTAAACTGAAAATCCTGTCTATCATTTAACCTATTATAAAATAAAAAAATCTGGTGCGTGCTCGCAACACACAACTTTCACTTACCAACTAACTTAGATTAGAAATTAATGCGTTTTGTTTATTACCACTTCTCAAATGAACAGAACGGCTTTAATTAGAATCATGGTCTGTCATTAAAGGCGTACTCCGCATGAGTGGGCTCTACGAGTTTTGTGAGTTGACAGAATATTTTTCTTTTTTTCTCCTCTATATGTTTTCTTTATTTTTATCATATTTCATGTTTAGCCATTTCTTATTTTTAGGCGTAATGAGAGACAGTTAATTTCTCCATATATTTTACAGTCATATCTCGGGCATATTAATACATCAAATACTCGGTTTAATCGAAATCGTTAGAGCCGTTTTTGAGAAAATCGAAAAAAAAACATAAAAAGTTATTAAATAAAGTACCCCCTCCCTATGGTGTATGTATATCCCGCGATGTGACAGCGAAAATTTAATCAAAATTGGTAAAACGGAGGGGGTACTTTATTTAAAGTATTTTTACGATTTTTCGATTTTCTCATCAACGGCTCTAACGATTTTGATTAAACTCGGTATTAGGTGTATGTATAGGCCCGCGATGTGACAGTCAAAATTTCATCAAAATTGATCAACTTGAGGGTGGCACTTTACTTAATAAATTTTGTCCCATTTTCACGTGTTTTTTTTTATTTACTCAAAAATGGCTTTAGCGATTTTGATCAAACTGGGTATTTGTTGTATGTATATTCCCGCGATGTGACAGCCGAAATTTCATCAAAATTGGTCTAACGGTGATGGCACTTCACTTAAAAAATGTTTTCTCAATATCACGTTTTTTTTTTATTCACTTAAAAACGGCTTTAACGATTTTGATCGAACACGTTGAGCCTACGCAGTACGTCTTTAATGACAGTTTATTGTCATTTTATATATATGTTCATAGTTTAATGTCCATTGTTTATAATTAAAGCCGTTCTGTTCATTTAATGAAAATTATTTGTTTCATGGTATCTACATGAATTTTTAACAACTACATAGAGAATCATAAAATCAGACGCGATGGAGTAGTATGCTTGCATTGCTGAATCATCGCAAGCAGAAATTTTTATTTAATAATAAAAGAAATTAGTGAACTTTAGAGAGCAAATACAAACAAAAATAAGTAAATGAATTTAAAAAAAAGTGTGACTTTGAGAAATTGAAATTAACATAACACGTCAATTTCTAATCTAATTAAGTTGATAAGTGAAAGTTGTATGTTGCGCGCATCGCACCAGATTTTATATTTTTATGATTATACCATCATTTTATGATTTTTAATTTTTTTTTCTTTTTATTATTTCTCCTTATGGAAAATTGAGTTTTAAATTTTCTCGGGGATAAAAACAAAAAAATCTGGTGCGTGCGCGCAACACACAACTTTCACTTACCAACTTACTTATATTAGAAATTAATGCGTTTTGTTAATGCCACTTCTCAAAGTTACACATTTTCGACATTCATCACTTATTTTTGTTTTCATTTGCTCTATAAACCCCTCTGAACATTTTAATATTCATAACGCTTACCTGATATTAAATAACACTCAATTTTCATTAAACATGACGAATATGAAGAAAATCGTTAAACCCGTTTTTGAGATAATCTAAAAATTAGAAAAAAAGTTATGAAATAAAGTGTCCCCTTCGGTTGATCAATCTTGATGAAATGTTGGCTATCACATCTTTGGCATATACATACATAAATACCCAGTTTGATCAAAATCGTGAAAGCCGTTTTTGAGTAAATTAAAAAAACACGTGAAATTGATACAAAATTTATTAAGTAAATCCCCCCTCCGGTTGATCAATTTTGATGAAATGTTGGCTATCACATCTTTGGCAAATACATACATCAAATACCCAGTTTGATCAAAATCGTGAAAACCGTTCTTGAGTAAATAAAAAAAAACACGTGAAAATAATACAAAATTTATAAAGTAAAGTCCCCCCTCCGGTTGATCAATTTTGATGAAATGTTGGCTATCACATCTTTGGCATATACATACATAAATACCCAGTTTGATCAAAATCGTGAAAGCCGTTTTTGAGTAAATTAAAAAAACACGTGAAATTGATACAAAATTTATTAAGTAAATCCCCCCTCCGGTTGATCAATTTTGATGAAATGTTGGCTATCACATCTTTGGCAAATACATACATCAAATACCCAGTTTGATCAAAATCGTGAAAACCGTTCTTGAGTAAATAAAAAAAAACACGTGAAAATAATACAAAATTTATAAAGTAAAGTCCCCCCTCCGGTTGATCAATTTTGATGAAATGTTGGCTATCACATCTTTGGCATATATATACATCAAATACCCAGTTTGATCAAAATCGTGAAAGCCGTTTTTGAGTAAATAAAAAAAAAAACACTTGAAAATGATAAAAAAATTATTAAGTAAAGTCCCCCCTCCGGTTGATCAATTTTGATAAAATTTTTACAGTCATATCTCGGGCATATGAATAGATCAAATACTCAGTTTAATCAAAATCGTTTGAGCCGTTTTTGAGAAAATCGAAAAAAACTTAAAAAGTTATTAAATAAAGTACCCCCTCCCTTTGAGCAATTTTGATGAAATTTTTGCTGTCACATCGCGGGCATATACATACACTAAATACCCAATCTCAGGTTCGCACGGTTTATACTTTTTGAGCTAGTCTGTTCACACACACACACACAGACACACACACACAGACCATTTCGCGGGACTTGGTTAATTGGACTCAGGGGACCCCAAAACGTGTATTTCCGTTGAAAACCGGAAGTCGAAATTTTTCACGATCGCAATACTTCCACTTACTATATATTTCATATATAGGTAAGTGAAAGTAAAAAATCATAAATGAATGACGCGGAATTCTAATAAAAGATAAAAATACTCTGGGCAAAACGGAGACTATATGTATTTATTATTTTCAGATTGATTCTAAGATATTGACACAACGGTGGTGCCTCTTTAGTGTAGCTTATATAATTGTCCGTGGTTTCGATATCCAAATTTTTAGTAAGGAGAAACGTTTTGTTTTGTTTTTTAAATACATTTAAAGCTTCTTTTTTATTTATTTATTTTTTTTTTTTTCGTTGACATTAATGAAAGGAAGTTGTTTGACATTAATAGTAAATGTAGTATTTGTAAATACAAATAGATGTTATCTGTTCAGCAAGAGTTCTAGTCCCCCCCCCCCTCCAAACAGTTCTAAATCATTCATGTCACGGTCCAATCAGGAGGATGCTTAGAGATCTTTGAACGTTACTGAATTTACTGATGACTTATCAAGAGGCGGCGGCCGCTGGTGATTGCACAGTGGCGATGAACAATGAGTTGACAGACAAAGGTGTAAACAGAATCCATTGTCTACTGGATTTCAGCTGGGTCATCTCCCCATTCAGCCGAACCGGCACCCGCGCTAATGGCAGTTTGATGGCTCCAATTGTTATTTTATGCTAGGCGAAATTATCAGAATTTTAACAATGTTATGTGTAAAATAAATCCGTGACTTGATAAACCTACGGCAACAGTCTCTATTTTAAGCTTTAATGTTTTAGATAATGCTCTAGAGCGGGTGCGGCTTTTACGATTTTATGTCACTGCGAAGCGCATCTGCTTTACTGATAAAGGGCGTCCTGGATTTGGACTAAAAAACAGACATAAAACTTATTTACAAAAGATTATTCAACAAAACAAGTACACATTACTGGATTTCAACTGAAGAAAATAAAGTTTATAAGTCAATCGATACCTCACTAATAATAAAGGGCCATTCCGCGTCAAATCATCCAGCCAAAGTTCAAAATTTTACCTCCCGCCCCTCAGATTTTGATAAAAATTTATAGGTGTTAAGTACATACAGAAATAAGAAAAAATGCCGAATTTTATCCAATTCCAACTAGTAGTTTCAGAATTATGGTAATTTGAACTTTTGAGATATTTGAAGTTCCGATGACGACTTGAGCTCAAAACCAACTTGTAGGTGTTAATACTTTCCTCTGTAGAATGGGCATTAATTGAACTGGAGCTTTCAAAATTTATTCATTAATTCTGCATTTCATACAGAATCGGGTGATACCATAAATATTAGAGAGATCATTTTCCATCATGGAAAAAAAATTCTTAAACATAAAAATTTATATTTTTCCCAAGTTGTAAAACACACATCAAAAAATGCCATGGGCTAAAATCTCTCTCCAACCAGCCTAACAAACTATATATCAATAGAAAGAGGATAAAATTCTCTATCTAATGATGAAATAATATGAGTGGCTCTTTGACTTATAAGGATTTTATGTCGATTTGAATCAAATATAGAAAAATTTTATTTAAAAGTGGCGCATACAAATTAATACAGTTGAAATATCTCTAAAATATCCTCGTACAAAGATATATTATTGAAAAGGGTTTCTAATTCCCTTTTAAATGATATAATGATAAAGGTGGGCTTTTGAGTTGGAAGTGTTTTATTACCATTTAAATTTAATAAAATTAATTCAATCCAGTGTGATATGTACAATTCTATATGGCTAAAATCTCTCTCCAAGACTAATAAACTATTATATATCGCTGAAATCGGATGAAATTTTCTATCAAATGATGAAATAATATTAGTGGGTTCTTGAGTCATAAGAGTTACATTTCGATTTGAATGTAATATAGTGAAATTAACTTTAAAAGTGGCGCATACAAATTATTACAAATTTAAGAATTTTTGCGGGCTTTTAAGTTTAAAGAGTTGTTTCATAAGTAAAATTTAATAATATTAAATCAACTCACAACAATGATAGGAACAGATTGACTTCGTCGCACCAACTATTGTTTCTACGCAAACTTAAACGTTTTCATGAGATAATTCAATAAAAATTTTATAAATTATAACTTTTCTTTGTAAATATTGAATTTTCACTAGAAGAGTTAAAATATTTGCCTACTCTACAAATAAATTTCATTCTATGCTCACCGCTACACGCCATAATTTCAATGGTTATAAGACTAAACGGTTTAAGCTATCTAACACGTCCATAACATTACACAATATTAACGAATATAACTAAATTAAACGCAGTAAAAAATTTAGCACTTAACAAAAATCTTATTCTTGGATAAGATAAAAAGATGTTTGGAAATACTCTTCTTGTGAAAATTCGATATTTACAAAGAAAAGTTATAATTTATAAAATTCTTAGTGAATTATCTCAAGAAGACGGAGAACATTTGAGTTTGCGTAGAAACAATAGTTGCTGCGACGAAGACAATCTGTTCCTATCATTGTTGTGAATTGATTTCATATTATTAAATTTTACTTATAAAAAAACTCTTTAAACTTAAAAGCCCGCACAGATTCTTGAATTATATAAAAAGTTATTACTTATTCTTTTCAGCAAAATATGGTTCTACGAGGATATTTGGAAATAGATTTCAGCTGTATTAATTTGTATGCGCCACTTTTAAATTAAATTTTACTATATTTGATTCAAATCGACATAAAATCCTCATAAGTCAATATGCCACTCATATTATTTCATCATTACATAGAGAATTTTAACTACTTTTTAGCGATATATAATAGTTTATTAGGGTTGGAGAGAGATTTTAGCCATACAGAAATGTACATCACACTGAGTTGAATTAATTTTATTAGATTTAAATGGTAATAAAACACTTCCAACTCAAAAGCCCACCTATATCATTATATCATTTAAAAGTAAATTAGATGCCCTTTTCAATAACATATCTTTGTATGAGGATATTTTAGAGATATTTCAACTGTATTAATTTGTATGCGCCACTTTTAAATTAAATGTTACTATATTTGATTCAAATCGACATAAAATCCTTATAAGTCAAAGAGCCACTCATTCAGAATTCACCACACAATTCAACAATTCAGAATTAAGAATTGTGACATATGTCGAAATTTTAGTTTATTTAGGCATTGTAAATCTTCAGCATGGAATAGCAGTGCTGTTCAATACCTGTTTAAGGTATACTACCTATGAATGAATATTCCAACAATGACAATTTAAATCTTTCTTTTGTTAAATTTTAAAGTTGACAATTCAGATTTGCGTGATTATTCTTGTCGACCGGCTATCACACAGGTGTGATCATCTTATCGTCTTGTAAATGGATGTTAAATATTTATTGAGTCAATAAACGAAGAAATAAAAACCAATTAGATAATATGTTAGCAGTTTGTTTGTTATGCTAATGTTAATAACAGGGGTCAGCGAACCATTTGTTTACCCCCAACTATTTCAGCGCACTCAATTGAAATTTAAACCTGAGAGGCTAGGACTGCAATGATCGTCCCATTTACGCCTTGGACCCCCCTTTTCACCGATGTTCTTTTTTGTAATGATTTTTTTATCATCTGAGGCAGTTTTTTTTTTTTTTTTTTTTTTTTTTTTTTTTTTTTTTTTTTTTTTTATCATGAGCTTGCGAGACTTATTATTTCTACTGTATTTTATGTTGTAGCTTTTTAGGGATTATCCAGCCCAACAACAACATGCCCAATTCAACCGGGTGCATGTTCCGTAATTTCCTTATTGTAAATTTTCCTTTGGGACTATTGGTTCTTTTTTATTTTATTATTATATCTTCCTCCTTGAATTGTGAAAAAGTAGGGATACAAATTGGTTAAAGTTAGTGGACTAGAAATATCTCGGAAAACCGACAACACCATGATCATTTAAATCGAATTCACTTAAGCTAAGACCAATCGCAGAAGTAGTGAGTAGATTATATGTATTGACACCACAATCAAACTCATAAATGGACTTCTATCTCTTAATGGTCTCGATATGGCGCTAACCTTTTATTATATGGCAAAGGCATTGCCTTGACAGTTGGGATAGAGAGGCTGTGGGAATCGAGTGTGCCAGCAGATCCTTGATATGGACATTTTGTACCGGGTCGCTAACCAATGGGAGCAGAGTATCCGAGTGGCAGGCCTTTATAAGATCAAAGAGACTCGGCAACTATCCACTAGGGCCCCAATAGCGGGAGGTGAGGCCGCGTTTGGTTCGCTAACACGCAACTAAAGTTTCGGGTGTGAGTATAATATTTTTTATCGCTAATTCTCTTGTGATGGACATGGCTCTAAGATATAATATATCAATTAACGAATTAAAGCATTAAGGCTGATTGAGCCGAGATTTGAATGAGTGACTAGTTGACTGATTGACTAGTTTTTTAAGTGACTAGGCAGCATTTTACAGAATTCGCCTAGAACAAACTTAGCTAAGCCTTTTATTTTTTTATGAAAATAAGTGAGCTTGAGTTGATATTTGTAACCAATTCCAAAATACTATATAAAGTCCCCCCACCTCGGCTGTACAGGAATTTTTGTCGGGTCAAGAGAGAGGACTAGGGGATTAACGTTTAATCAAATCATTCTAATTCCCAACGCACCGGGTCTAAAATATATAATTTTCACATATAACATCTGACTGTCGCATATTCCAACGCCTAGCTTTTTCCATTTTTTCGGTCATGAAATTAACAAAATCTCGCGGGGTTACCTGTGGTGTAGTAGTCAGTATAGAAACCTACAATACTAATGGTCGCGAGTTCGCGTCCCGAGGTTGGCGGGAGCAAAAATCCTTGTCTATGCCGTCCCTCCGATAGGACGTAAAATGGAGGTCCCGAGTCTGTACGATGTCAGGTACTCGTTGAAGATCCCTATTCTAATTATACCTGGATAGGCAAAATTTAGGACTCCCACTGTAGCATCGTCCGATTAGCCTTAGTGGCATAAAGTGATGTTAAACTAACAAACAACAACAAAATCTCGCAATGCTTTTACTTGCTGTTATTGTATAAAGCTTATATTTCATATTTATTTTTACCCTCTGATTTCCGGGAGATTGACGAAAATCTCAAAATATTTCCCTCTATGTATTTAGAAGATATATACGTTAACGGTGGTACGTATAAAACTCTTAATACTACAAAACAGTCTTGATTTTTTAACCGACCCTTGTACAATGATTTTTCTTTTTCTTTTTTTTTTTTGCCTATTAACTTTACATAATATTAGAATTTAATGTGTAGCTCAAATTCGTTGGAAAATTTCTTCGAAAGAAAAAGAAAAACTTCGATATGTCTTAACACGATAAAAGTAGATAGATGACTATAAATTACGAATGTGAAAAGGAACCAGCGAAGAAAATTCTCTTACGGCAATTAACAAACGTTTATTTATTCATCATCAGAGCTATTAACTGATCCTGAAATAAATAATAATATGAAATGATTGATATTATACTATTTATTAAAAAACTAGCGTGACGATCTAAGTTTCTTGGAGATGCAGATTTTCAAAAATTCTTAATGAACCCAAAGTTGACAAACACAATACTATTATATTAATGAAGTCGTGATATGGTGCAATAAAGAGTTACATACATATGCATAAGCTGTCCATCACAAGAAAATTATTTCGGAATCAATAGAAATTTTAAATATTGTGTTCGAAATTGAAGGTGGAATATCCGTGATTTTTAAAAATTCATTATCACCGTTTTGAAAGAAAATTACAAAATGTGGTCTAAGAGAAACGGAAGAGAGACGCCTGAAGATTCGGTGAGTCTGTTAGAACACCAGATTAGTGGGTAGGTACAGATTTTTAATTTATTTTCATATTTTTTGTTCTTTATTGTAATTTATCAGTGGTATGATAATCGAACTTTCTACTTTATTTCTTAATTAAATAATTTATACCCTGAACTGTATAAAAATAAAGTTGTAAATATGCAACCGTAATGTTTGCTGTAATTTCTTCAGTTAATTTTCTTATAATGGTGAGCACTTATCTTAAGTAGATTTTACTTTATTCATTTCCTTAAAATTTACATTTACATTCTGTTTTCAACTTTCTTTTGTAAATACGATTTAAAACTGAAAAAAAGGAAAGTATACAATCCCTAAGAAAACACTTACCTAATAATCAACGAAGAAGCAATGGCACTATTTTGTAGAAGGGAGGGAGCCTCACCTTTGAATAATCTGTAAAAGCTTCTTCGGTGGAAAAGGGTGAGTGTTTTTGGTGGAAGGAAATTAAGAGAAAAGAAAATTTGAGCAAACAAGTGAAGATGGAAAAGTCTGAGTATCCTTTTAGCATTAGAAAGGATCTCTGGTATATTAAATTTTTATAAAAATTCTTAGAATATATATGATATATTTATTGGTTTAAATTGTTTTAACAAGAACGATGGAAGAGATTGTTGAATTAATTTTCGACAATTAATAAATCTGGTAGTAGGCTGTTTGAATATGTTATAACAAAGGGTGACCCTAGGTTCGGATATTGCAGTTTCGTGTAAGTAGTTTGCTCCGGTGTGTACTTAGCGGCCGGCTAATGGACGCTAAACTTCACTCAAGTGAATTATGCCTTGAATGGTCTCTAAAGCCTTGAAACGTTCCAGTTTATGGCCATTGTAGTAGGTGGCTATGTCAAAATAGCTCGTAAAATGTACATAATTGTTTACAGAAAGTTCATTTTGTAGTATACGGGATAGGGGGGGGGGGGGGGGGGGGGGAGGAACATTCGCACTTGTAAGGGTTGAGCGAGCACATCTATCATCAACAGTATGAAAGATATTTTCACCAAATCACCGCCTTTGGTCCGTTTAATTTGATTTGAGGCCTTGTTTTATCTAACTTCCAGTAACATGTTATCAGAAGGGGACCAAATTAGTCTCAACAATAAAGTTTTTTATTTAAAAGACGTTTCGGCTCTTTTGAGCCATCTTCAGTTCTAAAACATTTAACAATACAATTAATAAATAATAAATATTTGTAATATAGTCATTTAGTCATCTGTATTTAATATATACAGACCAGCAAAACAGGTAGACAAAATCATTTGAAGTCACACAGGGCAGATACAACTCTCAACCAATGTTCCCTAACCACAAGACACCCAAAACACTCAGGGTGAGCAAAGTCCAATTCATTATAGTACACCCTCCAGCAAAGGCCTATTATTTAGAAAAACCCAAAACTATATGATGTACATCAGCTGTATACTTCCAAAATAAAAATTAAAATTAAAGACCCATGCAATCCATATAAACTTAAGTATTAATTTTTCTTAATATTTCCCCATATTGCATATTGAGACCTTTAGTGTCTGTTTTAAAATTGACAGACTTGTCAATATTTTCTGCAATATACATTGCTTCTAATAGCTTCCTCTTTTTGTTATTGCTTTCTTTATGTAAAATGTGGGCCCCCTCAAATCCTGTTACTTGTGGTTTCTTTTTTCGTCCACTGTGTAAGAATTTTCTTTCCTGTCCTGATTACATTCATGTCCAAAAATCTTATCATTCCTTCTCTTTCTGATTCCACTGTAAATTTTAGTTTATCATGAAAATTATTGAGGGCTTCTAAGAAACGAGCTGCATCCTTCTTATCCACAATACTAAAAAGGTCGTCAATGTATTTCAATAAAATCCTTGGTCTCATCCCTGTACTTTTTATAGCCTCATCTATTACCTCGTTCATTACAATGCCTGAAATTGCAACAGACAATACCCCACCCATTGGACAACCTCCCAATTGTCTGTATAATTCATTATTAAATTTGAAAAAACTGTTTTCACTTATAAGTTTAAGGCCTTCCAAAAAAATATTTTTATTTTTTATTTTAGTATATGGCTCAACCTTATGCCACTTTTGCTCAATTATTTTATAAGCTACTTTTAGTGGAATATGAGTAAATAGACTGATGGCATCCCAACTAATCATTGTTTCATCTTCTTTAATTTCTAAATCTTTTATTTTTTCTTTAGCCTCTATGGAGTTTCTAACATCATAGCTGTTATCCATGACAAGGTTATCTAAGGAAGGTTTTATAAATTTGGAAAGATTGTAGAGCGGACTTTTTATGGAATTGACTATGGTCCTGAGCTTTTTATCTTGTTTATGGAGTTTAATCAATCAAAAAATTCTTGGATGTACACAATGCTGATCAATAATTTGTTTTTTATCCTCCTCTGTTATGTATTTATGTTTCAAAAGCTTATCTACATACTGTGACAGTTTTTTCATAAGTTCTGGCAAAGGATCCTTCCTAATTTTTCTGTATGTATTGTCATCTTGTAAGATCTCTGTCATTTTTGTCTGATATTCATCTTTATATAGAATAGCCACTTTTTTGGTTTTGTCAGACTTAATTATTACCACATCCTTGTTATTCTTTTTAAATTTTAAAACTTCTTTCAAGTCATATTTCCAAACTTTATCAATAAAATTATTAAATTTGTTTTTTTTATATTGATCCAGAAAATCACCTATCTTTCTGATAATATTGTTTCTCAAGGAAGTGATGTGATTTTCACAGGTATCCATAGTACCTAGAATGTATTCAATATCTGCAACAAGGTTTATTATGTCCTTCCTTAAATCCCTAGGAAACAAATTAACACTATCCCCCAAACTCAAAAAGTTAATCACATTTTTTGGAATTTCCACCTCGGTCATATTTTCTACTAAATTTTTATTATGCAATTCATTATACATGTTAATGATATCCATTTCAGATGTATCCTCATTAATTCTCTTTTCTCTAAGTAAATTACAACTATTCACATAAGTCTTATTAAATTCAAACATATTTTTATCCTTATCAAAATATGGCTTTTTTATGTTACATTTTATAATCTTTTTAGACTTTACTTTCAGTTTAGCAAAATAGTTTTGCTTGCCTAATTTCATATATTTATTTATTATTTTGTCCAACTTGTCATATTGTATTTGGTGACTATCTTTAATGTTATCCTGTGTTATTCTTAATTTTTTCATGATACTATTTTTCAACCAGAAACCCTGCTTTATATCCAATTTTAAAAGCTCTCTACCTATATTATTTAAATAATTAGTATTTTTTGAATTCTTTAAAAAATTATTATTAAAAGTATTATCTATACTAATTAATGGGTTAAGAATGTGTGGAGGAAAAATATTCTCTGCCCTGCACTCCTTCAAATAATAAATCTTACCTTCAGCTTTTATTAACTTCTTTAAAATATCCATTAATTTATGAATCACATGTTGGTTAACATTATTACATTCATTTTTTATTTCAGTTTTCATATCATTCAAACATTTCTCGATCGAAGCCATCTTGGTCTGCTTCAGATTAATCACTTATAAGATATTAAGTTCTTGAGACTGTATTTTTCAACAGGTTATCAGAAGGGGACCAAATTAGTCTCAACAATAAAGTTTTTTATTTAAAAGACGTTTCGGCTCTTTTGAGCCATCTTCAGTTCTAAAACATTTAACAATACAATTAATAAATAATAAATATTTGTAATATAGTCATTTAGTCATCTGTATTTAATATATACAGACCAGCAAAACAGGTAGACAAAATCATTTGAAGTCACACAGGGCAGATACAACTCTCAACCAATGTTCCCTAACCACAAGACACCCAAAACACTCAGGGTGAGCAAAGTCCAATTCATTATAGTACACCCTCCAGCAAAGGCCTATTATTTAGAAAAACCCAAAACTATATGATGTACATCAGCTGTATACTTCCAAAATAAAAATAAAAATTAAAGACCCATGCAATCCATATAAACTTAAGTATTAATTTTTCTTAATATTTCCCCATATTGCATATTGAGACCTTTAGTGTCTGTTTTAAAATTGACAGACTTGTCAATATTTTCTGCAATATACATTGCTTCTAATAGCTTCCTGTTTTTGTTATTGCTTTCTTTATGTAAAATGTGGGCCCCCTCATTTAAAATTCGTGCTTGCTTATATGGTGGTGCTGAACTAGTGCTGACTTTTTCCTGTTCTCTTCACTTTTTTTACAATCATTTTTATGCTGATAGAGCCTATCCTTTAGATATTGCCTAGTTTCACCAATATAAGTAGCCGGGCACCTCAAACAATCAATCTTGTAAACCAGACCTGACTGTAGATTTGCATCTATTTTATCTTTCAGATTGGTGTACAAGTTTTGTATTTTGTTTGTTGGTTTGAAGGCCAGGCTAATGTCATCCACATCATAATCTTTGAATGACCTTCTAATTGTCTCTGACAGCCCCTTTACATATGTGCATTTAAGGAATTTCTTTATTACTGGTTTTACCAGTAACATGTTAACAATAATTATAATATTATATTTTGAATTTGACTATTTATATCAGTGGTTGAGAACTGTTTAGGAAGAAGCAAATCCTCTTTGAACCCTATCTGATTATTACGTGAGCGTCTCATAATAGAAAAGAAAGGGTCATTAGCGTTTGTAATTTCATAATTAAAAAAATAAATATAAGTCTTGACAGCTCATATTCTTTACTCACCGACCTATTCTTCGCAAGATTTCATTTAAAAAATGGTAATTATATCCATTCTTAAACGTAAGAACTGTAAGAAGTAGGAAGAAGAAATAATTTTTACCTTTGTAGAAATAAAGCGATCTTCGTAATTTTTTACTTTCACTCACCTTTTTATGAAATATGCATTAAGGGAAAGTATTTCGATCTTTAAAAATTGTCGACTTCGGATTATAGCATTAACGGAAATACACGAGCTGAAAACATTCCTCCCTAGATGCACCACTGTACTGACTACATAACTTCCTAATAGGATGAAACAAAGTATTTCATTGTAGAAAAAAGTTTTAGGTCCCCTTTCCAGGCGCACCTACTTTTTCTTTATTATTATTTTTTTTGTTTTAAATGGTGTCTATTTTTTGTCAAATTAAGTAGGATGGTAAGTGAAAGTTTTGTGATGCGCTCATCACATAAGATGGCTGAAAAATTGATATCTCATTAATGATGGCCTCATTCGGTTATAATTTCCATAACAATGTAAAAAAAATCTCGTTTTATTCGATTTTAAATTCTAATGTATGTATAAATATCTTTCTCTTCAATCATCGTTACCTTAATTAGAGTGCCATTTGATTTAATCGATATTTATAACCACCGACAAACCCAAGTCCCTAATTAACAACAACGCTGCTAGCTCTCCTCATAACAATATTATTCCCAACTACGATGGAGGCTTGATTAGCACTCGGTTTTGAGTTGTAAATTAACATAGGGCATATCTGACGCGCGTAGTTCATTCGATTATCTTCCAGGATCCTTACCAAATATTGATGTTCCGTATCAACCTGTATACTAATGCTGGAAAGCGCTATGACATATGCAGTGAATTTCCCTCGAATGTTATGTTTGTGTTTCTATATAATCATAACATCCAGTATATCCACTGGTCGTATGTCTGGTGTACTGTGAAACATCATGAGAATGCTTTACTCTCGCATACAATAAATAATTATTAAATACTTCATTACATTCCCAAATATAACATGCTTAATTTTTCTCTGAGAGAGCTAAAAAGCGAGAGAAATTGTGCGAACTATTGTCACCTTGTAACACCCCGTGTTCGATTACATGCCATGTAAACAACACGAGTTCGATCCAGGAAATGATTCCGCTTTGTGGGTTCGGTCTGCTTAGAAAATTCGGGAAATTGCAATTGGAAAAGTCATCGTTATAGAGAAGTTTAATGAGGATTAATTTTCCTTACCTATACCTTACATAAAAGTGATATTCATTAAATAAAGATATGTATATAGTTTGGGCTAATATGTTTAGATATAAAAACACCATAATGATTGATACTATAAATAGAAATATTGAAGTATAAGAGTGAGTAATTTATAATCATAATGTATTAAGACAGTCTGATAAACCAGACAAGCTTGGTCGCCTTTTTACTCAAAGAAACATTAACCTAAACTATTACATAAAATATTTGTTTTTTAAAAAAATATATGACAATACTCACGTCTGTAATAGTTTTCGCTTACTCTTGAATAGAAATCTTAAGGTATTGATTAATATCTAATCGTTTGCTTATTCTTCAAAAATATTACAAGTAATATTCATTAGTGTTATCTATCTGTTAATTAATGAAATTCTGTCTATACTTGACTTTATCTTACAATTATTTATTTTATTTATGATAAGATATCAATAAATTTTGTTTCTTGCTTATCTTTTCATCTGAGACAAATATAATTAGTTCGTGTGAAGTCGGGCTCGTAAACTGTTGGTTTGTGGAAAACATTCATGGATTTTCCGTTGGTACGCAGATGAATTTCTTGGAATTAGCAAAGTTTCTGATTAACTTAGCATTTTGGGAAGGGGGTAAAATTTCGATTTAGTTATGCAGAATGCTGTATTTTTGTCTTTGGGCCTCGTACCGCTTAGCTTTGGAATTAATAAGCATTTTCTGAAATAGTTTCTCAATGTTTAAACGACAACATTGTTATTTAAATTGAATTATTAATTTTAAAAGTAATTATTTAGAATATATATACGTTTATGAGCAGATACATAAGATCGATTAGATCACAATAACATCACTAAAAATTAGTTAACTGAAAATTGTCACTAAAAATAAGTTATTTTTAATTATTTTTTTAATATTTAATTAAACTTCCATTCTTCCAGCCATAAAATTAATCTGAATATTTTATAAAATTTAAATTAACTGTTCATTGAAGTTATTTTATTAATGCAATATCTTTTTGGGGAATAAATCAAATTATATTCGTTAATAAATATGTCTTGAAATTAGCCGTTCCTTATTTTTGATTGGAACTGTTTCTGCTTAATTATTTGATGAGCAGTAAGATTAATAGTCATTATTACCGATTATTATAGGCAATGAATTTTAAATGAGTTCGAAACATTACGGGTTCTAATATTTCTTCATTAAAAAATAAATTGACATATTCCATATAGTTCATTTAATTTCAATAATGACATATAAATTGGGTTAGACCCACAGGCTTTGATGTAATATGTATAGGGTTTTCTGTATAGACTTATTTTAATTTTTCGAATGGTATTGGATTTTAGTTTCGAGGAGGGGGTGGGGGTGGTCTGGTCTAGGATACGAAATGAAATTAAAAAAAAAATATTTTTTAAAGCATTTTCTGGTCATTTCTTTCGTGAAATAATTGCTGAAATTTTCTATTTAACATTAAAAAATCTTTGGTAATTACTTGAATTAAGAACCTTATCAATAATTTACAAACTATTGAGATTTTGATTGATAATTCTTCGGAGGAAAATATTGTATAGGGCAAGCTTTCCTAAAACTCCAAATAACGCAAATAGTTTTCTCTATTCTAAAAACCAGATACTAGAATCCTTTTTTTGGCTTGATGACGGAATATCTTACTGTTCATTAATTGGTAGCTAGATTCGATAGGTAACTAGTTATTTTATATATATTTCTATTAGTATTACTATGATTTGTACAATTATAAATATAGCATTACTAAATACGATAGTTTAAATAATTACGACTTTTTTTCTCTTTTGTCTTTTAATTTTATTTTTTCCCTGTTATATTATTGAGTGACGCATCTATTTCTTTGACTATTAATGCATGTAATGAATTTGGAAGGTACAAAGTGGCAAAAATCCATTCTGTTTGATTTAGTGATGTACGTTGGACTAAGGACACCGTATATAAATTTCTTGCTATCCATATTTAAAACACGGTAATGCCATATTTTGATTGAAGTTTCAATAAAGAAATAATCAAAACTTTAAGTAATTTAATTATTTCATTTCTTCCTTTGGAATGTTATTTTAAGGCAGTATCCGGATTCGGTTGTTGGTATGAATCTCAATATAATTCATTAAATTCGGACACTGCTCCGACTAAAGATATGATGAAATGTTTGACAGACGATTATTAGCGATTCCTTCACCATTTTGCATAATAAAAGAGCGTTATTAGCATAGTAATATATGCTAAGTACGGGCATAGCAAGCACATAATCATACATGCAAGAACCACGCGCATATTTGTGCCCTCTGTTTACATTTGGGAAATTAGTTGTAGTATTTTGATTCTCTGTGAACATATCTATTTTATTTTAGGAAATAATATAAAAGGTTTTATATTTGATATCTCTGTAAAGGGAAATTATTTGAAATGAAATGAAAAATGAATGAAATGAAATGAAAGGGAAAGTAGTGGTCATGGAAAATTTGGACTTCCGCTTTTCAACGGAAATCCACGTTTTGGAGTCACCTGAGTCCAAATAACAAGCCCCGCGAAATGGACAGACTAGCTGTGTGTTTGTCAGCCGCTGTGTGTGTGAATAGACTAGCTCAAAAACGATGAACCCCAGGAAACTGAAATTTGGTATTTAAGGATGTGACAGCAAAAACTCGTGAAAACGGAGGGGGTACTTTATTTCATAAATTATAAATATAGAAGGTTAGGCCTCAAAGTCTCGTAATTATTTCAATAAAATAGTCACATAACATGCTGATACAAGCCAAATTTTCGCCTAATCAGGCATCTTCAGGGCTACAAACGTTCCACAAGCAAGACAGAAAACAGAGTGAACTGTTTTATTTCTTGCTTGTGTAACATTTGTAGCTCTGAAGATGCCTGAATAGGCGAAAATTTGGCTTGTACCTGCATGATAAGTGAGTTTTTGAAATAATTACGAGACTTTGAGGCCTAACCTTCTATATTTATAATTCTAATAGTCTCTTCCTACGCACTTGTTTTATAAATTTTATCATATATTCTTATTTAGTTTTTATATTGATCTCCATCTTGATCGGTCTGCTTTTCAATAAATACTATTTGAAATTAGAATGAATGCATTAGGTTTGCCAAAGGAGTGTTAGGGAAACGTAGAGATAAATCTTGCGGTTTTGTGACCGTCATTATTATTTTAAAAAATAATGAAAAATATTATATCTAAACGAAATCATTTTAGGTTCCTGATTTTTCCTTTAACTTCTTTCCTTAAATGGAAATTGAATCCGATTTTTTTGTTGAAGACTCTTAACGTTTAACGAATTCCTCCATGTTTAGCTTTCTTCCCTTTTTTAAAATTATATCCAAAAAGAGGAATACGATAGATTCAGCCAGCGGTCTCAATTTTTTGAAGTTCCCCTCCCATGCATATTGTTTACCTATAATCCACGCCCCCAATACTTGTATTAAGCTAATGTATAATTTTTTTATCTTTGATAACACTTTTAATTTACTGGAAATTTTTATTTAGGTGTCATAGCTCACTCTCAATCAATTATCAAAAATAATTTCGAACATTTTCAAATTCATTCCTAACATTGGGAGAAACAGGTTCGATGTTGAAATAGTTCACCACAATTGTGGACCTTGAATGAGAAGAGGCCTAAGTAACATTTTCCCCATTTTAGATAAAGTTGAAAACATAATTTTTTGTGGATGTGAAAGATTAATGTTTTCCTTTTTATTTTATTTTTTACTTTCACTTACCTATATATGAAATATATTGTAAGTGGAAGTATTGCGATCGTGAAAAAATTCGACTTCCGGTTTTCAACGGAAATACACGTTTTGGGGTCCCCTGAGTCGAAATGACCAAGTCCCGCGAAATGGTCTGTGTGTGTGTGTGTGTGTGTGTGTGTGTGTGTGTGTGTGTGTGTGTGTGTGTGTGTGTGTGTGTGTGTGTGTGTGTGTGTGTGTGTGTGTGTGTGTGTGTGTGAACAGACTAGCTCAAAAACTATAAACCGTGCGATCCTGAAATTGGGTAGGTATGTGCCCGCGATGTGACAGCATAAATTTCATCAAAATTACTTAAAGGGAGGGGGTACTTTACTTAATAACTTTTTAGATTTTTTTCGATTTTCTCAAAAACGGCTCTAACGATTTTGATTAAACTGAGTATTTCATCTATTTATATGCCCGAGATATGTCTGTAAAAATTTCATCAAAATTGATTAACCGCAGGGGGCACTTTACTTTATAAATTTTGTATCATTTTTACATGCTTTTTTTATTTACTCAAAAACGGCTTTCACGATTGTGACCAAACTGGGTATTTGATGTATTTATATGCCAAATATGTGATAGCCATCATTTCATCAAAATTTATCAACCGAAGGGGGGACTTTACTTAATAAATTTTGTATCATTTTCACGGGTTTTTTTATTTACTCAAAAACGTCTTAAACGATTAATAAAAATAAGATATGAATGTAGAAACATGTGTGACTTTGGGAAATGATATTTAACAAAACACGTCAATTTCTTATCTAAGTAAGCTGGTAAGTGAAAGTTGTGTGTTGCGCACACGCACCAGATTTTTTTAATTTATTTTAAAACTCAATTTCAATATCAGTTCTAGTTTTTTTTGGTAGAGGTTTGGGATGGGGGGGGGGGAATCATTAATGTTTTCTATTATTAAAACACAGCTTTTACCACACGTATATATTTAACACGATCACTTAAATTAATTTAAAGAGGTTGAAGTGGATTTAATGACAATGGTAAGTTTAAATAAATGTTTGTTAAAACCATAATGTAAAAAAAAAAAACACAAAATATTAATCCTTACTCTGGAACCTCTCCTTGGTAACATTATGTGGAATTAACATTCATACACTTCTTATACTTCATTTTTCTGATTTTATGATATTCGAGGAGGAGAAAAATCCTACGAATCAAAGATCATAAAAATTGTTCCATTTGTTCTTGGTTTATAAATGGTGTAAATAATCCAACTTTCTTTTATATATCTACAATCATATGTTGTTTTATGTTTTAACAACCATATTTCGCATCTATCTCTATTTTTTTTATTTCACTTAGACCCCTTATATTCTATGTCCATACTTATTTTTTCATACAAAAGTTCATTTATTATTTTTAAATAACCAAGCTCTGAACCACTCAAACCCGTAATCGTGACCCCTTTGGGAGTCGCCCCCACTTAGTAAACCGCTGGATTTATCCTTAGAGGTCCTGCTGTATAGAATCAGTTATCCTTGGTAGGTTGAGCTAGAAGCTCTCCTAGATTATAGAAAGGAAGGAGATGAACTGGAAGCTCTTCTTCCAGAATATAAAATCGGGCTGCCCGGAGGCGGTTCGTGGGCTCCTTCGGAATTATCAATCAGGAAAGAGGAGGCCAACATAGGTTGTGGTGGGACGTTAGCATATAAGGTGGTCCGCAGCCATTACAGAGCCTAACCATGGGGGGTCTAATAAATATAATAAAAGGGATCATTAAGGGCCTGTAATAAATCAAAAGCTTCCTAGAAAATCTGTTATTAACGGCCTTATTTACATTATACTAATAATCTTTATTTTGTGAAAAAATTCTCACACTAATTGGTTAGCCGCTAAGTAAAATATTATGCGGAAGGCTTGAATGATGTATTTTTAATTGTATGATTAATTTAATTAACATAATAGTTTAATATTATATGTTTAATATTTTTGCATCCAAGTGAATATATAATTGAATTTTCTTTTATTTATTTTATGCTACAGCCAATCAGTAAATTGGTTGAATTAATTAATGACTTTTACGAATCCGCTGGTCTTTAATAAGGAGCCTTAAAGGAACAACTATGGATAACAAATATTTAAATATGATAAATAATTGACTATTACTTGTATACTTTTACGTAGGAAAATGTCTTGGAAGTAAAGAGAAATGCGAGTTTTTCAAGAGAGATTTCCTAATAATATCTGGAACAATCGCTTAAAATAATTGCGACCTTTAATGAATAAAAAATTGCCCCTTTTAAATAATAAATAAATAATGAATGCATTATTTAAAACTTCCAATGGTACAGTAGAGCGTCGATTATCTGAACTAATCTTGTCAGGGGTGTTCGGGATAAACAAATTCACTAAAATATTTGTACTTTTATATAGTCAGCTGTACTTTTCTTAGGATACAAAGACGTATTGAACATGTAATGTATGTAAGTGTCATTATTTGTCACTGTTTTTATTTGTAAGCCACATACTATGGTGCACGGTTCCTGGGTACCTGAGAACCCAGTCCAAAGAAGTCCTTCTTGCCCGTGCTCCCGGTACCAATTATTGAGGAGATGAGGGGAGGAGAAGACAGAGCTCACAGGAGCGGCCGGAGGGGACGGGCATTAATATTCCTCCAGGTTGGGACCAGGACGGTGAGGTGGGATAATTAAGCTGTTTGACAGTGATTGGTTCTAATCATGACCTTTCAGGGAGGATAAATCAGGCCTCTTCTATTTTCTATGTTTCTTTATTTTTCATTATGTCCGTCTGATTTTTTTTTATTTTATAGTATTTTTTTTTCCTCTTTCTTATTTTAAATAAGTCCCGATTCTTTCTGACACTAATAGGTGTCCTCTCGGTGGACGTTTCTTATAAAATATTTGATGACTTTAATGCGTTCCATTTCATATTTAATTGATGATGGAGACATCCGTGATATTCTTCCTATTATTAATATTAAATAGAAGTTTTTAGCCCATTACTTCGTTGATCTATTTTATTCCGGTTGACTCTTATCGTTAAAACCAGATTCATTCATTTTTTTTTTTTTTTTTTTTTTTTTATAAAGTCCGTTTTTAATATTTGTATTATTTATTTATCCTTCTAATAGTTGTAAATAACTACTGTTCATGTCATGTTTGTTTTTAATGATGTGCCACTAATTCGAAAAAGATCATATTAAAAAAAAATCAACATTACAATGGCCATTGAAAGGGTAAAGAGTCAATAAATTCTTTTCTTAGTTTATGAAAGATAAAATAACGAAATAGAAAATACAGGCAAAAAGACAGTCATAACATAACTGCAATTAAGCCGGTGGTATTCGTGGGGTCTCGATCAGATAGTAACCCCGTTTTAATAAACCTCACTGTCATAAAAATTCCCTTGTTCCCAAGCTGAGAGTTGACTCTATAATTTATCTGACCCCTTCTTTATTTATCTGTAGTAAGTTACGACCCCTATTCCCTGCCGAGTTCCTTAAGTCCTTAAATTCCTAATTCCTTAAACGTTTTGGTCTTTAAATTAAACTTTTAGATGGATTATTATTAATATACTATAGCAAATTATTTGGTATGTACTTTGTATTTGTGCTAGAGAAGTGGTATGGGGTCTTTGCCTGCTAATATTCAAATGTTCTTGAGGTGACTTATGGGATGAATAAATGGACTCCCGACTGAATGAATAGTGCCTTAATAAATGGAAATGATTTAAAGGCATCACTTCCAGTGACAAATAGATTTAATGAATATCGTCCATTCATGAAATGTAATCAAAACTAAAGCATGTGAAACGTGCATGGAGCATGTCCTACGCTTTCTCTCTTTTATATTTAGTTGATGCACCGTTGATAAATTCTTACTCCCACAAATGCTCATTGAGGACATTTCGGGACTGTTGTTAGGCTCGTGTGTCCATTGTTAACAAAACACGGAGGATGCACAAAGGTTGAATATATTTATATTTATTATCGATTTGACAAAAGGACCTTCATGACACCATCCCGGAATACATTAAAGTCGCTTAAGGAGATATGGAATTAGAATACAAAGGAAGAGATATATAATGTATGCAGCTGGGTGTCAACCATCTTCTGTCAGCAAATTAAACTGTGTGAGCGCCGTTAGCCGCGTAGGCCGCTAATGCCTGTCCTCTACACCTCCGCCCCCCGCTGGTACTCTATGCCTCTCTTCGCCGGAGGAATATCCTTCTTCCAGCTACAACTTTAAATTTTTGAAACCACCATAAAACAATCGGATAAGCTATTTTTCTTAAAACACTACTGATACTAATAGTACTAATGATCTATCATTTGGAATGGATCTCTAAATTAGTCATAGAGGTTTTATCAGGATAAGATAAATATCTTTTTTGGCAGAATGAAAACCTGAACTCGACGAAATGGACCGGTTTTTTAACTAATTTATAAAATCAAGCCTTTTCATTTCATCTCTAGATTCTTGACACCAGAGATGACTAGACGAACAATCCTCTTTTTTATTAGTACGGCTGGTGTTGACAGCGCTAGTTTTTTCTTTATTTAATCCCAATGTTTTTTTTAATTCTTCCAGAGATAAAACTCCAACTTCTTTAGAATCTGATTCCTGAACTGAATTATTATATTTTCTATGCATATGGGAAATATTCAGAAAGACTCATTTTCTACAGGATTCCTCCAAGGCCCTGACAATATACAAGATTCTCTTCTTGAGTGAAGAATTGTAGCAGACTCATTTCTCTTGTATGTCAAAAGTAATTTTGGTTACTTGTTCCAGTAAATTTTGGTCTTTCAACCTGGAAGCTACCAATTCAGAAGATACCAATTTTGACTGTTTAAGACCTCTGATAAATTCATATAACTCTTGAAGGTTAAGACTGAGGAATCGTTGGCATCCCCTCGTAATCACTGCTTCCAAAGCAGGAAGAAATTGGCTTTAATCAAGGTGGCGATTTTACCTCTTTTTTCAAACTTTTCAAAAATTAGGGCCGTTAAAAAAAAAATCATGTTTAGATTCAGAGCCCCTTATAAAATTGGTTCAAAAATAATATGCACCAACTAATTTTGATATTGTAGGCCTGAGTTATTATCAACCCTCATGCACCAGAATTTTTTTTCTATACCCTCGTTTGGTCCACTGTTATCAGACATATATTAAAGCTTCTTAGCCTAGTTTAATATATTTGGAATATAATACGATGGTCTAGAGTGGAATAGATGCATCCTTTGGAAAATTTAGAGGTATTAAAAGTAAATATCTAGTGTTTTTCGTCATGGATCTATTTGTCCGTTGAGATGCACAAAACAAAAAGCATATGTTTTTTTAAACGAATAATTTATTACAAAAGAAAAGCATACTTTTCACATTCGGAACATGAAGACAAATACTTGTTAAACGTAAAATTTAAAAAAAATATATAATATGCTTAAATATCAGTATGACTGCTTTTAAGATCTCTAACCCAACTATTTTTCTCTAAATATTAATGTTTAATTAGGCAATGTTAATTTTACATAATTGCTAAATTCACAACTATGACATCTCCGTATTTTTATGTCAAACATAACCAGAAATGTTTTTCCCCTGACATTGAGGGGTTTTCAGTTTTAACCACAGTATTTTTTTAATAAGAGGCGGAACTGCTATAGAAAATTTAACTGAATCTTTTCGAAAATTTAACATAAATTAAAAATAAAACAAACTCAAGTAACACTAAATTTTTTTCTTAATAGGTTGAGCTGTTAATATTTTCTCTTTATCTTTTGTTTGTACAGTAGGCTATAATAAATGAACTGGATTGCTTCGGCATATTTGTTTGAATATAGCACCCAGAAATCCTTTAATGTAGAAATATTTTTTCAAATTATTTTAATTAATGATCAAAGTTATTACTTCCTATTTTAAAATGCATGTATGATTTGCATAATTAAATGAGTGTAAATAGTCCACTAATGTATATTCAAAGAGAGACATTTAAAAACTATGAAGACATATAAAATAGTATGAAGAATGGATTAAATTAATTTTATCTTAAGTTAAAACGAATATACTTTACGAATATACTCTCATCGTATGTCACAAATACTCGAAGGAACGCCGCGACCTCAACATCATAATGCCGTATCCCTATAAAACAAACATTGGTGTAGAAAAAACCCTAAGATACCTCAAGAGAACAAAATTAATGCCATACATTTAAGAAGATGTCGTCGCTAATGGCCAGAGCAGTCGAAGCGACGTTAAATAACATCAAATAAAAAAAAAAAAAAAAAAAAGAATATACTTTCCGAAAATAATTACAATAAATAAATAATAATTATTGCTTACCTATAGGTTAAAAATTAATTTAAATAATACAAATTATTTTAAATAATAAAAGCATAGTTATTAATTTTAATAATTGGAACTTGATTCAAGGCGAAGTTTCCTCCTCATTAATTATCCGGCTGGGGCCCATCAACTTTATATAATTTTCTGAAACCTGAATTGACCGGCTAAATGCCGGAACTGACAGTCAAGGGAAAAAAATAAAAATTAATTTAATTGCGTCCGTAATTATTTCTTAGAAGTTTTTTTTCTTTTCCCTTTCTCTGAAAGATGACCAGAAGTGATAATATCTTAAAATAGTAGAATTTTTCCTCGAGAATGGAAGCAGATAAAATCTTGGACTACCATTCCATTTTAAAAGTCCTTACCAATGTAATAATAATAAGCCTCCGTTTAGCAGTTAATTAATCATGGTAAATTGTTTAGATAATTATATCCTTCATGTATGGCCTCTTGTTGAATTGCTTTAACTAAGCATACTTATTGCAATAACTCTCTTCGTTTTCTATAAAGAGCTCGTAAAATAGTTTTTTATCTTTTCATTTTGTCAATATATTCTAATGACATTGAGATGGTAAATAAATTAAAAAAAAAAACGTATTTATTTCCTTTTATGTATTTCTTTATTGTCAATATTATAACAAAATTCGTCTTAGAAATGTTGAATTCACTTTCGACGTCTGTAAAAGGGGCAAATAATACAACGTAACGTTTGGAAGGTGTAGTTATGAATCCGTGACGGCCGAGCGTTGCTCGCGTATGCATGCTTAAGTCCAAAGGCGGTTAGGTTACTTGCCTGGGCAGATTTAAATTTATTTCGCGGCGGACCCACGTAATGAATCTCACTCTGTTTATAATACGTTTGTTATATCTGTAGTTTAATATCCCATATACTAGAAATATCCAGAAGAGACAAAGAAAAAATATATGGTAAATTTTAATATTTCCTCCCGAACTTCGTCGCCCCTTTCTGCGCTCGGTAAATATAGCGAACAAAGACGTTATACATTTAAGGGCCTTTGCTAACGGTTTGATTATCTGCCAGGAAGGCTGATACCATCCCGCTCCAAACACCTGGAAAGCCGCTTTTATCTTCAACTTCCGGTTTCTAACGTCGAGAGTGGAGCACGTTCCTGCCATTCGTTTCCGGCACTCCGGAAAACTAATACTCCATGAATAGGGCTCGTTATACGAAAAATAAATTTATTCAACCTTCTTATGTACTTCTTCTAATCTTTGCTGTAGTTTTATAACAATTAATAATGTCAGCATCTACTTACCAAAAAAAATTAAGAATAAAAGAAAGTTATATATAAAATGAATCAATCACATATATATTTTTTAAATTAGTGTCAATCCGAACACTACTTTTTGAGGGAAGAGTATCAATTGCTCCAAAATTGAGCTACCTCATGTAATCGATATAGCTTCCGGGTTACTTAGTGTTGTCTATAATATTCAGTATCTGTTTAACTTCGATTCGAGGATCAAAACTTATATGCTTTAAATTTGAATAATATTGATAATATTGATACTTATTTTGTTAATCAACCTGTATTAAACTAACACAGTTTGATTTATGTTTATTAATTTTTTAAAAAAATGTTTCGCTTCGATTTACATTCTTTCGTTAAATATTTATCGTCGTAATTTAAAGTAGGCTGTTATACGTAACAGTTTTTTGGGTTAGGTTTAACCGGAATTCCTACATTTATTTATTTCTCTAAAGTTTTATCTTCGAATAAGCCACTGCAAAGCTCTCAGGATTGAACATTTAAGATGATTGTATAAAATTTACTGAACTTTTCACCCAAAAATGGGAAGAATATTCTTTCCTTCTATTCCCTTACGAAGCCATTCTCTTCTGAACTATCCCTTGTGAGTCAATGCAACGTTGCATTGGTCATGGTTAGGCGATGTCATTCCGTAAGTTGCCAAGTAATTCACCAGGATGGTAATAGTTTTATGGGACATCTTATTCGTCAGTAAACGATTTGGACTGATAATTATTACGACACGGATAATAACTCGGCAGGTAATAAAGAGTGACACCTTAGGAGGGAGGACCCGGCTAGGGGTTTTATTTCCCTCTGTTCCAATGGCGAAGAGGCTCGTTCATTAGTAGCCGTCCGCTGGGAGTAACAGCGTGTTAAATTATTCATTCTCACAGGGCAGAAGTACTAAATTTAGTATGCAAAAGATATTCCGGGTTAATTATGCGTTCGTAATAAATTTTAAATTAATTTGAAGCTTGCACAAAAGGAATGCTCACGGGCGGATGGATGGTTTAATTCCTTCTCCTTTTTTATTTTTCTTCTTTCATTCCCTTTTCGTTTGTGTTCCTCTACTCCGTGTGAACGTTTAATTTTCAAACGATTCAAATTAAGTACTGGAAAGCTATACAAGGAGAGTTAATTTCTGTCGTTATAATATTTTTATTTTTGCCTCCTTCCTATTTTAGAGCCGTCCAAAGTTCGGGATCCTATCTGTAAGCCGGATGAGATACCCGAATCTAGGTTTATCATTTGTTATTAGGCCCCGTTTTTGGAAGTTCCTCATTAAAAGTTTCAAGCCTCTTAGTTAAAATTTATTAAAAATTAGCCGAGGGAAATTTTCAGGACATCATACACTTATGAAAAAATTATTAGGCAATTAATCTGTAAGTTGTTCCATTCAAGGTGATTAGTAAAAGAAAAATTAAATATGAAAATTTTCAAGCAAAATTTAAACTGTAAATTGAGAAACAACGTTTTTATTTATGTTGAAAATGTTTCTAATATTAAATTTGATCCGTATGTATGGTTTTATTTTAAATCATTTGAACCAAATATTAATCACTTAAATAGTTTAGGTGAATTTTTATTTTTCATAGCACTGGGGTGTGGGAGGTGGGGGGGGGGAATATGAATATATTTTTAATAAAATATTAATTTACCGAATTCACCGTAATATTAAATGAGTTTAAAATATTTAATCGCTATTCGTATGTCAAATTTTCTTCTCATTCCTGAAAATCAGGTAAGATACTTCAACTAATATAATATATACACTTCCATATAAAAAAAATCTGGTGCGTGCGCGCAACACACAACTTTCACTTACCAACTTACTTAGATTAGAAATTGACGTGTTTTGCTAAATATCATTTCCCAAAGTCACACATTTTTCTACATTCATATCTTATTTTTGTTAATCGTTAAAGCCGTTATTGAGTAAATAAAAAAACCCCGTGAAAATGATACAAAATTTATTAAAGTAAAGTCCCCCCTCCCGTAGATCAATTTTGATGAAATTTTTACAGTCATATCTCGGGCATATAAATACATCAAATATGGTTAAAAATGGTTAAAACCGTTTTTGAGTAAATAAAAAAAACACGTGAAAATGATACAAAATTTATTAAGTAAAGTTCCCCCTCCGGTTGATCAATTCTGATGGAATGTTGGTTATCACATCTTTGGCATATAAATACATCAAATACCAAGTTTGATTAAAATCGTTAAAACCGTTTTTGAGTAAATAAAAAAAACATGTGAAAATGATACAAAATTTATTAAGTAAAGTCCCCCCTCCGGTTGATCAATTTTGATGAAATTTTTACAGTCATATCTCGGGCATATAAGTAGATCAAATACTCAGTTTAATCAAAATCGTTAGAGCCGTTTTTGAGAAAATTGAAAAAAACTTAAAAAGTTATTAAATAAAGTACCCCCTCCCTTTGAGCTATTTTGATGAAATTTTAGCTGTCACATCGCGGGCATATACATACACTAAATACCCAATTTCAGGTTCGCACGGTTTATAGTTTTTGAGCTAGTCTGTTCACACACACACACACACACACACACACACACAGACACACAGACACACACACACACAGACCATTTCGCGGGACTTGGTTAATTGGACTCAGGGGACCCCAAAACGTGTATTTCCGTTGAAAACCGGAAGTCGAAATTTTTCACGATCGCAATACTTCCACTTACTATATATTTCATATATAGGTAAGTGAAAGTAAAAAATTAAAAAAATCTGTCATTTTTTAGCAAGCTAAGTTGAGACTGAAATCGGATTTTTATACAATTTATTTTTAAATTTGCATGTTCAGTAAATTCGCAAAATCGTATGAGATAAATTAATTATATTTTATTAGTGGAGCAGCTGAATCGGGTATACATTGTATATCAATTTCATAAAATTATTTCATCGAAAATAATTGCTAATTTTTTTTTAAATATTCAAAATTTTAGGTATTATTGGACATACAATAGTTTATTATTGAAATAAAGTCCGTTATTTTTGAAATTTATAAATATTACAATAGTTTACAATACTGAAAAATTAATAATAATTATTACCGACTAATTATTAAAGGAACTGAATAAGAGATATATTAAGTGAAACATATTCTAAATAATTAAAAGTTTTTTTAAATATTTTTTTGTTTTGTTTTGAAGAGGGTCTTCGTAGGGTGTAATTGTATTAAATTAAATTAAAATTGTATAAAATTTTAAATATCCAAAAGATTGACACTGGAGAATTGATGGGTTTCGGTTTATAACATTAATATGATTACCTTATAGCACATATTAATGAAAATGCAACAATAATAATTAAACCTATTAAGTTATTAGGAGAATTATTTGAACAATAAAGTCTCAGTTAAATATTTCCGATATTCCCATAAGATAAATATTTAATGAAACAATCCGCCAGATAAAGTAAATATGATAATAATAAATGATGAATAGTGGAAACTGATCTTTTCCAAGGGATCCCTGTATTTTATTTTACTGGTCAGCATCTTCAACAAGTCTCCACAGAACAGTTATTATGATTTCTTGTCTGTTGTGATTTAACAATTTATCTGATAACATTCATTTTAGTTACTATGTATTTATATTTTTATTCATGATATACATCAACATTAGCAGAAACCCTACTTTTTAAAATTAATTTTTCTGATAAATTTCGGTTAGTATTGGTCGACTATTTCACAACCAGTTTTGAAGATATGCTAAGAATATTTTCCTCTTTCATTCTCTTTTTAATCTCCCCGCCCGTGGAGCTGTCCACGCCGACCGCGCTCGGCCTCCTCAGATCATCCCCATCTCAGCGCGATCACGACCCAGACCCGGCGGACCCAAAGAGCTTGGCCCGCGAGAGCTGTCCATTACGGCCGCCTCTGGTTGATGAACCGTCGGCGGTGACTCGCCAGATTCCTCGCCCACCCGCGTGATGTCAGATGACATTGACCAATTAAATGGCTCGTACCATTTGTTAGTGCCGTTATAACAATGGCGACCCTGGTTCTCTGACAGCCGCTGTCAGTGTTCTCCTACAAGAACACAGCTCGCGGCGTCTATCGATAAGCGTAATGATGCTCTCCATGTCAAATTACTCGACTGTGGACATGATTAATTTCTTTTCAGAGAACTGCGAAGAAGGTTTCCTTGTTCCCAAGCAACATTTATCCTTGTCTAGAAAATTAAGAGTTTGTTAGTGTGAAGTATATACTAGAGGGTCGCCTAGGAGATGTCTTACAAATCGAATGCATATTTTTCATTTGAATGAACACAGATAGAACCCTGACTCGTTTCAGTTTAACGAGGTGTGAACAGTAATTAAAAACAACAGTTGAAGTTAAAAGTAACAAAAAAAAAAATCTAGGAAAAAGAAATAGATAAATATAAAAAAAATCCTATCGTAGTTTTCATTCCCACAGGTAATATGTGTAGAACTGATCATTAGATTTTCTTTGAATTTTTTTCTGGCTAGTTAATGGATTCCCTTAGAAATAAGAAGATATCATCTCCTCTGTATGCTGTATATCATGTAATGCTGGGTACGCGATGCTGGTTTTGTAACTATTAGTATAGTGTTTTGTTTGACAGTAGAAATACCTAAATCATTCAGACATTCTCACTTTAGGTAGACAAAACATAGGTGCTAGAAAATACAAGTACTGTGTTAGATCTGAGCTTGATTAGGATTTCGATAGGGTGAGCAATGGCGACAAATTGATACCCAGCTCGATCGATCACTGGTTTGAATTATTCTTTGTAATTGATTACTGACCTATTTTCGTAAATCAGTTCTCGTACAAGATCCTACGATTTCACGGATAATTTTTGTAAAATTAAAAGTTGGTGTATGATTGAACAATTGAGGTTTGATTGATTATTATACATGTTTGTTTTTCTGGTCACACGTATGTGAGCACTACCGTCCACTAGGATCGTAACTTCTGTGCTAATAGTTATTAGCAATTCATATCAATGCCGGAATCAAAGGCTAGCTCCCAATCTCTGCCTTCTATATCAGGCAGGCTCAGGCCGGATTTCCCTCTGTTCCTGGCCGCACAGTGCCTTCCTGATTAATTGATTCGCATAAAGATCAGTGACACAGAGGAAAATTAATTTTCAACAGATAGAATCGGGTTCCGTTTGCAATGGCTCCTGTATAATTCACAAACAATAATTATCATATTAATTATTATAACATTTCAATAATTAAACAGATGTAGAAGTGGACGAGATCGAAGAGATGATCAGATCTCATTTGTATTCGTTCAACTAAAATGAAGTTATAAATTGCATTTTATATTTTATTTTATTGTTTTGTTACTTTTGCCGTAATTAATACACGCCTTTAAGATTAACATGCGAAAGGACTAAAATGGAGTTAAAATGAAGAATAATTTTCTTAAAAAAAAAAAAAATTTTGGGTTTGCCTTCCCTGCTGTCGATCCTGCAGCAGATGTGAAAGCTACAGAATAACTAAAGATAAGGAATAAGTAAATTATTCTTCTTTATTAAATATTTATGCGGTCCCTATATTTTGTTGTTGTCATTTGTTTTTTAATATAAAGACCGAGCGCTAATAATTAAGGATGGGAGCGCTAAATTAAACAGCATATAGGAGCCCAGACATCATTATAATTTTTAAAAAATATTTGATTAAAAGTAACAAGTCTTCTAATTTGCCTTATGGATTAAGAAAAAATTCATGCCTCTCCCTAGCAAAAAATTGGTATTTATGAAAACATGTTCACTATTTTAGGAATAATCTATGTTTTCTACAAGTGTCATAATTAAATTGTCAATACTTTTTTACCTGTTTATAGTTTACTATCTATAAATAAATATTGTAACAAAGAAAATGTGTATCTTTTGGCAAATTTTAGTTTTGACAACATTGAGTTTTGTCACTATTCCTGCTGAACGGCGAAGTGTAGATAGATGACAATTTACCGCGATGCTCATTTTGCTAATAGAGATCCATATTCCAGAAGTCTAGCGAAATAATCATATGCGCTCAATGCAATGATCATATCTTCGATGATCGTGTGACTTTGTTCTTCCTTCTAGTTAAAAATGTAGACAAAAAAATTAATATGGTTTTCATTGATCCGAAACACTAACATCTCTAAAAATATTTCCTTCTATATCATTGACATCATCATCGGTTTTACTATACAATTCAAACCTGGTTTAAGTTAATGCATGTTCTTGGTCAAAGACCATAAATTATCTTTTATCAGATGTTTATTTCGTTATTCCATATTGATTGTTATCGATTCAACCAGTAGTCTTGTGCTCCATGGGTGGTTTCGCATATAAGGATGCGTTGTTATCGTCAGAGAACGCTTCCGATTCTTGTCCACAGAAGCTTAAAAAAAAAAGGACGAGCTGTTATCCAAGGAGGAACTATAAATAATAAGGGATGTTTATGGAGGTAATGAATCATAGGGTGGGCCGGTATTATTAGGCGATGAGGACAACCCCTCTCCGATTTATAGCCTCATAGATGAAATCGACTGATAAAAATGTCTCAGTTTATTAAACCGGTCCGGAAATCGAATGTTTCTCCATTCTAGTATCCTTGTAAATCTGTTCTGTATTAATTTTATCAGGGTCTTATATGTTGTTGGTCGTTATATCAAATAGAAAACATTAAAAAAAACCCAACACAAACGACATAAAATGCCGATGATAGGCGCATTCTCATGTCCTGCAGATGGGATAGCGTTTTATTCTTCTTTTTATGAATCCTTTAGGAGAACTCTCCATCCGCCAACAGTGACAGCGAAAGTGAAACTGATAATCTGCCACGATGATACGGAATAACTTGTATTTAATATGCTGTTTTCAGGTGAAAATCCCCGTTTCACTTAACTACTAAACTCTGACGTTTTCAATTCTCTCTACGAAAACTACCCACTTCGATGTATATGTTTTCATGCTTTGCGCACCTAATATTACTTTAAATTAATGATAATTCTTCATTATATAGTATCTCTATAAATTATTTCAAGAGGACAAAATATAATTAAATTAATAGTTATTCTATTTTAAATGTTTCAAAGAGTATTTGCCCCTCTTCCTCAGTGTATAATATATTTGAGTGAGTCAAACCAAGTATGATCAAAGATTAACCAACATGTCGTTTACATATTTACATATTTTTAAAATTTAATTGTTTGACTTTCAGCTAGCATGTCCAAGATAATAAATATTGGATTACGGATTTATATTACATTTCATTTACTTATATCTTTATGATATTATGCTTATATTATTAAACATTAGAGATAATATTATTTTATTATCTTTTTCTTTCCCCTTAAATTACCTCTACTGAAGTATTGAATAAATTGCCATGCTCCATTTTTTAATTGAAATATATATCGCTTTAGAAAAGTTGAGAAAGGGTGTGTATGCAATATATAATATAACTTAAGAAGGTATATGACTTTATATAACTAGTGGAGATAAAACATTAAAATATCCATATGTGATATAATACTATACCGATATCTTTTGGTAAAATATTACAAAAACTTACTGTTATTTAAAACTAATGAATATCCCAAGACAAGCGCGGGCCAACATTTCTCTCTCTCCCCTCCCCCCTATAAAAAACGAATACGCGTACCTTAAAAATGGCTATTCATTCAGCAATAGAGGGCTAAATTTACAGTTACGGGATACATACATTTTTTTCATGAAATTAAAGGAATAAGTATAGCTTATTTAAATTTATTTTTTCCCAGCTGTCATCTGTTAAAAAAATATATTTTGAGTACTTCGATACTTAAAAATGTGGTCTAAGGAGACATGAACTTGCGTAACTATTGGTCAGTTACTAAGTAATCGTCAATGGTCAAATCTAATTTGTTCCTATGTGGAATCCAGCATTCTTTTTTAAAGTTTACAATGCAAATTTTTGTTTTGTACTGTTTGGACGTTCCCCCAAGTGAACCCTTGATGTAATGCGGTCCGGGTTCGGATATCTGGTGGAGTGAGGGATGGAGTTATTCGCAGGGGGGCCTCGCGGTTATAAGTTTTCGGAGAGGTTCTCAATATATTATAAGTTGCTAGGAAGGGCAATAGGTATCCAGAGCATAAGGAAATTTATTCCGGACCCGTCTCCGCGGCCAGGGATCGATGGGCCTGGAGTTCCTGAGATGAGATCCCAGTGCACTTTTCGCTGCATCCGCTTTTTTCACTTTGTGTTCTGTTCTTTTTTCTTTCATGCTACATGTGTGTGCTTTGCATCGTCTGATGTGATGAAAAACCGCACTGCAGCCGTTGCAAAGTAATTCAAGTGTATTAAAATTGATTCAATGAATACGTTCCACTTTCAACTGGATTATAAGTTATGAATTACAACAACTTTATTTTCGCAATAGGTGAATGAAGTACTTTTTTTGACAGCTCAACGGGTTATCCAAAGAATTTTTTTCTATGTATGGAAACTAGTTTTTATTTATATTTTTGCTTATTATAGCTCTTTTTTTTTCTTAATATTTGGAAAAAACCCCTTAAATAACGGGTATACGAATATTAGAGAGCAAGTCAACAATTACCCGCAATTCATTCATAAATTAGATGGTAATATAAAAGAAACGCATTAACATAATTTTTCAGCATGGTTCCCTTGCTTGGTTCATTTTCAAAGCATTTTGTCTACGAACTTCCTGATGCCCTCAGAAAAGGATTTCTGGGGAGAAATGTGATGAATACACCTCTTCTTTTAAATATTCGCTATAGGTTAATAGACAGTTCCCTAAGGCCTATTAGAGTAGTCCAAACATGTATTCAGAAGTCTGAAGATCGTTATGCCCTGCAAACTTTAACTTCCGAGGTCCATTTGTATTTCAAAAATGGGAAGCAAGATATGAATAAGAGTTGTTGAGTGAAATATTGCAATTTTCCAATCACTGTAAATAAAGACTAGCTATAGTTGAAGAACTGTCAAATTAATCTTATCTTTGTCTATACTTACAATAGTAGGTAGATATTTAATATAAATAAATTTTTAGGTTACCTAAAAGTATTGAACTTGCGTAACTATTGGTCAATTAATAATAATTACAATAATAAAAATAAAATCGTTTCTGGTTTCCATTTACAATGCAGCCATAATAAAAAAATTGCCTGCTGCGCTACCAAAGGAAGAAACTTTCGATTAAATTCCATGCGATATCGATCTATGCCTCAAAGTAGGAATTTCGAAATCTTTCGATAATTATATTTGTACATCATTGTATATGACTACTTATAATTAATTACTTTATTTTCTTATTTCATGTGTGTATTATTTTTTTTTTATACTTGTAATAAGCATATGTAATTAATTGTATTTCAGTGAAGTGTGTAACACTAAATTGTTGTTTCAAGATCATTAAATATAACTTTTACCCTCAGTGTGCCGAAGAGTTAATCAGTAGAATTTTAATGGATTACTTCTTAATTTTATAATGTTTTAGTTTAGTCTCTGTTTCACTGTTTCACTGTATTTATATCTTTCTTGTATATTTTTAGAATCGTCCTGAATAATAACAAGAGTATAATAATGACATTGAAATATTATATAAAGTTAGCATATTGAAAAATAATATAATAGCAGTATATGGACTCAATGGAGGCCTTCCTAATAAAAAAAAAAAAAAAAAAAAAAAAAAAATATAAGTATTTTCATTATAATTACGTATCAATCGTTTCAATACTTACAGATTTAAATAATGAATAACAATTAACATGTTATCAATGATCGTCCAATTAAGATTTCACTGTGCTTAAAAAAAAAAAATTGAATAAGACCTAATTATTTATTCTTGGATAAGTTTTCTACCTTTTCTAAATATTAGACAAAATAATTCTTTTTTGCGAACTTAGTTGCGTAACTAAGATAATAATAACTTATCTAAAAACGATTTATATAGTTAAACTTGTATAAAAACTATAGTTGTTTCAAAAAATTATATCGAGCAGTTAGACTGAAATTATGCTTACCTTAGATGATTATAAAAGAAAATAATGATGGACGTTTATAACCGAAATTTATACTTTTCAAAATCGATTTATACAAATATGCAATTCAGTTTGAAGAAAGTTTTAAAAATTGTCTTATAAAGTTATAAATTTTATTAAAATGCTTTTATTTTAAGTCGGTATTATCATATTAGCTAATAGAATTTAAAATAATTATGTAATGAACTTTTATAAATAAGTTAAGAAGTAACAATATAGGGTCGTGTAATTAACTAAGTAATATATTATTTTATTCATCTTTGTTGCAGGTAAGAAAACCTGATGTTCTTTTTGTCTGCTTTTATAAAATAAGAAGTAAGTATAGTGTGAATTCATATTGGTTTTAAAGGATCCTAATTTTAATAAATAACATGTTTTTTTATTTTATTTGCATACGTAGCTAATAAAACTGATAGCAGTTAGAATAAAGAAACTTTTTAAATACACTTTTGGTTTGCCAATGACCGTCGGGTTGAGGAAAATTCAATAATAAATAAATAAATTTCTTATTTTGTTTGGGTATGTAGGTTGTGTCATACTTCTGTGCATGTCGCTCATTCCATTCAACAAAGCCATATCTAAAAAATGGTTATTTTTTGTTACGATTGTTTTCTGAATGTGCTGAAATATTCAGAAAATAGTCAATAGTAAAATAGCTGAACTATTACTTTACTATTTATAAGTATGGTTTTCTCACTTTTAAAATGAATTAGCAATAAAATATTGCTTGAAAAATGAGTTATAATTAAATAAATTATGTTTGTTGTAATGCTTGAACAATATCAGTAAGTTTCTCTGACAGGTTAATGAACATAAACTGACGTGAATATTAAGTTTAACAATTGTTAATGATGAATCGAATGAACTATTGTTAATAAAATATTTTTTAATCATATACTTTATGATGTTTTAAATTTCTATGTTGCACTTAGGCATCTAAAATGAATAAATGAGCTTGCTTGTCAATCCTACATTTTCTGGACATAAATCCTACATGCTTGAAATAGTCAGTATTAAAATATAATTAAATAAAATGATTTATTTTGATAATGAATAATTTATTCTGAAGTAAATCCCACAAATTTTCAACTCTATATTCAAGCGTCCTATAAGAGATTTTTTATAGTTTTATTTTATTTTTATAAATTATTTCTTTTTATGAAGGGTAAATTAAAACTTGTTTATCTACTTACTTATTTTACTGCTTTCATTGTTTAAAAAGAAACTTAAGCTGTCAAAATATCAATTTTATCTTCGACCTTGTATTCCATTGAACACTTACAAACTCCGAAGTTTCTAAATTAGAAAATAGAGTTCCTTTCGTCCTTTCCCAAACAGCAAAACGACGTTCGGGTAATTTCTACTTTAAAAGTTTCACCAATTTTTTTTCTTAACTAACTCAAAACTTTCTCTGAGCCGAAACTTACTCAGCTGAACTAGTTAAACCTCCATGCTCTTCTTCCGTTCCTAGGACCGTCCTCGCCATTCGAAGGAAAACGAATTAACTTTAAATTTTTATTGAAGTTGTTTTAATGAATATTATGTTATTATTATTGAAATTATATTAGAAAAATTATGAATATCTATAATTTACTTTCTCTTCCATAGCATATTACTTGTGTCAGTATATACATTATAATTTTGAGAATTAAAATATATTGTATTTCTTTTATTATTTTCTTATCTTAATCTAAGTAATTATTAGAATTAAATATTAAGTTTAAAAAAAGTAAAGCATGAAAAATTGAAATCATGTTATACTAAATCAGTTCATCTTTATATTTCGTTCTTTATAATATCTATAGCTTATATATATTATTATATTCTAAGCTGTATCTGTATGTGAGTATCATATTTTAGTTTGTATCTGTATCTGTAGTCGGTATATTTTAGTGTGTATTAATTATTTACTCCATAAAGCGTTAATTTAGGCTCTAGCACATTGAAGCACTAGCAAATTTACAATTAAATGTACCAATTTAAATATAATTACATATATCCAATCACATTGTTTAGATTACAGTTTACAATAATTCATATATCAATTTATATTGACTATTAATATAGCAATTTATCTATTTAGCCCAACACTACAAAAACCGAAACATAACGAACTCACTTTGCTGTACATTATTTATGAGATGATTGTGCTGTTTACTAGATGCTTTTTGAAAAGGTGTTTTAATTTTAGTAATGATATAATTATTTTCGAAAAATGTGATATACCCTAATTATTTTTAATTTGCGTTTAAATTTTACCTGGGAGTCTGAAAATCTTTGAATTCATCCATTCTTGACAAGACTATTTCTACAATTTTTAGTTATTTTTTGAATTTATCATTTTTGATAAATTTTGGTTACTCCTAAGGGATAAAGTTTTATCTCATCTGTCCGCAAATTCATCTATTACATATTAAAGTAATTTACCTCATATTTATTTCTTCATTTATAACATAATCTATAAATGTTATTAATGTTTTATAATAAACTAAAACATTTCGGATCACTCGGAAATACTTGCTCTCGATTTCATAACATTGGTTTTCACTCAGGTAATTAGGCTTGTAACCTGTTGGTGCTACCGGAAAATAGAAGAAAATCGTTGTGAAGTTTCCGCAGAGAAATGTACCATTAACCTCGGTCGGTATAAGTTTTTCTTTTTCCTTTTCCTCCTAGTTTATTTTTATTGAACCCTGAATCGCCACCGTCAAGCAATTTTATGCTATCTCATTAAAAGGCCGTGTTACACGGTACGAAAATGTCGAAGTTACCTACCATCGATATTTTTCGTTTATAATCCTCCTCAGAACTATTCAGAAGAGTTGAAAATATATAAAAATGATCTAAATATTAAATTCAGCTTAATATTATTCAAATCATTCATTATCATCTATATAATTATGAAATTTGATAATGTTTATTTTTTTAGTGGTAATAATCATTATAGAAAAAAAATCTGGTGCGTGCGCGCAACACACAACTTTCACTTACCAACTTACTTAGATTAGAATTTGACGTGTTTCGCTAAATATCATTTCCCAAATTCACACATTTTTCTACATTCATATCTTATTTTTGTTAATCGTTAAAGCCGTTTTTGAGTAAATAAGAAAAACACGTGAAAATGATACAAAATTTATTAAGTAAAGTCCCCCCTCCGGTTAATCAATTTTGATGAAATTTTAACAGTCATATCTCGGTCATATAAGTACGTCAAATACTCAGTTTGATCAAAATCGTGAAAGCCGTTTTTGAGCAAATAAAAAAAACAAGTGAAAATGATACAAAATTAATTAAGTAAAGTCCCCCCTCCGGTTGATAAATTTTGATGAAATTTTTACAGTCATATCTCGGGCATATAAGTACGTCAAATACTCAGTTTGATCAAAATCGTGAAAGCCGTTTTTGAGCAAATAAAAAAAAACAAGTGAAAATGATACAAAATTTACTAAGTAAAGTCCCCCCTCCGGTTGATCAATTTTGATGAAATTTTTACAGTCATATCTCGGGCATATAAGTACGTCAAATACCCAGTTTGATCAAAATCTTTAAAGCCGTTTTTGAGTAAATAAAAAAAACATGTGAAAATGATACAAGAATTATTAAGTAAAGTCCCCCCTCCGGTTAATCAATTTTGATGAAATTTTAACAGTCATATCTCAGGCATATTAGTACATCAAATACTCAGTTTAATCAAAATCGTTAGAGCCGTTTTTGAGAAAATCGAAAAAAACCTAAAAAGTTATTAAGTAAAGTACCCCCTCCCTTTAAGTAATTTTGATGAAATTTATGCTGTCACATCGCGGGCATATACCTACACTAAATACCCAATTTCATGATCGCACGGTTTATAGTTTTTGAGCTAGTCTGTTCACACACAGACACACAGACACACACACACACACACACACACACACAGACCATTTCGCGGGACTTGGTCATTTCGACTCAGGGGACCCCAAAACGTGTATTTCCGTTGAAAACCGGAAGTCGAAATTTTTCACGATCGCAATACTTCCACTTACTATATATTTCATATATAGGTAAGTGAAAGTAATAAGTAATTTTTTTTGCGGTCCTTTGCTACGGTACACTATGGAATGAATAGAATAGAATATTTTTCTTTTCTCAAATAACAAAGTGATCGTCTACTTGGCGCCATATCAAACGGATGTCATCGGTCCGCTGTCTGTAATATTGTCACTGTTGCACTTCCCGGATAATATTGCTTGTCCAATTAGTGAAACAAGTTTATGCTGTCTGTGTGTCTTTTGCGTAATTCTAAACATGCCTATAGAACAGACCTGGGCATTATTTTAAATAAAAGTATTTTAAATACAAATGAAAATACTTTTTTTTTATTTTAGTATTTTAGAATTAAAATAAAATAAATCACATGTTTATTTTCATTTTAATTCTAAAATGCTCAAATAAAAAATCTGGTGCGTGCGCGCAACACACAACTTTCACTTACCCACTTACTTACATTAGATTAGAAATGAATGCGTTGTGTTAATGCCACTTCTCAAAGTTACACATTTTTCCACATTCATTTCTTACCTGATATTAAAGAACACCTAATTTTCATTAAACATGGCGAATTTGATGAAAATCGTTAAAACCGTTTTTGAGATAATCGAAAAAAAGGTAAAAATCGGAAAAAAAGTTATGAAATAAAGTGCCCCCTCCCTTTGACCAATTTTGATGAAATCTGTGCTGTCACATCGCGGGCATATACCAACACCAAATACTGAGTTTTGTCAAAATCGTTAAAGCCGTTTTTGAGTAAATAAAAAAAACACGTGATAATGAGACAACATTTATTAAGTAAAGTCCCCCCTCCGGTTAATCAATTTTGATGAAATTTTTACAGTCATATCTCGGGCATATTATTACATCAAATACTCAGTTTAATCAAAATCGTTAAAGCCGTTTTTGAGTAAATAAAAAAAAACACGTGAAAATGATACAAAATTTATTAAGTAAAGTCCCTCCTCCGGTTAATCAATTTTGATGAAATTTTTACAGTCATATCTCGGGCATATAAATAGATCAAATACTGAGTTTAATCAAAATCGTTAGAGCCGTTTTTGAGAAAATCGAAAAAAACATAAAAAGTTATTAAATAAAGTACCCCCTCCCTTTGAGTAATTTTGATGAAATTTATGCTGTCACATCGCGGGCATATACTTACACTAAATACCCAATTTCAGGATCGCACGGTTTATAGTTTTTGAGCTAGTCTGTTCACACACACACACACACACACACACAGACACACACACACACAGACCATTTCGCGGGACTTGGTCATTTCGACTCAGGGGACCCCAAAACGTGTATTTCCGTTGAAAACCGGAAGTCGAAATTTTTCACGATCGCAATACTTCCACTTACTATATATTTCATATATAGGTAAGTGAAAGTAAAAAAAGTATTTTCATTTTAATTCTAAAATACTAAAATAAAAAAAAAAAAAGTATTTTCATTTGTATTTTAAATAATAAAATAAAATAAATCTTAAGTAGGTTGTTTGAAATTAAACAATTTTTGTAATAGTACAGTGTAGACCTTTGCACTACAGATCTCACTCCTAAATATTGAGCAAGTACATTTATTTCAGTTTGATGTTGCTGTTTTTTGTTTTTTTTATGGGGGGGGGGGCGCAATAATTAACTTTTTACCGCTTCATCCGATTTCAAAATTTGTCACATTGGTGGTTTTTGATTATCTAAATAGACGTCTAATGAATTCATTTCACATAAATGGTTTTATGCATAAGTTTTGAGGTGGAGGGTTAAATATTAACTTTTGACCACCATATCCGATTGTCATGAAATATGAAACAAAGATTGTTCTTAAGTAAAATAAAAAGGCCAATTCCTCATAATGTTTATAATAAATAGGTTTTTTATGGGGGGGGGGGGGGGTAATTATAGACTTTTTATCGGTTTATCCGAAAGTAAAAAAATCGAAAATTAAGTTGGAGCCATACACGAAGGCATAAAAGGGATCCCATTTTGGAGAAAATACCAAAAGAGTTAGTCAACTTAGTAAAAATGTATATGACTGATACAGTCAATAAAGTTAGAATCGGTCATTATTTTTCCGAGAGGAATTCTTCCTATTGGAGAGGAAATTCAGGCCAGATTAGAGGTAAGAAATGCTAGCCATTAACGAAATTACTAAGCTCATGCCTTCTTCCTTAAAACCTAAAATTCGAGTTTAAACAAATATTATTCCTCCTACGGTATTTTAAGAATGCACAACGTGCACGTTAACATTGAGTGATGAGCTGGTGAGGTGATAGCAGACAGATGAATAAAATAGGAGTGCGAAATTGTAAAACAGTGGTGAACGAATTCCATAGAAATTAGTAAGCACGGTGACGAATGAAAAACGTCTGAGGGAAGTAAGGGCTGAGAAGTAGGTGGGAAGATTGCGTTTGGGCTGATTTGCCAAAATTCCTATTGGACGGAGGTCGTTGGATGGTGTATGGGTAGCGAATAGTCTAATGGGTAGCCCAATTAGTTTAAATAGGTTCCGAATCAGATTGGATCTGTAGAAAAAGAAATTTAATTTAATAATATCAACAAAATGAAAGCGAAGATTATCTGAGAATCAGATTCATAACACCAAGCAAAGACAACTGAAAAATTAAATAAAAACTGTCGATTATCGATATATTAATCAATTGCAATATTTAAAAAAATATTTATTTATTAATCATTTGCAATGCACTTAGTTTTAACGCAAATAGGTTTTAAAAGTATTTTGTATTTTCATTTTAATTTTTTTTATTTAAAATACAAAATACTTTTTTTATTTTGCATTTAAAATAATTTAATCGAAAAGTATTTTAAATGATTTGAGGTTAAAATGCATCTTATTCGAATTTAGTTTAAATACTTGCTATTTAAAATAAACTATTTTAAAATAAAAATTAAAATACTTTTTGCCCAGGTGTGCCATAGAATAACCCTTGATACGCGAGGATTGGGATAGAGGAAAAATAATCTTTGAAGAATAAGAGAATTGTAATGCCCTTTACAGAGACTGGTCAGAGATCTTAAACTTTGGGGAAAATCTCAATTAAAAAATAAAAACATTTTGTCTATTTCCGTATCTAAGAGCATCAGAAAATTATTTAAGCTGATATTAATTAGGAATATAATTTGATTTGAACTTTCCTATTTATTTTAACTAGAGTCGGAGGGACAATATTTATCCTGCGGGTTCTCCAAAGGCGGATTCGAATCGCCGCAACTTATAAATAATATGGAACATTCTTTGGCGACGCTCGGACACCACAGTCTTGTAGAAAAAAATATTTCAGATGTAATTACAACAATAGGATAAATTAATGTTTGCTGTTAACAATAGTTGTTCTTTTGCATGCCATTTCCCGTTCCTTAATGCCCTTTTCGACTAGGTGTTACCTAATAACGTTCCTTTGAATTTAATGATACCATTTCTTTAGAATTACATAAATAAAGGACTGCGGGTGCCGTAAACCAGTGAGCTTCTCAACTGTAATCCACCACCGCTCCCTCTTAGATTTTTATACCTGTGAATGTTTTCAACTTTTCTATTTTTACCAGTGATTAAATTACATTCCTTTTATTCTGTTTCTACGCTAGTATTTCTTTGAAGGTCAATGAGGTTTTTCTTGCCTACCACTAAGCATTGCTGCCTATCAACCCTTCATCGGTCCTCTTGAGAACCACTGCCATAAACCTCAACGGCTAGTTTCCGCGTACAGCCCTAGTCCTGGAACTTGTCCCTTCAACGTAAATGGAGGTTCTAAAAAGGTTTTCCGGATTGATTTTTTGTTTTTATTTTCCTTGAAATCTTTAAAAAAAATTTTTTTACCTAAAGTAAATAGAATATAATTACCGCTAGGATGGAAAAATGTAGGTCCAAGACTGTTATCAGGCTGACCATACCCCTTCATAATATCGCCTAATTAGGTAATCGATCCCCGATGATCTATTTCAGGGTACCCTCCCTACCGGACCGGTCCGTGTAAACATGTATAACTATACCCTAATCACCGCTCCTATCGCCGGTTATTAAAAGGAATTGATATCCGATACCGGCCGTGATGCATTGCCACGATTTTTCATCAGCTCTCTTAGTTGTTAAGATGGCTTCCTAAAGGGAGCTCATTTGAATACGGTCCCATCAGCCAGCTCAATTAAAACTCGCTCGTTGAAAAACTTTGAATTATCGTAATACCGGATTAATTTAGACGTCCTTGTTTGGCCTGCCGCCGTCCCGGTGGGAGGGGTTGATGAATCGTGCGCTCATAGATATTATTATACCTTGGAAATTGATTCATTCCCCTAATCAAGCTCTCTGCTGTTGATAGAAGATGGAAAACAAGAACTCTTTAGTCCATGTCAGTTTTGCTCTTGTTAGGGATATCCGCTTGTTGGGTCTGATAACTCTTGCAGATAGCATGATATATAATTGACAATAAAACTTCTTTGCTGTAATTCACTGGGGTATTCCTAGAGCCTAGGAGGATCTTATTCCCCATTAAACTTATATCTTCTAGAAATAAATAAAGCCATTCTATACGTAAAACATATTACGCACTCACTACATCTTCAACTATCACTAACCGATAATGAGCATAAAAATCAAAGTAGCCCCAGGACAAAAAATAGGACTCCCGCTGTAGCTACCGTTGGAATAAAAATATGAAGCCTGTCTTAATTAATACTACCACCTTACAGATTCGCTGTAGCATAAAAAAAAAGTAAACAAAAGGGGGTCACCTGTGGTGTAGTGGCTAGCATAGTAGCTTACAATCCTAAAGGTCAAGGATTCGCATCCCGCCAAGTGGCTTTACAATTTTTAAAGGGCGTAAAAAATCTTTGATTTTGCCGACGTTAGATAGTACGTAAAATGGAGGTCCCGAACTCGTACGATTTCAGCTAATGGTTAAAGATCCGTATCCTAATTACACCCAAGTTTCTTTACTTTAAAAGTTTGAACAGTATTGGTATATTTGGTTTCAATATCAAGCGTTGAATTTCTTTAAACATATCAAGACGGTAGCAACAGAATAATTAGCCAAGATCGGCTATTTACTCATCCGAATATATCTTATCAGTAATGATATAATAATTATATATTAAATATAACTACATTTCAAGTGAACACCTAACTTATACAGACATTCACTTCGAAGAAACCGCCTTATGCTTATTTTGATGGATGACAGATATGTCATAAAGTATTGCTATTTTTTTCATATTTTCAACCAAGCATTTTTCACTACTAGTATTACGGAACACAAAGTTAAGGATGACACTTTAAAACGCCATGATACTAAAATAGAAATATACGTGTTTAATCTGCGTTTTAGCTTTTAATTGCCATCTCGGCAGCTCGAACATTTAAAAGTTGTATTTATATATTTCTCTTTATAGCTTGGTAGCCCAGATAGGTATTGAAACAGGCTTGTAAATCCAGACCATAAATAATATCAATGTATTAATTTCTTCTTAATACTTCACCGACTAAGTCCACACTATTATTTAGGGCTATTAGCCAAACACATAAGTCCTTTGATATTACTGCTTTGGTTCACATTATATATGTGCTTTATGTGGTTGGTTACGTTTTGTACACTTAAGACTTATCAAAGGACAACAGCGGTAGCCCTGGCTTGTAAATTAATGGTCCTTTGCTGGTAATTTACTCAGGTAATTATCTGGAAGAATGTACTTTATTTTTATGTGGTTGTAGACGGCTTACAACAAATATTGTTAGCATGCATTATTTAACTGAATGAGTTAAGTTTTAAAGTAGGCAGACAAGAAAAAAATTAACCTAAATATTTTAAAAATTATAAAACATCCTTTTATAAATCGCCTAAAAAAAAAATTAAATAGTCCAAATAATTCAACCTTATTATAAAAATAAAATTAAAAAAGATTAGAATGAAGTGTTCAATTAATAGTTTATACTTACCTATGTATAAAATGTTAGAACATTATTTCTATGATTTAGTGTAATTATTTTTTTCCTGTTATTATACTTATATTTATTGCTATAGAAAATTTGTAAATCAATTTAATTATAAAAATTCCTTCCTCTTTAATTTCTGACGATCAAAATCGTTCACCGCTTATTTTGATTTTGACGATGTTTTTGCAAGGGTCACTTTTGAATAAAAATAAAACCTTTTGACGCAAAAAGTAATCCTTACGTTTATTATAAAAGAAAATTTGCAAATTCATTTATCATATGCCGAAAAATATTTAAATTTATATTAACTTTTTATTTTTATCATCATCATTAAATTGATTAAAAAATATTAAGGAATGAATGAAGTAGTATCTTATAAAATAGTGCGCTCATTTTTCAATATAGTTAATGTACAATACCTTATTTTTGGCTAGAGTAGAATTGTGCTCGGATTTTGAAGGCTAATATTTTAGGCTTGGTAAAATTGTCGCGAAATGTTATGTGTAATATCCAAGATATTTTAGCTTGGGGAAAATAGGGTCGCTAAATCTTTTCCCTGTGATGCCATAAATAACTGAGTAACACAGTAGCATTATCCTGGCTTTTTCCACCTCCCTCTGATTTAATGTTAGTGCCCCTTATTTGCTTTTGTTTGCAAATAGTGGCCTATATGCTTATTTATTTGAAAATTAAATAAATAATGATCTGAAATATTTTTGAATTGTATCGATTTGGCTAATCTAAAAATGATAATGTTCGCAACCTAATTTTAATTTATTTTTTAGAGTTCAGGATTGGAGAAAATATTAGTAAGTTCATGTTTTTGTCATATATTTTTTAATTTTTTTTTTTAATTTAAACAATTTCTTTAATTTTTTTCATATAACTTTGCCTACTTGTAACACTTTGTAGATGGCAACTTGAAGAATTAAAAAAAAACACTAAGGCCACAGCGAACTAAGAGAAGAGTGCTAAATAAACTTTTAAAAACCTATATTACCAAAGCCCAATCAATCGCTAATCTAAGATTTTGGACTTAACACACACAATATATATTCATATATGCTCGAGTATCTGAGCGTATGCCTAGAGACACGATTCCCAAATGCCTGCTAGAGAGAAAGACCATAACACACACACACACACACATATATATATATATATATATATATATATATATATATATATATATATATACATACACAGAGCAGCCAAAACGTGGACAATAAAAGTTTTTAAAGAATAGGGAAAATTTTATTCGGTGACCTTCGGCATAAATATCGTTAAAGAATCTACTTTGTTTCGTAGGATATCAGTAAACTAAAATTGGTATTTGATATGATTGTGGTATCATCAAACTGGTTGTTAAAATTCCGCATGAATACTCATTGTCTTTCTCTTTATCAAAATAAATATCCTGGTTAGGGACTTAGTCTGTTCTTACAAGTCACTAACAAAAGGTAAGAAGAAACTCGTTTTTAAGAGTTTTACGATAAATTAACATTATATAATTTGGAATTTAAGAATATAGACAGTAGTAAGCCCCATCGAATTAAGATTTAAAAGACTTAACTTTGAGTTGACAACTAAAACAGGCCCCATTCAAGTTGAATGGATTGATGCCTTTGCAGGTGATTTATGAGCCTTTGCAGGCAGGATTCAATAGAATTTATAACGAAATGGACGTATGGAAGAGAAGAGGGTGGCAAAATGAAGAGTTGGCAAAATAGCTTTTCACCCCTCACGTCTTTGTCAATATCTGGAAAGCCCTACGTGATCGTCTTCCAAATAAATCGATGTGTGGAGGAACTGACACGGAAGGAGAAAGAGGAAGCTGACAAGTTTTCCCTTCCTGTAAAGCGTGGGTGGGAACAGCTCCAGGAGTCTGACGGAGAGATTCGTGCAGAATCAGTAGAGTGTGTAGGTACTTAATGAATAATTTGTTTATAAAATATGTAAATACTACAAATTCGTAAAAAAAAAAAAAAAAATAAATATTTTCTATATTACTTAAATGCAAATGTTAGCATATCGGAAGGTTAAACTAAATTTAAATTAACCATTCATTTAAATCGCTTCTACAATTTTTTTATTTAAGCTTGCCTTGTAATTATCAGAAACCAAGTAGGTGAAATAACAAGAATGATTCAAGTTGACACTAACTACCATAATATTTATTTTAATTTTTTTTTCATATAACCTGTCCTATTTAATTCGTTATAATACCTAATATGGTCGGTATATAACCAGTCTCCAAAACAATTTAATATTTTTTAAATATTTAAATTAGGTATTTTTGTTTGTTTGTTTAAAGTCCCTTTATGCTAATAAGGTAGGTAATCGGACGATATGTATTTTTATTTTATTTAATCATGCTTCTTTATACTTGAATAATATAAAAGACAAAGTGAAGTATAGTGAACTTCAAAAGCGATAGTAGTAAACACAACCCTACTTCACAAAATTCAACATTAACTTCAGTTTTCTCAAAATATGGAATATGCTGTTTAGCGCTTAGTTCACTTTGGCATTACACCGACCATATAATGAATAATGTAATTTTTACATCAAATAATTAGGTATATATTGTTTTATTCTAATATTTCAATAATAATTTTTATTTTAAGGCACCAAAATTTCCTCAATTTCATTGCATATTATTTTATTTCTAAATATGTTGATTTGAAAGGTATGATGGATATTACAAATTAAAAAAAAAATTCTTTGAAAATCCACTTTCTTTATTATAATTATATTTTACTGTTTTGCCTAAGTAATAATTGCCACCTGGTAATTGCAAAAGCAAGTCTGGTGTCATCCAATACTAGCAACACTCTCGACAACGCCTTCGAAAGTTTTCGGGAAAGCACGGATTCGTGAATGATTTCAGTTTTCGTGTGAAACGCTACATATTGTAAGTCCGTCTGTGGTAAAAGAAAAGTGAAAGTTTGTTGTATTTTGTTGGAATATTCGAGACTGATCGGATGTCCTAGTCCTTTAAGTAGCAAGTCATTGATAACGTAGAAAGATGCTTTGGCCTCGCAATACTTTGGACTGTAATTTTTTGCAATCGTCCCTTAGGTGTAACCGGTATGACAAAAGAAGTTTCAGATGTACGAGTACTTCGAAAACGGTACGTTTAGGGAAATTTGGAGCGTCTCTATAGTAATGGTTTTATTTGTTTGTTCAAGTTGTTTCCTATTCAGCTTCACTTACTTCTATTGTCTGGCTGAAGTCTCAAGTATCTTACTTCTCGAGATTCAGACATCGGAATGTTGTTAAAGTGCACTATCAAAGGGTTTCAGGTGTTTTTGAAAAGTTTGCAATGCCATCAACGAATGCTGCTTTTTTAGAATCATAGAAAAAATTATAAAAATCATATAATTAAATATTTTGAAACCTAGCAATATTTTTAAATAATACACAGTTTGTCCGAAGTCATAATTAAACTTGTTTGATTACAGTATTTAATAAAAGAAGAGCCTGTGATCTCTAAAATTCTTAAAGTAGATATACCCAACATGCTTATGACCCAACATGCCCAACATTATAAGGTATATGCTCACCGATTTATACTTGGTTATATTTATATCATTATAACTTTATCATTTCTCCTTTTATAAAAGACGTTCTACTTTATCTATACTCACTATATTACCATTTTCCGCCCAAACTTGCTTATCTGTTATTTTAAATTAGTTCTGATTGTCCATAATTATAAAGCTCGGGCGGAAGTATTTCCTATCTCAGAATTTTATCTTAGTTATTATTTATTTTATTTCTTATTATAATTAGCTGTTTTTGTTTTGATAAGAAAACATGGCTGCTGGGTCTCCTCAACCCACGTTTGGGGATTTTTATCTGGGCTAGAGATAATATTCCCCTCCCGGGGAAAACGACTTGGGTTTTAATTAAGTCCTTGTCTTTTCTTGCAAAAACTCCGATAGCTTTCTATGGTGTTGGGGCCTGTATTGTGGGAATCCTATCATTTTTTTATGTGAAACCTACCCTGGTATATGCTTTTAAGATTGAATTTTGAATCACACTAAACCATTTAATTTGTTGGAAAATAATCACAGTTATAAGTTAATGCAACGGGATAACATAAAAAAAAAAAATGGTATGAAGCAACTGAAAATATATATTTCAACAATATTCAATTTTTCAAATCAGTAAATAGATTCTTCCCTTTTATTTAGATATAAAATTTTGTTTCCGTAAGCCAGACGCATTTTTAGCTTCTGAGTCAATAAAATTAAAATTTGATCAGTAACATATATCAAAATCAGTATTATGAATGGCCCCAATCATGATATAAAATCCCATTAAAAATATATATTTCCCAGTTTCCGGCTAGGATATCTTTCTAGGGTTCTTTAATAGGAAATCAAACGTAATACATTCAGACGTTTATAATAATAATTTTTACTATTATTCGTGATTTTTTTTTATTCTTCTTAGTTGTCTTTCTTTTTTGTGCCTCAGGCCATGTTTTCCCCCCTATTGTTTGAGATTACCCTGGAAAATAAACCTGATTACTGTATATAAAGTAAATTTGTGGTATATGGTTTATCTGTGCATCATATACCATACTCTTCGTATATCAAATGAATGTTTTATATTTGAAAAAATAATTTAGTAAACTTTAGGCTTCTTGATACTTATTTTGAAGTCCTATTTTTAAAAATCTTATAAAAATTGGCTGAAATAAATATTTTTTAAAAAGTAACTTATACTGCAAAATACTCAGCTACAAAGAAGGCTGAATGACATTTCAGAAATTTAGTACTTATTTCAATGACAAACTTTTTACAGTTTAGGTTTTTTTTTTTTCCGCAAAGTTTTGGTTTAGTTTAGCAAAATTAGGCGATTCTATCAACGATATTAAGTAATGTTTATTGGAATGGCATTTTGAATCATTGAAATCGTCAGTTTTAATTAAGCTGCCCTGACATTTTATTAACTATTAATCAAAACTTTGACTTATCTTGAAGCTGAAAACTGTAATGTTCAATCAAGAGGACGCTTTAGCCTACACGAGCAAGCTTTTGGTATCGTCAGTTCGCGGAAGGGAGGCCTGTTTGTTCCAAGTAAGTCCAATCAGTCTGTCAGTCGTTAATTAACGTATCGGAAGGTTTGGGGCGCCCCTTAGCTTATCCTAACTACATCTATCATAAGGGGTATTATAGTTACTGAGGGGTATTCTACATATTATTAAGGGAAAGGGTAACATTTTATATTTAGATTCTATAAAATATATGTAATGAAGCAAGGTTCGAGAGCCTCCATGTTATATTTATTCCTATGAATTCCATTTAAACTCTATATATAAGTATACCTAACATTTCCTCATTGCGTTGTAGCTCTTTCTGAAGGGCTTAATGCACTTCAGATCTAGGCTTCACTCCCAACTAAAATATAACGATCTCCGAGACTTGGACAGGAAAATGTCAAGCGATGTTCCAATTATCCTGCCCCAGCATCCTTCAACTAAATTTGATAGGATTCTTCTTGTCAGGCTTCAAATTAAGTAGAAAATTAAGAGAGTAGGCTCTAGTAATCTAGCGCATTAAAAAAAGTAAAAAGAGCCTATTTTTGAGATATGACGTTGTTGGAGGGAGTGAGACTTGTTAAGTCTTCAACTGTTTATATGTAATGTATTTATTTGGTTTTCCTGGTTTTTTATGTAATTTTGTACTTTCAGTCACGATGGTAAACAGTTTTCCACTACATTTAAAGATAAATTCAGTCCCAATGATTTTTCTTATAGAATAATTAGGAGTCGTATAATTATTCTTACATTTCATCTGTTCTAATACGCTGCATTCCAGACGGCATAGATTTGTCCAGTCATTGATATACCATTCCACCGAATGCTCAGGTACCAGCCGATACCTGTAATTTGTCAGCCCACGGAACGCTTATGGCTGTGCGGCTTCTCGCTCCGTTGGTTGGGACCAAACACCTGGCTTCAGGAAATGTGTTTTTTCTACTGTGTCGTCGTTATCACCTTTATTCAAAGTATATATTTACAGTGGATGTTCTGTGTTTGTTTTGTGAGTTTTAGTAACTTATTTTACAGCATGCATCAACTGCCACGGGCATGGTAGCAAAGGTAAATCAGTCTGGTAGTTACAAAATCGAAATAATGACATGGATTACCATATATACTTTATTTACATTCAAAGTTTGACACAGCTATGAGTAACTAAGCTAAACCCGTTCACGCTTTGCTGTGACTAATATAATATTAGCTGTAATATTAACTTTTAGGGAAATAAATAAATGTATTCCGGCAACATTTACCCTAAAACATCACTATAAATAATAACCTACTATAAATTATAAATATATAGGAAAGGGTTATGAATTTCCACTTACATTTTTTAAACTTTTATATATAAAGATAATTAGTTACAATCCTTAAATGAACATGATATAACTTTGTGGATTTTAACACCAATTTTTTTCATTAGGAAAATTGACATAAATAACGGTATAAAAAAAATGTGATTGAAAATAGATTGTAATTCTTTTAATAAGTATTAGCTAAAAAAGTAGGTTTGGAGACTATTTGGCGAAACACCACCGTTTGTAAAAGTTTCAGGTTTATACATCGGATAATTTTGGAGTTTTAAGTTACCAAAATTCAATCCTTGCATTTTTATATACAGATTTCACATTTCAATGTTATTTTCTTAATACATGCCCCCAACCGTTCCCAGATCATTACATCCTATGGTCGACTATTTTTCACATTATAATTTCTATCATTGTTTTTGCGGAGAATCCCAAACAAATTGTACGGGCCTCAATTCAATCCAACATTGCGCTTAATTTTTAATGAATAATTTAGATTTCCAGAAAACAAACTAAAGTATAAATAGTAAGCCAATAAAAATAAATATAGTGTTGCTTAACTTACAATAAAATTCCTAATAGTACACGACATTCTTTTTCAGAATTGAAATTTATAAATTGTATATGTATGATTCTCAAACAATCACCCCACTTTATGAAGATAATTTTATTGATTGAGTCTCGAGTACTCACTGAAAAGTATTGTAAAGTTTATAAAGTAAAATCATTATCAAAAAAGTTTAATTATAAATATGTAATATCATCCATCGGTATAGTAATGTGCATTAGTTCGAATTTGTGAGTGTTTTGATAAACGGTTATGTACGTTCCTGCTGTAGGAAACAGTTTTTACCGAAAACTTTTTTTCGTTAGTTAATAAGTCAAACAATAACAGAATATTATATAATTGCCTAACAATGTATTACGATAAGACCTGACACAGGTAATGTGGTGTAACTGAGATGTCTGTTTATATATGATAATGTGAGGAGACAATGGCGTCGCAGCTGCGCGGAGTCCCCCTGCCAGTCAGTTCTTGGTCATACATTTCATCCTCTGAAAATTCTATTTATGAAGTTTTAATTCTATTAAGTGAGCTGCATTTCTTTACTATTTCATCAAAACCTTTCTACAATCAGTTTACTTCACCTATAAGTTTTAATATTGAACTGTTATTTCTTTATGCTCACCAACCTTATCTAAGGAAAATAATTGGCAAAGTTGCAGAGCTAATAATGAAATAATAGTTCAATACTACTTTTGTTAAAATTAAACTAATTTTATTTTATTTAGTAAAATTAAAAGATCATATTACCAATCAACTCAAAAGAGAGATACAAAAATTCAACAGGACAAACTATGACGCATACATTAGTGGCCTATCGACGGACGAAGGGAGTTTGTGGAAGCATACCAAAAAACTGCTAAAACATCGAGAGGTGTCTGCACCACTTCGAAAAGAAAATGGTTCCTGGGCCGTGTCGGATAAGGAAAAATCTGAACTCTTTGCCAACCACCATTCTTCTTTATTTAAACCATTTACTGCCTTCATAAATTTTTTGTTGAGATGATTGAATGGTATAAGTAACTGGTTAATGGTATTGGTAACTGGTATATATAACTGGTTTAACTTCTAATTACTTATTTTTTCTCAAATAATCTTGATCCTTAAATTGACTTAATTTTCATTTTCCTATTGTGACATATAGAAAGTTTTTCCTTTCAACTTTAGCAAAATTAGCGGTTACAGATAACTGAAATTTATAGTTTACATACTCTTGACGATATAGTTCATTGTTTTTGAATATTTATTTAAGATATTTCTACATATTTTCAAAAATATTCTGTATATAAATTCTGTAACAATAATTTTCATTATTATTGTTAAAATAATATTTTGTATTGAAACCTCTTTTTGAATACGTCTGTTATAGTACACATAGTTTGTAACGGTTCCATACTGGCATACATCTGATTGTGACTTACTGAACTATCGGATAGCCTCGCATTAAGAAGAATTAATGCTCCCAATAAACAATGGGGTCTGCTGTTAAGTTACTAGGACGGCGACCAAGCAAATACGGAAACTAGATTCATGTGGAAAGTTTGGATACTTTGATTAACATTTTTTTCGCAACAATATTTCAAAATAAAAAATATAAATATTTATTAATTGGGTATTTCATGTATAATTTAAGGATCGTTAAAATTAAACGTAAAATAAATTTGCATAGTTGCATCATAAATAGCCAGGTTTTTAGTTACAAAAATAAAATAAAGATAAATATATAAAATAATAGCAAACACGATTAAATAAAATTTCATTTATCAACTCCCGACGGAATGGAGAGAAAAAATAATTTAATTTGTTTCAAGTAATCAAGATTTTTATTGTATAATAATTTAATAAATTTATAGGTTTTTCTTTCAATATTTACTAACATCGTGGCTTGTCTATCGGCGATTGGCATAGTGCATCACGATTTTCTCATTAGTATGGTAACATTTTTTTGAAGTAATCATAAGGTTACAGTAAAATGTTTAAGAGTGTATCTGAGTATTTAGGGACAAAAGCATTTTCAACACAGATTTTTTGATAATGCTGAAGTATCTAACTTTTAAACTAGAACTTATTCGAGATCTTGTTTTAGTTATGCAGATACTACCACGGTGCTGCTTGCTATTTTTGGGTAGTGAGGAAGGTATCGTTTTAAAATATTTGGGTGTAGTATTTAATAAACATTTTCTTTTCAAAACCTAAAAAACATATTAAAAAAAAAATAATAATAAATAAAATTCTGGAGAAAAATTCCGAGTTACAAAGTAAGAACATGTGGCTCTCTCAATCTCAATTACTAAGACTTATCTTTACAATTTTAAGCCCCGCTGTTGACTATTATTAGGAGGACCGAATTATTTCCCGATCTTGGCCGAAGGCAAACAACCGGTTTCGAGTGGTCCTTTCAACATTCCCTGTACAAACATGGCCAGGCCCCATCATCACATAATAGCTTAATAGTCGAGCTCTTAAAGACGACCATCTTCCCTAATCGGTGGCCTTCCATCCGTCAACCCGCGCCTTTTCCTCCGTCCCCTTGGAAGGCCCCCAAATATTAGCAGATCTTATCTCCGAGATAGGGATCACCGGGCGAGCCGTGTAGTAGCAGTACTCCTGATAGGAATAATCGGCTCGTATGATAATTAGGTATGATAGTATAATACACAGTTTGTGCCTGCAGCGCGCAATCACGGGACAAATGGTAGGTTTAATTTTATCATCTCTTTTAGAAACATTTTCTTCGATTATCTTTCAGTAATTGCCATTGATTTTAGATAATTATTTAGGAAAATGATATGTTGTTTAGCTTAAATGTTATTACATTAAAAAAAAAGTATGATTTCCTCTTCTTATATTTGCAATTAGTTTAAATTGTCGTCCGATTAATTCAGTCACTGTCTTGATAAATTTTTACTTTCAAATTATGAATACCAGTAGGTATACAAATTTGAAAAAAAGAATAATGAACCTTAAATCCATCTAAAATATCTAAAATGTTAAGTTATTTTTAAATTATTCATTACTCCTCTTTTTATCAATCACTTTCATAAGTTTTAGTGGACTTTGATTGTACAAAACTGTATATTAGTACATCATTAGAGAATATATTAGATAAATATTTTAATATTATTTTGTATTCAGGAATTGTAATGTTTCTTATTTATTTTTAAAATTTTAATTATATAATAAGGCGATAAATGAACCAGAGATACCCAAGTAACCACTGCATGAAAATTTCTAATACACACATCAAAAAAAGTTTTGCATCACCTGCATTTGCCAAGTTTCAAAGATAAATTTGAAGGGAAGCTTTATGGTAGAAAAACTACAATCAATACTGAATAAAAAAATATATTTCCCTAAAAAAATATTTACATGATCATTAAAAATTAAAGTTTGAAAAAATGTAACAATTTTCAGGAAATGGTTTCCTCACCTAATACTCGGTATTACCCCCCCTTGCCCTAATTAGAGCTTGGACTCGCACAGGCATGCACAGGATTAGGTGGTCAATGTCTTCTTGTGGAATGTTCCGCCAATCTTCAATCGCTGCCTCCTTCAACTCCTAAAAATTGGTTGGAACGTTCGGCCGGCGCTCAACAGCTCAGTGAAGAATGTCCCATACGTGCTCGATGTGATTCATGTCTGTTGAGAACGGAGGCCACTCCATTCTCTCCATTCCAGCAGCCGCAAGGTAGTGCACCACTATCCTGGTGCGATGAGGGCGAGCGTTATCAGCCACTAGGTTGAAGTTATCACAGTGCCTTGAGCTAAGGGTTTCACTATATCTTCAAAACACGTCGTCCATGTACATATTCGCAGTCTTGGTCCCCTGTATGGGTAGCAGCTCAGTTCTGGAACCGTGGATAATTCTTCCCAGAAAACATGACAGACAAACCATGCTGCTGTACTCTCTGAGATGGGTACCTGAGTCGACTAGGCCAGCCTGGAACCCTCCATCCTCCAACTCTCACTCTGTTATTGTCAGGGACGCGGGCAAGTCTAGTTTAATCAGAGAACAGACAGTTTCTCCACTGAGATAGCAGCCAATTTTCGTGAGCTCTTGCGCACTGCATTCAAAGTCGTTGGTGGTTCCTATTCAGCGGAGGACAGCGCAAGGGCCTTCTTCCTCGAAGATTCATCTCATGAAGACGATTCCGGACAGTCTGGTCACTTTTAGTGGTGTTATCAGCCCGTTGCAGCTGTCGCCGAAGGTCCCCAGCAGTGGAAAGCGGGTCTCTTCTGGCTGCTAACGTTTTCTTTGCACCAGCAGCATGGCCTACCACTGCGAGGTCTGTCTTCAACACTTCCAGTGGTTAGGAACCTGGTCCAACACCTCACAACATCACTTTGTCCGATGTTGAGCCGACGAGCAATTAGTCGGGTTGATTGCCCTTCCTCTCGTAGGACAACAACGCGGAACCGGGTTTGTGTCGAGAGTACTCTTCTATTCATTTTTAGAATGCTGCAGAAGCAAAAGAAAGCTCTAAACTGAATCATTCCTACACAAATGTTGCACTATGAATCACAGGTTATAGTAGGATTACAACTATGAAGGATTTAGAGCCTCTTATCTTGAGTGTTCAGAATGTTACGCTTGACCTTTGTTGGCCTTAATCCATGTAGTATCAATGTATGGAATCAGTTTTCCAATAATTTAATCTGATCTATAGTTTTTAGGGTGATGCAAAACTTTTTTTAAATGTGTGTAAATGATGTATAATATTGCCGATAACTTGAGTAAATATAAATAATCATCCTAAAGGATTTTTATTATTATAAAAATCACAATCACAAAATACGAAATTTAAATTATTTTGTGATCTAAAAAAAAAAACACGACATTAATTGTATAATAGTGGGTGCAAGTACATCTCATTAAATTATTAAGTATTGATTTATTTAAGGTTAACTCTTCTGTTTCTTCTCTCACCAAAGAGGATTGGACGATCCCTCAAAGTTCTGATTTCAAGTACCTTGGTGGCACCATAGACTGCTATGGCACAGTAGAATGGGACATTGAAAAGAAAATCACCAGAGCAAAGAAAATTATTGGTATATTCAATGGCATATTGTGGAACAAAAAAGTGTCTCTCCACATAAAGAAAAGAATATACCATTCTTTCCTCATTGCCACAACTTTGTACGGGGCAGAGTCATGACAGTGACTAAGACCCATGCTAACAAATTAATGGCCCTGGAGGTGGATGGACTATTGGAGAAGGAGCTGTGCCATATCCAGGCTGCAAAAGGTACCAAACCAGGTGATAAGGAATAAAGTAGGGGCAGAATTGAACATCCTCAACGACATCAGTGAAAGAAGACTGAAGAAGATGTGGTATGGGCATGTTTTGCGAATGGAGGAAGCACGTTGGCCCCTTCGATTGCTAAAATATTGCCCTGAGAAGCGTCGAAAACGTGGAAGACCACGCAAACAGTGGATAGAAGATGTGAGAGAGGACATGGCTGCCAGAGGCCTCACTGAGGAGGACAGCAGAGACAGGGACTTCTGGAGAAATTCAGTGATGTGTACCGGAATGTGACCTTTGTTGCAAAATCCGAAATAAATAAATAAAAAAATCACAAATTTCTAAAAAAAAAAACGAAATTTAAATTATTTTGTGATCTAAAAAAAAAAAAAACACAACATTAATTGTATAACAGTGGGTGCAAGTACATCTCATTAAATTATCAAGTATTGATTTATTTATTAGGTGAGGGTGGGAGGATTCGATGAGGACAGATCTTGTGGAGCTGGGATTGGACGGTGGGAGGTGGACGGAGGTGTGTGTGTGAGCAGCGATTGCTGGGGTCGGTATCGGGCCTTCGTCTTCGTTAAGCTTTTAATCTTATTCTATTGATTAATAAAAAGTAATTTATATTCGCTCTTCTAAATTTCAATTATTATATGCTGACATTTTTTTTAAATATACAATAGGTACTAGGTTATAATTATCACAGGGTATTTTACTAGAACCCATAACACATCGTGAGGAAGTAATATTAAATAAACATTTTTTTTAATTAATCGAGATTTTTTGTATTAAAGAAGTTATCCTACCACGATTTTCGGACTATTTACGTTAAAAAGGAAAAACTGAAAAGTGTTTACAAGTCATTTAAGTATAATCTCCTATTTTATTATTCATATTAATTAGGTACAAAATACAACAGTTCTCAGTTGTTTCATTTATCTATCAACGATTCTTTTCATTATTTTTGTTTATAAAAAAAAAATCTACCGAAGCAAGAAATAAATAACAAAAATTCCCTCCGATGCCAAATGGCCTCCTGTGGTTGGGCTCCTTTCCAATATTTTGAGACTGTCTGTCCAATTGGTTATGCCATATTTCATCTATTTAATGAATGAGTTGTTTACCCCCTCTTTATGGAATCTACACGTAATTAAAAAAAAAAATAAAATTATAGGCTGAATTAAATTCATTTTTATAATTATTATTATAAAAGTTTAAAGTTTACACTGTAATTAATTTAATATAAAGTTTCTAATAATTTAAGCATTTTTGTTCATATTTTTAAAGTTCCATATCGTTAACAATGATCATTATGGTAAGAAATATTTTCCAATTATGTATATCTATAAAAAATGGTTATACTGAAATCTATATGCGTACATATTACAGAAGAACCTTTTATATATAGTTTTAGCAAAGAAAAATAGTTTTTATTTCTCGTTTTGGTGTTCCTAAACAATAAGTTTTTATAAAAACTAAAAAAAAGTAGCTTAAAAAACTTCAACATTAGGTCAACTGATAAACAATGGACTAGAACGAGGCTGTTTCTGTTAAATTTCAATTCTTTCTGTACGTTTTTTTACAATAATATTTTTCGCATTCCTTAATACCTTCCTAAGAGTTAGAATTTTGTTCAAGTATTTCAATATTTTTCATTAAAGTATTTTAAATGATTTTTCATCTTACTTTGGTCGAGGCATGCGATATTGCATATAATTATGTTTTTGTCTACTTAATTTTTTTTTAGATTGTTATAAGGATATATATGATGACGATTCGAGGCTATATTGTTCTTAAAATTATGCCCATGTTGCTGATGGATAATGCTGCATAAACCACATAGTAGTAAAGAGATTAAACTATAATACTCATATACACTATAAGATAGTTCATAACTTTTACATTAGAATATTATATATAGTTTCTTAGTCAACGACAGACAGCTAGGTGGTTTCTTTAGCATTATCCCTCAGCAAAATCAGTACAATAATAAGAACATTTAATATAGAAACGTCATCATAATAAAGTTTTACTTATTGGCTGAACATCAAGAAAACTATTAATAAAATTTATATCAACATTCAAGAAAATATAACCATATTTAAACGACTATGTCACAATTTTTTCAGTAATAATTTAAAAGGATATTTGTGAGGTATCGGCAAAATCATTGACAATGCAAAATTCGATTTCCATAGATCATGTATATTTTACCGAGATATTGGTCGTGAGTTTGAGGTCTCCTCGTATCTTGAGAGAAAAAGTACCTACTTGAATAATGTAATAAGGGAGGTGTTACGAATATATTCGGTTCCTAAATGTTTAATATACTCGTGAATTGAACCATTTACAAGTACTAGCATATAACTATTTGTTACTAGACCTTTTTTTTTTATGGACTTTACTCTTTGAATACCGACATTACGTATTCTTTTTGGTGCAGATTCTTTCGTGCTGACTTTGCTGTGAACAAGGTTTAGGAATCCATTCTCCAAGGTAACGTGTTTTGCAACACTGCAATGCCCGATCAATAAACTCAACTTTTAGTACTAAAACTTTTCTTTGTGTCAGAAATGAAATTCTTGAACACATTTCAATATCAAAACCAATAAAGATACTTAAATTGTGAATAAAGAAGAAACCTATAACTCATTCTTGTTTAATATTTATTATTCTGATAATATCATTAGAAAACATTAGAAACAAAAAAAATGTAAATTGACTTCTTGAATTCCTTGACTATTATTAGACGATGACTGATACAATCCTGTAGTTATTGCCTTAGTAACAATTTTCCACAACAGATTGTTTAATACATCCATTCTAGGAACGGTCCCTATTGAACAATAGTCGATAGGATTGCAAGGTCGAATATTAAATCGTTAAAGCCCATTTAAGACTGGCTTATGTTAAGGCAAATGATGGTCAGAAATATTTATCGATAGTTTTTATCTCATACGTTTCGGACAAAATACTTATATTTTGCGAGATTCTTCTAAAGGTCATGTCAAGCAAAATCATAATTGCGAAAATCAAAACCTTCCAGTATATAAAACTATTTCTGATTTGCGAGAACTTGTTTGCAACGCTGAACCAACTACATAGGTTAGTTAACCCAAGACAGGATTCAAGTTATTATTATTAGAAAAAAATACATTAACTATAACATATTTGGTATTATCATGTCCATTGTATCTTTTGGAAACTTAATATAATTAAAGGCGTGAAGGGTGCAATTATTTTATTAAACAATGTTACATCCATCTAAACAATGTTACAGAATCAAAAGAATGTTAGGGACAGCCAAAATGTTTTATTCTACCTAAATTTGAGCAGATTTGAAATGCAAAAATATACCTGAGGTACTTTGTCTGTTATTTAAGCTTACGAATTGAGCAGGTGAGTTCTACATAGGTGAAAAATCAATTTCTATAAGATGGGCTGTCTACAGATGAGTCGGTAATGACATTCATCATTTGAGACATCAAGCTGATCCAGCCGGTTAATAATGGGGGCTGGAGCCCCATAGCTCTTTCCCTTTATCTGCCCATCGGCACTTTTGCCTATACGTTTCTTTCCCACAACTAACGTTCTTCTTGTTACATTATTTGTTATTTACGTTACTTTCTTACCTTTAGTAAAGGTAATTCTATTTTTAAATAAACAACAAAAAATTATTCAAAGTGAGAGGGACTGAAACCTCCGCAGTCCTCCCTCTGGATCTACCTATGGGAGTCATAAATAATATACAAATATTCAAACGAAATTCAGGTTGTTGATTAAATAGTCGTTTGAGAAACCTACATTTCGTCGGGTTGAAATTTATTGTAAAGCAAAAAAATAAATAAAAAGGTCCTACTTGTACAATTAAGTATTCTCATAATTGTACTTAAATTATTTTTTGAGACAGAATTATATTACTTGCTATAAGTTTGTAACTTATATCAGTAAACTCAGTCATCCATATCTGGTGAGCAGTTTGAGTGTTATGTTTCTATGAAGAAACTACTTCGTATTTACTAGAAACATGTAGTAATAAAATTCAAAAGTCACATTACTCCTTAAAAACGAGACACTTTACAGTGTCATATAAGTTCCTCTCTTAAGTATGGCTGCTCGTTTCTTTATTACGTCATAAATAGCAATAAGAGGCTACATAAATAGTTCTGAATAGCCTGCAGCGGGGGCCCCTCCTGAATTGAATAGCTACTTCCTCGCTACTGTATACAGTTTGATGTAGTCTTTCTCGCTACCTTTAGAGTCTTTCCATCAAGAGCCCAAACTCATGGAGATGGATACCCGTTTGGTGAATGAACCTGAACCTGTGAACCTTTTAGGTAGTTCGTTCAGATTTACACATATATGAAAATTTAATCCTTTCTTGTGGGTGAACCACTTAATTTAATTTTATATTAATTTTAAATATTTTATTTATGAACAGAAAAGATTGGTCTCGGCTGGTAATCGAACCCGAGTCTCCCGAGTGAAATGCATGGTAATCTGTCCACTGCGCCACAAACCTCGCTTCCTAGCCGAGCCAATATTTCCTCTTCTATGATCCCTTTCCCACGATCTCGCTAGTTTTGCGATTTTTTACGGGTGGTGGCCAATTTTTGTCCAATTTACGGGATCTCTTTTCACAACGTCAATTTTAAATATTTTTATATTAATTTAATCCTTTCTTTTGGGTAACCATTATATTAATTTTAAATCTTTTATTTTTGAAGAGAAAAAATTGATCTCGGTCGGGAGTCGAATCCGGGTCTCCCGTCTGATATGCGCAGTACGCTATCCACTGCACCACTGAGCTCGCTTTCAAGCCCAGCCAATCTCTCCTCTATACTGATCACTGATGATAGGAATCTTCAGTCTGATAATCTTAATTCTTAGCCTGCATAATGTAACTTCGCTTATTCTCCTCGACTTAAGGCAACTTGTGAACAATTTTTTTGCAGTTGTCTATCTATTATTTACTTCAGTTTTTTAACAGTTAGTTTTATAATAGTCAGTTTTTTAATAGTTCTCCCACTCATTTTTCCTTTTTCTTTTTTTGATATTATATTTTGAGGTTAACTTTACTTGATCTTATACTTTACAATTATATAAATATACAGAGACGTAAGTCACATCTTATGTTTCCCAATTTAAAACTAAAGAATGTTTATTTATTAAGATATTTCTATTGAATAAAACAAATTTCTTTCTTACTGGTTCTGTGAGCTATTACCAGATCTTACGAGGCTGCGATCCTAAAAGGACCTTGGCCTCTTCGACAATTATCCTCCAATCATAGCTCTGCAGCTTCTCTCCTTTTCACTACTCCAAGGAACCTGAGGTCAACCTCGATATCCTGCAATTACTCCTATCGAGGCCTGTCTCTTCCTCTTTCTTCTTCTTCAAGTCATAGCAGGGATATGACCTATCTTGATTGTTCCTTAAAATGTTTCTGGTTGCCCATATTCTTTGATTATCGATGCTGTTTAAAAAATACTTGTGTTGGGTAGAACCGCCATTGAAACCAATGGCCAAACCTCCTCGAATTGAACATTACGTTAAAGGTTTATTTATTTAGATTTCTCTTGTTCTCCTTATACGAGGAGTTGGCTGACACACTTCCTTTCTTGAATCAAGAACAGGATGATGTGCTGCTATCTTTCCTCATGCCGGAAAATGCCAGGAGTACATTATACTCCACTTCATTTGCAAAGTGTCACTTAGTTGTGACGATTAAAAAAATAAAATAAAATCGAATGTTATAAAGCATATTAATAATGGGTTTTAATATTACACAATTTTTACCTTTTTTTTCCTATCCGATGCTGTCCCAAACATATGGAGTATACCGAACATGATTATTTCCCTGAGGCGAATTTATAACCACTTAACCAATGTTACGCCTCCAAACTTTACAACATGTTACCTATAACCGGAATAATAGCTGTTACGTAACTGGAACTGCTATCTTACAGCAGTTAAAAATCCTGACAACTTACTCCAGGCCTCGTTTCGGTCTCTTGATTTATATCACAAATTGTAAAACGTTAAAGGTTTATTTTTTTATATATTTATTTAGAGAAAGTCGTTCTGGAACTGGGCGAGGATCCGGTTTTATGGTGGAATTCGAACAGAGTTTCGTAATACTTTTATTGATTATAGGCTATTAAAAATGAAAAGTTCAGTATCTGTTACCAAGTTGTCCGACACGACGAGATTATTAGGGTGGTTGGGCTGAAGTCATTAACTGGCTCGCCTACATGATTAACACTTCATGCAAACCGTATTAGCTAACAACGATTTTGATATTTAAAAAACAAAAGAAATATATATATATATTTATATATATATATATATATATATATATATATATATATATTATTTAAAGATTAAATAAACTGGAAGACATTTTTTAAAAATCCATATTGTACTGAATCCTTGTTCCTAAATGCAATGTAAAAATGTAACTGAAATTGCTATATCTTTTCTTTTATTCGTTTTAAACACAATCAAAACGAAAGCAACAACATTAAAAAATATATATATAATAAAAAAAGTATAGCTCCAGCTCTTAAATGGAAGCGGTGTAGCGGTGAATGATGAAGTATCGCGCCAGTGTGTAGTATCAGTTGGAATTGCGCAAGGACATCTCCTGTGATGTATAATTCATTATTGTGGATGTCATAAATTTCCATCAACTACAATGATTCGATTTATAGGGCCACAAGGTTCATTTTGTTACGGAAGGATATTAATTTTAGATGACGCTTTGAATTAATTTTCACGTACTGTTTTCAATGAAAAGAAACAGTATATAAAAAAAAAAAAATGTTTTCATTGAAAAAAAAAAGAAGTTAGGTGTCCTCATTTTACTGCAGGTCGAACGGATCACCATGAATATTTATATTTTAATGTAGTATGTATGTATAAACAAAGAAAAACAAGTGCCTATATTGTATATAATAATACTCTGATGGAAGAGACCAAAACAGATGTTTATTTCAGTTACGTTGTTTGAAGTTATAGAATTATTAACTGTTCGGTGTTGTCACATTGTTATTTATTGGAGTTTTAATTTTGACATTTTATATATTGTAATTTACATAAATTCAATGATTCAATACCGTATCAGTATTACAATCCTATTAATTTACCCTTTTTACATTAACCCCAGCAAGGGTTGATATATGTATTTAAATAATTTTTTAAAGCTTTTATAAAGCATACATATTGTAGTTTTGCAGCAATTAAATAAAAAAATAAATACTGTTTACATTTTATGACACATTAATCTATAAAAGAGCTCGTTCCTGAAGAGAAGTGAAGTGGCTGACGAACTACCGTCAGACCCCTGGACCCATCATTAAGGACCAAAGACTGTGAAGTGACTCAAAGAACTTGCCCCAAAGGGCCTGGAATTACTTGCTCTACACTCGCAACTCCTGTCAACTTTATAATTTAACGAGATGTAAATTAATGTTCATAGCCTCCGGAGAAAAAATAAAGTTCACTTTGATTCAGTGACATGTATTTTTGCTTAGGCGTTGAAAAGAAGGGAGGAAAAAAGGGAATCTTCCTCCTTTTGAAAATGTAATTTAAATCTTGATTAAGAGTAAGTCAGGACTTAATCAGGATTCTTGGCCGGTAAGATTTATGGGACCCATTTAATTTGAATATCGAGTCAGTTTTTCTGCCCTCTTTGAAACTTACTTTCTCTAAGATTATTATTTTATTTAGACATACATTTTCTCGTTAAACCGAATCATAAGCCTACAAATTACATAATTTTAGAATATTATTGGAATAATACTCTTAAAATGCACCCTGTGCAGTAAAAGAGTTCTTCCATAAGAATATAGAAATCCCTAATGTGCGCCTGCAGTTAAAAAATTAGAAAGAAAAAAAAAATATTTATATTATTTTTAATTTTATATTAATAGAATTATTTTGTTTTTGTGGCATTATTATAAAAGTTAATTCCTATAAATCCTAATTCACTCCTGGCATTTTTAGCTAGAGTTCGTAGTGTTATGAAAAGCAATTTGAAAAAAAAAAAAAATCTAGATCAAATCTGATATATAAGTATCCAAAATAATATGTATGTATTATATAAAAAAACAGCGAAGAGTACATCAAAGTTTTTTTAAGACACGGTAATTTGGTGTAAAAACAGGGCTTCCTGTATATAAGGGAGACTTCCTGCTTCTACGGTGAACATTAGGTGTTGGAGGAGAAATAAAAAAGGTGGAAGGGAAAAAACTCAAACTGTTTACAAAAAGCTTATACAAACACGATCGGGTTAAACGGAAAGTTAATGTATCCTTGGGCTTCCGTATCTTGTTACAGCTGATCCAGCACAGGTCTTCTGTATTCAGTTACCGGGCTTCGGCGCCTAATTGTTGATATCTGTCTTTCGCGTTCATCAACTGTTTGCCGGTATCATGATAGCAGATGTAGGTATGCAAGTATTGATGTAACAAGAACTTAGTCGATTGAGTTGAATGTCTACTGTCTATATCTTTATCTAAAAAAAGCTATATCTCTACCAATATAACGTGGAGGATGTTGTGCATAGCATTATACAGTGGATATCGTTTATAACGACATTGAAGGGACCGTCGTTGTAGGCGATCGTCGTTACATCCGACATATCGCTTATAACGACGCCGGTCGTTATATCGGGTCTGGGCCATTTTTAACAGCTGATTGTAATGATAGCCTTCTTACAAATGCAAATTTCCTATTATAAAAAATATATGTTTCAATTCCAGTCATATTGGCTGCCACCAAAACCGTTATTCTATCCTTGGACATTTTTCCATTACAACATTTGTCCCCCTTAAAATGTAGTGTCCGATCAGGCAGTACCTTCTAAAAATAGTTCAGTTTCATCAGCGTTAAAAATATCTGAATCATCGTAATTTTCGGAATTGATGGCTATACTGACGGAAGCCTATCGCTGGTTATCCCTTGGGGGACGCTAGCAGTCATCGCTTAAAAAATAATATTATGGCGAGTACAAAATCTTTGAATCCATCCTCGCGAAATACTACTTGTAGAGTCTCTAGACGGTTCTGAAGTGGATTCATTAATCAATTTTAGAAAATTATTGGCTTTTTTGAGTAAAATTGTCCCTGATATTGGAACATTTTGGCTGCGTTGGGGTCGAAACCATGTTATTAGAGCACCGTTGACTTTGTCGCCCGTAGCTCTCCTTATTTTTTTGTCTTGAACGATTCACCGCGTTCAACTAGTCCCCGAATGCTGTCCCTATTCTTTCATATTGTTGAAATAGTTTAACGACTTACATTCAGTTCCTCCCCAAGACTTCTGATCGACTCCCCATTTTCCTGCCGACAGCAAATGTGCATCAAAATTTTTCTTCTAACGAAAATACATACATGGTATCGCCACGCACAAGTGTATGGAGAACAAAACCGCAACTAACATCCAAACAAACAACCAGATATGACCACACAAAAGTGTCTTATTTGAGATCTAGGCCGTAACTAATTCGAATTCGTTTGAAGGAATAAAAATCTGGTGCGTGCGCGCAACACACAACTTTCACTTACCAACTTACTTAGATTAGAAATTGACGTGTTTTGCTAAATATCATTTCCCAAAGTCACACATTTTTCTACATCCATATCTTATTTTTGTTAATCGTTAAATCCGTTTTTGAGTAAATAAAAAAACCCGTGAAAATGATACAAAATTAATTAAGTAAAGCCCCCCCTCCGGTTGATCAATTTTGATGAAATGTTGGCTATCACATCTTTGGCATATACATACATCAAATACCCAGTTTGATCAAAATCGTTAAAGCCAATTTAGAGTAAATAAAAAAAACATGTGAAAATGATACAAAATTTATTAAGTAAAGTCCCCCCCTCCGGTTAATCAATTTTGATGAAATTTTTACAGTCATATCTCGGGCATATGAATACATCAAATACTCAGTTTAATCAAAATCGTTAGCGCCGTTTTTGAGAAAATCGAAAAAAACCTAAAAAGTTATTATGTAAAGTACCCCCTCCCTTTAAGTAATTTTGATGAAATTTTTGCTGTCACATCGCGGGCATATACCTACACTGAATACCCAATTTCAGGATCGCACGGTTTATAGTTTTTGAGCTAGTCTGTTCACACACACACACACACAGACACACAGACCATTTCGCGGGACTTGGTCATTTCGACTCAGGGGACCCCAAAACGTGTATTTCCGTTGAAAACCGGAAGTCGAAATTTTTCACGATCGCAATACTTCCACTTACTATATATTTCATATATAGGTAAGTGAAAGTAAAAACACAAACAATCAAGGTAGGGAGTTTCCTAGAAAAGGTGATAGATGTGTCTTCCTGTCCCCAAAGAAATATCCCGCAAGCCGGATTGAAGGGTTCTTTCCGGAAGCCGGACGTTATAACCGATCTTTTTGTTCCTTGGGGGACTCAAAATGGGTCGCTAAAGCCGATCAGTCGCAATAGTGTCGTAATAACCGGATAAAAATTCATTAAACTATGAACGTAGGGACCAGGGACTTAAGATTTCCGTCTTTATAAGCGGTACGTCGTTATAAACGATATCCACTGTATTTATTAAGAAGTAGTGTTGTCAAAGGTTTTGCAAACACCTGATCTGATTGTAATCTCCCCTAAACCCCTGTTTTTACCTTGAATAACTGTTTGATTCGGCATTCCTGTTTTTATGAAGATAGGTCTTCAAAACTTAACGTTGATCCACCTATAAAACAAACAGGAAGGTTTAGTTTTCTTTTTGGGTCAGAAAACCTTAGTTCTTAATTTAATATATTTTATTTAACATTCGTCATCTTTTTGAGATATCAAAGTTATATCAACGTTTGTAGGATGATTTAACATCAAGGAGTTAGGATGATTATTAACAGAGAAACATAATACTTTTGCTTTATAGTTCAAGTTTCTCCCAATCATGAAATAGCTCCAATAAAGGCCTGTAATATCAAGAAGGGAAGCCTACTGTAGAAGTTGATGAAAAAAGTTTGGCTTAGATATTAAGGGGAGGGGGAGGCTTCAACGAAGGATCTCCTATCAATCTTCCTCAGGCCCCGACTCGATGCTGTCGCCCTATCAATTTAATTTGCATTTAATCAATTCTGTCGATTAGGAAATTCTTTTGTTTGGCCAAGGATGAGTGGTTCAGTGAAATTATAGAAGATATTTAAGAGGCGGCATTAAATTTATGTCAATAATTTATAAGTGCTTTACTCTTGAGTGCATTTCAATATAAAATCTAACTTATAAAAAATTTTTTCTCTTATTTTTTCACTCATTATCTAATTATTCATATACTATTTATCTTCAAATACTATTTTACATTCTTTAAATTTTAAAAATACGAATATATATATTCCCGCAAAAAGCATATTAAAGATTTTAAAGGAAAACTTGCTTAGTTCTGCAATGTTTTACCCTCTTGAAAAGTTTTTATATGTCGAAACATAAGGATTTTTATTTCTACTGACCATGAGACCACATCTTTTGTATGTCTACGCTAAATGGGACCTTTAATTTAATCAATGCTAATAACCTTCTGTAGGATTTATTTTAAGCAAATTGGCTATTTTTTATTTTTATTTTTATTATTTATAACAATATTAAAGTCTTGGGACTTGTACCCATCATTTTTTATATAAAACTGAGTTGAAATCCGATTAAATACTCTTAAAAAAGTTATTCTTTTCCACGATGAATGTATTTTAATGTTAAAAATATATATATATATATATATATATATATATATATATATATATATATATATGGTTTGAAAGTCCCTGACCTTTTGTTGGAACAAACTGTCATAGCACGTGTTTGTGACTATGATGTTCGAGTACCGTGCAAGCCGTTCCACTAGGTTCTAGACCGTTCTGCTTACGACTATATATAAGGAACGATTGACTGGACAGTTAGTCTTATTCTAAAGCGCAAGTCATGTGATTGTCTCTCTGTCATTTTTATAACCTGTTCAAATATTTGTGTTGTTATAATTCGTGTGGCACTGATAATTGTTATTTTTCTTCGAGTAAAAAGTTGTTAACCCACATAAGTGTTACAGTATTGCCCCGTATGGTAAATAAACTCTGATTTTGAATTTAACTTGTTGAGGAAATTCCAATCTCAGTGTTTATATAAAATAAATGTCCGCCCCGTGCGGCTAAACAAACAGAAGCAATGAAGCCCTCAACTTGCCAAAACTTTCCCGCCTCATATATCAGCTTTTACATCATATTTTGGAGCAGCGCTAAAACTAATAAGGGTTTGATAGAGTAGATCGCCATTAATTGATCTTTTCGCTAATTAAGCTTTAATGTATTGCATAACTTCCCGGATTAACGATGTTCTTGAACTTTTGAGACTGATATATTTTCATATAATACAGGATTGATCACGATGGTTCATAATCATTTTATATCATCTGCAATGCACCTGATGAATTATAATTATAAAATTTAAATAATAATTTGATTATGATATGAATATAATAATATGTACAATACAACTAGTAATAAGAGTAGATTATTTAGCAAGTATACTTCCAATTTTTCTAATTAGAAAAAAAAACTGTAATCAATTTTATTTTATATATTTTTATGAAGTATTTTAAAATTGGAAGATGCTTAATATATGTGTACCAAACCTAATGGGTTGCGGGTGGGGGGCGGGGGAGTGAAGATGAGAAGAAATACTTTGATACTGATGACTTCATAAAGATGGATTAGGTGATTCGGATATTACAAATGGATCATAGAAGGGAGAAAGAATATTTGCATATTAAACTCGGTCCTGTAGGATATCATTAAAAAAAACACACAAAAAAAAAACATTACTATTGTTAATGCATTTTTATGGCCATCATGTTTTAAGTATGTGAAATCTGAAAATGAAAAAGGGTAAATGGTGTAGGGAAAAGCTACTGTTTGCTGAGATGAGCAGCGGGGCTATCAAGACGCGAGAGGATACATAATGCAAAATACGACTGAAAATGGATGAACAAACTACCATCCTCGAAAAGCGGCAAAGCTATTGGAGTGGTTTGGGCACATAAGAAGTATTCCAAAAGAGACCCTGGATGGAACCTTGAAAGAAAGAGAAGTGGCCAAGGAAGGGGATCAATTCCCTATAGAAACTGGTCTCATTCAGATTTGGGATCTGTCTTACATCTAATGGCGACTCTAGGTCGATTTTCTATTAGGGAATGATTCACAACTAAATAGGTACAAGAAACTATAATGCCTGGATGTCTTGAAAATGGCACAATGAATCCGAAATGTAGACCATAAAGTTTTTCAAAGTATAAGTGATTTTATTATTATTTTGTGACCTGAGTAATAACGTTAAATAAATTAAAAACCACTATCAGTAACTATTGGGACTTTAGAAAATTCTATAGAGAATTTTCTAGGTTCAATTTATTGAACAAAAAAGAAAAAGAAAAAACTTGGCACTTCTCTACTGTATGCCTATATACTAATTTATAATTCTGAAATGAAATATGAAGATATTCCCATACAATTTATAAATATCATAAACAGTTATACTGATTAAATTGACTTAGCCTTTCTTATTGTTTTCCCTTCCTTTAATGTTGGAATCTTCTTTTTCTTTTTTAATTTTTTTTCAATGAACGAGTCGGATGTGGAGGTAAAAACAGAATTGTTTACGAGTGTTTAAGCCTAGCTAATTTATTATTACGACCATTAAAGATCAAACGGTGATAAATTAAGAGAAGCTATTAAATAAATAGCCCATAACGAACCTCCTCATATAATACGTAGCAATGTTTTCACTTCATTATTTTCGGCGGCTGTAAATTTCCATCGAATTTTCTTTCGCATCCTCTCGGTTAGTTCTCGAAAAGGTAAAAAAGAATTTTAATTTACGAGAATAGCCGTTCAAGATGGTTGTCAGGATACGCAGGAGAGGCCATATTAGGTAAATATTTTATTTTATTATTAAGACATTTATGGTCAGGCCGGTTGCCATTTATTATTTTATAAATCTCTTCGCCTGCCGCTTCATCCCAATCGACTGCCATGGGGAAGTGGCGAAGTTCATAAATAAACATCTAATCGTTTTTACGCAAAATGTTTGTGAAGGCAATCGATAAACAAATAGTTGGAACATTTAATGTACGAATTATTTTGTCATAAAAAAGTTTAAATAATCTATGCTTAGGTGTCAAAAGAATTTAGTTATCCTCCCACTCCTTATTTTTTAATCAATAGCCAAGAAATAATTATCCATCCGTTTTATCCATTCTTCATTCTTAGAATATTTTTGGTTATTAAAAGTATTATAATTAAATTATTAAAAGTTTTATTATTATTTTTTTGTTTTTCATCAACTTCTTAAATCTTTTACTACGAAATAATCTTTTTAATCAACTTTAAAGAAAAGTTGATTAAATCTAAAGCATTAAAAAAAATCTATTTATTTAAAATATAGTAAAATGGTTACTCTAATAATATATTTCATAAGGAACTAATATTAATATTTTCTCAGTTTTTCATGGCTTTGCCCAAACTAATTTCAATACGATGAGAACAAAACCCTAATGGGGAAACCATAGATCTAAGAAACCAATGTCGGGATTCCGTTCTATCACCCCCGATTAAAAACCATTTTCAACGCTGTAATGTACATGCCTAATAACTCAATATTTCTAGAAATTCTTTATCGAATTGGTTATCTGATAGAAAAGGATTAAGTAATCATTTTATAGATTAGTATAAAAAAAAAAAAAATTGGTATGGTTGTGGGGTTACCTTATTATCCACATAAATTTCCCAAGTGATAATTCAATTATTCTAGTGCTGCGATAAGACGTTACGGTAAAATGGAGTGGAAGAAATTCCGATTGAACTGAAGTCAATTGTACATCCCTACCCATCTTCCCCTACCTCAAAAAAGGTGCAGTGTTTTAATTTAAAATATTATAGTTCGTAATAACGAAATAACTGAAAAGCTTAAAGGCATCTTCCTCAACTAATGATAATGATATATATATATATTGTATATAAGTATAATATATTCATTCCTCTTTCGGACAAAGGGGTCGTTCTGGAACGATATAGTTTAATTGGATCAATGAGTGGTGTACATAGACTGTTTTTTTTTTACAGTTTAATTATATTATAAAATAAAGTTACTGATGCAGATCATGAACTCTTATTCTTAATGCCCTCAAGACATAATAGAAACTAGGATTAAAACCATTGGTTCTAGTTTGGATTAATTATCAATTTGGGTTTTTGATCAGGTGAATTCAAACTCGGTCCTCCGTATGCTAATTAAGTCACTTTCACACCACTATTTTACATCCTCCCATAAAGAGGCCCTCAACTTCTTGGACCGTCACGATCGTCGGGGAATGCGTCTCCCCGATTGAGTCGTTACTTTTATTTCGGTTCATGCACCGCCTCTCCACCGGCAGTCGTTATCCAATCCGCCCCCTCATCTTTCTTCTTATCGTCCGCCGCATCTCCTATCCCGCATCTTCTTCGGCTCTTGTTTTCAAATGAGATCATCTCCTTCCCTTCTCGAGATACCCTCCATTTCCGTACTAAGTGGTTAATTTTGCGTTAAGATGTTACGGTAAAGTGGTATGGAAGAAATTCCGATTGAACTGAATTCAATATTACGTCCATACATTCTATCCCGTCTTCCACCCACTCTCCCCTCAAAAATAAAGAATTTTTTTTTTTTTAATGTTACTTGATTGTCTACATAAACGCTCTATTAAAAATCTTTAGGGTTACTGGGAGTCATGTTTTACCGGAATCAAAGCATTGCTCTTTGTGTGATTTTAAATAGATTCTTGATGGTTATTGTATTTGTATCATAACTATTAAAGTGGAGGCAGACGGTACCTGATGAGGTTATTCAACAGATAAAATATTGCGGATCACGCACACCTAACCGATTATTGTTTCTATGTTGATAATTGTTATATACAACACAATATTGACGATTCAAGTGATTTGTTGGATGAGGCAGATACAATAGCTTCGAATTATTATCTCAAGGAGGTTAGTTCCGGAACAGACCCGTTCAGCTTTGCGGGAATCGGGTTCCCACACCAACAATGAAATAGCTTATAAACTTTCAATAAAACAAAGGCTAGAAAACATGTCTTTAGCAGAGCTATCGACCGTGACATATAAACGGTGCAGTTCTGTCTTGAAACGGCTTAAGCCCAATAGAAAATATGCTTGGAAATACTTTGTAGGAGAATATTTGTCAATCAATACCTAAAATGGTGAATTGTTTGGAAGAACCAAATATTTGAAAAATATGCAAAATCTTGAAACTTACTTTTGTTCCGCCATATGCCACCACATTTTCGGATCTGTATCCATCTTCTGGGTTAAAATGCGACTGGAAGCTATCCTGCTAACATACTATAGTGATTGGTTATGATCCATCTTAAATCCTCACGATTTGCATATTGCAATTCAAGATTTTGACTCTCCAGTTTTGGGGAAAAAACAATTATTTATTCATTAGTTATGACACATGAATGTTAAGCATAAAATGCTCAACTAAAATGTTAAATTAAAAGTAAGTTAATATTAAATTAACAGTTTGAACTGTCGCAATTATCCCTTTCAATTTTCAAAATTGAGAAGAAAATCTAACGTTTTTAACAAGATGATTTAGATGATCTTTTGATGGAATAGGAAAGCCAATTTTCTTTGATCTTTACATCTTCCCGTCTCTTACGTAAAAAAACAAAAACACTTTTTAGGATATTGGCTTTTGAGTCAGTTCCACGATAATAATTTTGTTCAAACAAACTACACTCGTTATGAGGACCGGCCTATTACACATTGTATATATTATAAACGTTATCTAGTTAGGTATATATAAGGCCGAGGGCACATGTTTCCCGAAAATGATGTGCCGTAATTATGTTGGTTGAATTGAAGAGATAATGACTGTTATTAAGGCCGGTGGGCCGGTCAGTATGCTGATGTTCGCTGGTAGCATCTTGATATTATTCAAACTCCTTCCCTTAGCGTCCATCCCGAATGATTTAATTCCCTGATAATTATTCATTAATTTACTTAATGATATTTAATTGTTTATTTAAAATATATTAATTGACTTTTATTATGGAAAAGAACAATGTGTGAAAATGCTCCTGATTTAATAAGTTATCTTTGTTTCCATCTTTTCTCCAACTCAATATCAATATCAATATAAATTTCTCTTACTTACAATATTTAATGTGTATCTTACTTTAATTATTATGACGAGGTAACAATCAGTTTTTGGATTTATATTAGTGTCCATTACCGGTAAATCCGATGGTTTCGATCCCGAAAAATTCAGCTTGAGAAAAATCGAGGCATCAAGAAGTTGAAATAAAAGTGGCCACCTAAAAAAATAATTACTTTATTGCCTTTTGAGTAATGGCGAATAAAAGCGATTATATCTCAAAGTAAAAAGACAGTTTTTACCGTTTGAAAAACCGGCAAGAAAAGATGTTCTATATAGTCTGGAAAGACTATATAGAGCATCAGCCTACTTCAACAGAGAAAGAGAGGGTATTTTTCTTGGTGGGAAACGTTGTCTGTAAGATTAGGGAACCGGCTGTCTGGTAATATGTTTAATATGTTGTTTTAATAATTAAAGTCAATTATTTTATTAGATCAGAAAATTTATTTTAATTTCTTAAAGCTACCAAACATTGTGAGAGGTGAGTATTTACTGAAATTAAGTACCTACATCTGTTATTAGTTTATTTTTTAGATTTTTTTTTAATCAAAGATTATGTTTAGTTTGTTAGTTTTAATGCCCAAATCTTAATAAATAACTCTTTTTTTATTTAAAAAAAGTATCGATACAAACGTATCTTTCTCGATATCTTACCCAGAAATCAGGCACGATTATTCTCGAGACCGAAACTGAAAAACCTCGAGAAATCATGAACCCTAATTTATTAATATATCAATAAAAGATTTACTGCATCGTTAAATTACAATAGTTGATCTCTTTTATAAAAAGCCTTTTACTTCTTCGTTCAGGAATTTTCTTGTCAAAACACATGCTTTGTTACGTTTTTAAAGTAAACTTTCATATTGCTGATTCCTTTCAAATCCAATCTCAAAAATTTCAATTTTTACATATGACTTTGCGCTCGAATGCGCTGAAATAGTAGTATTTATTCTCGCAAGTCAAACCTCGAAAAATCTATAAACTAAAGTACCGTCATAAACCAAAAGGGACCTTTTAAGATTTAAACATTTTATATTTTGCTTATTGTCTCAAACGATCTACTGCTCAATGATAAGCTCAATCGGAGCCTCATTATCTACTCTAAACACATTTTATTAACTTTTCAAACTTAATATTATCTTTCCTGAAGAATAATGTTTTTTTTTGAGGCATGAAGTAGTTGAAAGGAATCGGAAATATGGTGATATCATAGAGCAAACAAAAAAATGGTTGATATAACGCCAAGCATAAAGCTTGAGTTTTGTAAAACAGGGTTATATTTACTTCTATTATTATTGAACCACATACAGCATATTCGGTAGAACTAAGCGCCAAACTCTATATTTTGATAAAGGTAAAGTTAAAGTTTGAGTTTTGTAACATAGGTTTATATTTACTTTTAAACCACAACATAATTTACTTTGCACTATATTATTCAAATGTAAAGAAGCATTTTAAAATCCATTAAAGTGGTTTGCCGCTTAGTTAACATGGATTTATATCTATAACAAATGTTTTATTGTACAACAACAACAAAACATGAAATCTTGAATGTTGCTGGGGCATAATATTTTCCTGTTTTTATTTTTTTACTTTACTTTCAAAAATTTAATTTACAACTTAGTCATAGTTTTCACATAGTTATAAAAAAAAAATTATTCTGTTTCCACCATTTTTCTCTTTCCTTCCATATTTCTTACCTCGCAGACTTACCCATACTACTCCACCTGTGTTTACATCTGGCCGATATATTTATATATTTTTTATTTTATCCATCCATATTCTTTTTAGTCCCCCTAGTGGCCTCCTGCAGTATACTGAGAAATTTATAAGTAGGCGACGTATTGATGGATTGGTTCGAGCTATACCCCTCGATCATCTGATCTCAATATCGTCGGATATTTCCGCTGGAATATGGATAAGAAATACCTTCTTCTTTAATAAATTGTCGAGCACTAAATATCATTGGAAGGATAAATCTTTTTTGACATAGAGATATTTCTTTTAAATTAATTCATCTTATAATGTCTTAAAATTATTTTTCCACATTACACATTTATAATGAGAATAATAGAAAATTATTATTATAAATAAAAATCATTTTTCAGGAATAATTATTTAAAAATAAACAAATAATTTATTTAGTCAATCGTACTTTGAATAAATATCACATATTCTTCTCGATGTCCAGTCTTTTTTTTTTTTTTTTTTTTTTTACATCAAATATTAATCTACACCTGTCAAAGAAATTATGACGAGCAGCAAACTTTACCAAAATAATGAATGGAAAAATAATGTCTTAAAATTATTTTTCCACATTACACATTTATAATGAGAATAATAGAAAATTATTATTATAAATAAAAATCATTTTTCAGGAATAATTATTTAAAAATAAACAAATAATTTATTTAGTCAATCGTACTTTGAATAAATATCACATATTCTTCTCGATGTCCAGTCTTTTTTTTTTTTTTTTTTTTTTACATCAAATATTAATCTACACCTGTCAAAGAAATTATGACGAGCAGCAAACTTTACCAAGTATAATCAAATAATCTAATAATGACATGACAGGCGTAGAAAAGGATGGAACTCAGCAGCACTTCTTCCTTGGATTGCTAAGTATATCTCTCATTCGACACCTTTTTATTCCCCTCGCATTTTTCGGGCATGTCAAATATCTTTCGGTTATTGTGGAACCGTTTATAAAGATATTTTGTATATTGCTCTACTGTGGATATTTTTTAGTTAGTATGTAGGTTTTTTTCTTCACTTACCATAATACTTCTGCCATAATTTTGATTTAAAGGTTTCAAAATGTTCGTCTTAAAATTTAGTTCTTAGCCGGACCTCATTTGGACCTGACTAACTTTAACACCTTTCTTTGTTCGAAGTGCAGACGTTTTTAAGATATGAACTTGTTAGTTACTTATTTATTTCTTCCATCCATTTCTTTTTATTTTGTATTTAATTAAAGGTTTTATTTTAATTGCGAATTCATTCACTGATTGTTAATATTATTATTGACAGGTGTGAATAAAAGTTATCAGTTAAAAAAAAAAAAGTGCGAATTTAACATTTGAAATGTTTTAAATTTGAAGTTTATCTAGATACCCTCTTTAATTTTTACTAGATTTAGGAATCAGTTAGGATATGAGTAGGCTATCATAGCGAGCAGGCCCGTTTTGGTCCATTGGAAAAAAAGAAAGAAACCTTTGGTAAACGCATTTGAATTGATGACGCCATAATAAACATCGGCTGACTCCAAGGGAGCTTAGGTATTTCATAGATTGCGACTAGGGAAAAACTTTTATTCGATCATTTCCTCAACACATTCATTGCTATATAAATATTTACGAGCGAGGACTTGACCACAGAGCGTCTTCATTACGGCGGATACGAAGAGCTAACGGTTGTCACGTACCCTTTTCGCGCTTGGCTTCGTTACAGCCGGCCGAATCCTAGTACCTTCACCCCCTCCTCCCCCCCCCCAACCCGGGTATCTTTATGGCGGATTTATTGCCAAGCCGTTCCTTCCAACAATTTATTGATGTATAAATTCGGCCTTCGTCTACTATAATTGGCCCCATACAATTTAATGTTCCGGCGCCCGTTCAACAAGCAATAAGCTTGAAATATTTACTGTGATTCCTTTATTTATTGGTGGATTACAATTTGCCTTCTAATTATGCGAGACGTGAGGCCTAATGGAAAGATGGCTCCCGATAGTTCTGCTTAGTATTCACTGCCGTAGGTAATGGTTAGTTTATTAACGTGCTTGTTAGGTTCGACAAAAGTTAAGGTCTTTTATATATCCAACATGGGCTAGAAGTATCTATGATTATTTAATCTTTGTTTTACAAATTTTTTATATAGAAAAAACCCTTATTGCTACCTATTAATGTTTTCCGTAATTTGTCCAACTTAGCATGTTAATATCAAATTAAGTTATCAAAGCATCCTATAATGCTTTACTCTTTAATCCCTTAAGTAATAAAAATCAGAATAAATTATTAATCAATTTTTAAGATCTTTAAAACTAATGATAGCCCTTTGAATTCTAGGTCAGGATTTTTTTGTTTTCATATTAAATAACTTTTGATTAATTTATTACAACATGAAGAATTAAATAATAATAAATATGAATTAGGTAATGGCATTATGAATAAAATACATCCAGGGAATCTGCCTTAAGGAAGAACAATAAGATAAATTTATTAGAAGTACCGCCAATTAGCTGCACTTCTGTGTTCTTTCAAGTTGTGAATTTTAAAAACTTCTTTTTTTTTTTTTTTATTCTAAACTTATGCATTTTTTTTCTTGTTACAGGTATGTGTGCATGTCCATATTACCTTAGAAAGCGTTAAGGAACGATGTATTTGAGGTAAGAAAGAAATATTCTTATTTTTAACGGTATATAAATAGCTTTCAGCAATTAGAGAGAAATTTGAAAAACTTTGTTATAAAATTAAAATTTCATTTTAAATTAAATTAAATATAAGATTTAATTTAAAATTAAATACAAAAGTTTAAGTAAATAGAAAGTTTTGCTGCCAAATTGCATATGGTTGCTACACATTGCTACAATTGCAAATGCTACCCACTCATCATACTGATCATTCTGTCAATACATTGAATTTATATCTAAGTATATATATACATTTTTTTTTCTCTTAGTTTTTCCTTAATGTGTACTGCCACCTTAATGAAAGGGTTTTAGGTTGAATATAATAAATATCTAAAATTATATTTTCCAAAATGGTTTGTAACAATTTTGCAACATCGATAAAAAGGCACTTATAAAGTATGGTTCCTCTACTCACGAATCAAAGCCCATTTCTTTAAAAATAATAAATGTGTTAATTATCATTTTCGGCGGCGGTTAAAAAAAAAAACATCTTTTGTTTTTTGACATACACGCGTTTCGTAGTAACGACCTTTAATTTCTATTAAAAAAAAAAATCCTAAATCGAGAAAGTTATTATAACTGGCAATTAATCCTTATTTTATTTGAATTTTTAAAATGGTAATAAATATTATAGTTAAATTCGAAGTAATAAAAAAAAAAAAAAAAGATGTTTTTCCTCCGTAACGTAAGTTCTAAAATTTACAAACAGAATGTTTTATTTGTTTTTTTATTTATTTTATTTTTTTCAGTTGAACGATCGTTTTGACAGGATTCGTTCAAGCAAAATAGCCTTATCAATTCCTTAGTAGGTACATATCATGGTTGTTTGGATGTTGTAGAGGCAATATGGCGGTAAAATTGTGGTGTGGTATAGCCTTCCCAATGGCTGCTGCTAAGGCGATAAAACACCCGCTCGGGCTTTGTGAGCCGTAAACGAGATAGGCCTCGAATGCACTTTATCAAAACTCGGCACAAAGGCACTATCAACACCAAGCTGCTATTGGACAACTTGCCCCACAACCATGTTTTCTTCGGTGGAAGCTCTCAAAAGTTTATCAAGTTATTTCCTTTCGAACTCATCGACGGCGTTCGCTGCCAGGAATGACTTATGCTCTCTAAAACTTTTCCGTCTTCAGAAAACCTCAGTGGAGTCATGACTTCATTATAATTCTAATGGAATCAGTTCTTTGAAATTTCTAATTACTCACTGTATTTCTAATTATACATAAAAAATATTTTCATAATAAGCTTTTTCTTCTCGTATAAATGAACGTTATTGAGGCAGCCCTCGCAATTGCAGATTGCTTATTCTAATCCTATGATAAGTTTATTTATTTTTTTTAGTAAACAATAAAAAAATTAAATAATAAATATTTAGGTTATTAATGAGTATTTTTTAAAATAACAATTAAAATACTTTTAGTTTAGGTCTGTTATCTAGTAACAATTCACGTAAATATTATCATTTTTACATAACCCCGTTAAAACAACGAAGCCATGTAATGTGCTGTATCTTTGTTTCTATGGCATGAGAGAAAACAAGTGTATATATTTAGATATATTCTGAGTAACATTTCTCAGTCGATTTGAAAAATCATTACCTCTAATACTTTGTTTATCATTTGTGACAAATAGTAAATATTTACAAACGTAAGTAAGTATGCTGAGTCAGAATAAGTTAAGATAGCGGACGTCTTGAAACTATCTACTGTATATACAAAACTAGCTGTATATCCCGGTTTCACCCGGGGAATTTCATTTTTCTAATAAACGTGAACAAATTTAAAGTGAGATCTTAACGATTTTTATAACAATAAAGAATATACCCGGAGACTGGCTGAAGTTGTGAAATTTTAATATGGACAGGTGTTCGCACCTAGTAACAAAGATCCACTGAGCGAAATTTGGGGAATTTAGGACAAACGGTATGGATTTTTATTAAGAAAAAACAAACTAACAGAAATTCATCTTTAAGCTGTATAACCCGGTTTGATCGGGGAATTTCATTTTTCTAATGAAACGGTTGATTTCGTAAAAAACCATTATAAAGTGAGTTCATTACGATTTCCATAACAATAAAGAATATCAGCTGAAGATCGGCTGAAGTTATGCAATTTTAATAGGGACAGGTGTTCGCACCTGGTATGAAAGAACTACTGGTGAAATTTGGAGAATTTAGGATAAACGGTATGGATTTCTATAAAGAACAAACAAACAAACAGAAATATTGGCCTGCAGTTTCAGCTTCTCGCAAATCCGCTTGCCTAAGCCTTTGTGGCGCAAAGCAGGCCTCGTATTCCTGGGCATACTCAGTTTCCCGCGATTCTGCCTGTCTAAGCCTCTGTTGTTCAATCCTATGTTCGTCGAGAGTCTCAGCTGCTCGTATTTGACGTTGTTTTTTAGCTTTTGAGCTCACTACTCCTATTGAAGCTCGCTTCTTAGGAGGCATTTATAAAAAATAAATTCACCATACATGTAAATAAACGTATTGTAATGTTAAAAAAAAACAAAAAAAAACAAAAAAAAACATATGGTTTAAAAATCCCAGAACTCGACGCCTACCAAGGGACGGTCTTACCGGGCCTTGTTGGCCCCATCAAAATCTATAAAATGATTTTTTAGGCCGTTTTTTCGACTCAAACGGTCGATTTCGTAAAAAAAAAAAACCATTGTAAAGCGAGATCATGACGATTTTTTTAACAATAAAGAATATACCAAGAGATTGGCTGAAGTTATGCAATTTTAATATGGACAGGTGTTCGCACCTAGTAAGAAAGATCCACTGAGCGAAATTTGGGGAGTTTAGGACAAACGGTATGGATTTCTATAAAGAACAAATAAACAAACAAACAAACAGAATTTCAACTTTATTTATATAGATTATCATATCGCTTTTCCCTAGTTTGGCATACGGGGGGTTTCTCTAGAGGTGTAACCAACCTTTTCTAACCATGGTGGGTAGGTCGAGATTTATTCCGTGGGGCCTCCACGAAATAAAAGTCCCAGGGCGGATTCGAACCGCCACCGTTTGGCTCGAGCATGCTAAAGCGGGTCGCGCTCAAACATACGGCTATCCCGGCCCAGTTTATTATTTTTTAAATTTCATTTCGTATTATAGTTATATCCGCATATTAGACTGCTCAATCTTGTTTAAGCCATTCAATAGGCCAATAGTATGTTCCTGAATTTCTTAATAACAAGTAAAAGTGTTTCTGTTTAAAAATTGACGTCGATCTTATAACAACCAATATATTAAATAATGTTGATTTAATTTAAATTATTCTTTTAAATAATTTAGTTGTTTTATCGAATGATTGCGTTAATAAACAGCAAATCGTAATTTAAAGGAACAGACTTAAGGTGGAATGCTACAGAGACTGTTCATTTGGATTTCATCGACGAACACTCATATTCTTATGTGAATAAAATTCCCTTTAATGAAATTTTAAAAATAATGGTACTAATTCTGCTATGTTACTTTTGGGCATGTCCTATATGAACAGTTTAATGTGTCTCCGATATCAACTGAAATGCACCTGTTAGGAAGTTTATTTATCCCTGTAGTACGACCACAACAAGGGGTCGAAAGTTGAGATCTTATATAGCTAATCAAGGTCCTTGTAAACTGAAAATGACGCGATGGGAGATCGCGTATATTACGGTCACATAACCTGTCGAAATAGGCAACCCCCAGAAATAGCATGACAGACTTTATTTTAATTTGTGTAAGGGGTGATGACTTGAACGGTTTTAACATCGCGAATGGTAGAGACTCCATATTATTCCCTTAAATATCTTTAAGTAAACCTTTGACATGGATGCGTAGATACGTAACAAACATTAGTTTAAAAAAAATGTTCCTATTTATATTGAAGTTCCCTCCAAATCTATTGCCTTCATTTAATGATACCATTGAGATTCTACATGACTCCCTCGTCAGGTGTCCATTAATGTCGCTAGGGGCCATTGAAGAATTCAAGACAATGGATTCATTCATGCTGGATAGAAATTTAAATGACAAACTATAGATAAGGCTGTGGACATTATGGAAACAAAGATAGCCAGCCGGAGGTTGTCCGTATTATATGGGCAGGTGGGCTGACGTCACTTCCTTCCTACCAGTCTCATTACCCGTTTACTTATATCTCTCTCAACTAGATATAGAAAAATCATAAATTAACTCTTAAAACTATTATTTAAAGAATTTCTAGGGGGTTTAAAAACTAATCATGAACTATCCCTTTATTTTTATTTATAAGGAACCAGTTGTTCAGTATTTTATATTTGGTTTTACTCAGGTCACAGAAATTTTCAGTTCTTGCCTACAAAGGAATTTATTTATTTATTACTTTCACTCTCCTATGTCTGCAATATATAGTAGGGGGAAGTATTGCAGTCGTGAAAAATTTCGACTTCCGGTTTATTATTTATATTTCCCGGGAAGCTCCCATAAAAATATAGTTGCCTCAGGTCAAGAAGCAAATGAATAATATAAAATAAAACTTATCAATTCTAATTCTGATAATAACAACAAAAGTTAGCGTAAAATAAAATAAAAGAAAAGAAGATAAGAAGAAAAAAATATGATGTTTGCGAATTATGAATTAGGACCAATAAGCAGAATAAAACCAATAATAAGAAACATAAGGAAACATTCCTTCATTTTACATTTTACTTTCAACGTCTCAATTTGATTTCGTCTTATCCCGAAGCTATTCAAATTCTGGGTGTTTTTTATAAGATTTATTTTCATGTAAATGCTCCTGGTAAGGAATAAAAACATTAATTCCAGAAATGCGATTTTTACATTCCTTACAATCAGCGTTTCAAGTTTACATAGCCACCGAACCACTTTGACTAGAATAATCATGATAGATAAGAAGTTATTTAGATAAACCCACAACAATTAGACATGCAAACACATTGTGGTTTATAATTATGTGGTTTAGTACCTCAATTAAGGTGGTTTGGATAGGTGCTAAGGCAGGGACTATTATTAGTATTAACTAGCCATACACGTGCCTGATGTTCGGGCGCCATCTGGTTCCTGGGGTACCTCAAGTGTTCATTAGGAGGTTAATAAACCTATCAAAGGGTTGATTTACATGAAGGATATAATGGTAAAAATAATGTTGATATTATAATAATATTGAGTAAATTTCATATGTTCAAGAGTTTTTGTTAGATTATTTCTACCTACGATGGTCACTATTCTTTTCTAAAACCTAAATAAATAAAATAAAATAAAGATGATTTCCTGTCTTATTTGTCAATGTGTTAGCTATTCGGAATCAAGGAATGCACTAAGGCATTATTATATTGATAATATCTTCTAGACGAAGAATATTATAATTTAATTAGGATTTGATTTCACGAGTATAACTTCACACAAAGGATTTTTTTATTATTCATTCTGCACTAAAATTTATTACCTAAAAAAAAAAGAAAGGGAATTCCATTGTAGCGAGCTTACAATGAAATACAACTTCCTGTAAGTGAGAATACTCAACGCCGGGATTCTTGACCTAATGTCCGACCTTCACTCAGCGTTCATTGAGTTAATTTATTTGTAGTCGAAATATTGTCCAGTTATTCTATATCATGTTTTTTTTTTTTTTTTTTTTTGGTGTCATCAGTTTCATAATTTGTATAGAATCATGGTTGTTTTTTTATTTAAATTTGGTCATAGCTAAATTAATTGAGATCGAGTAAGAGACTCTACTAATACGCTCCAGTTCCCAGATTCAATCCTTGCTATGGTCTGGGGCGGATTCATGGGGAGAGTCACCCCGAAAACAAAAGTGCTGTCAGGCAAAAGGCAACCCGCGATTATGAGACCGGGGAGGGAGGTTCGTGACCTTTCGATCTTGTTATTACGTTGCAACAGCCGAGGATCGGAATACATTCTGGTGCAAACCTACTCTCTTTACCACACATGCGTATTGCCATAAATCAACTAAAATCGCTAGTAGAGTTAATGTGATCATACTTGGAACGGACTCGAATGTCAGTAGAAGGTAGAGGGTTATATAGGAGGCAACCGCAAAGCCGTCCCATTGACAAGCCTGTTTCCTGTGCCGTCTTTCATATTAAGCAGCGGTGCCATCCGGTAGCACCGACACCCGAAACTCAACACGGCCCGATGTAGGTTCGAATCCACCCTTTTACTGTTGGTTCCTCTTTCCCTTTTGATCCTTTCCCGTTCACTTACCTCCGATAATTATCTGCTGTTTGCTTCCCGTCTTGCTAATAACACACCAGTGCATCCCAGTAATTTTGTCTGACTAGGTTGTTATCAGGAAAGATTTTATTTTCTTACTTTTTTTTCTTTTTACTTTTTACAAGCTCTTTTAACTTCAGAATTAAATGCAGTTATTAAAAAAAACACTTTACACAAAAAAACAAACAAGTAATTTATTCTTAAAAAGTGCTTAATTATGATAATGAGAAGAAACACATTTGCTTGAAATGGGCTGCGATAAGAGCTAGCAAATAATAATAATCAAATATTGTTGATTCGAGTTGTTTATATACATAAACAACATAATATTTTTTGAACATATGAATAATATATGTATTCATTTTATCCAAAATAGGCAAATATTTTCTAATAACACCAATCTGATAATTCTTGATCAGCCACACACCAGTCTTCTTGAAAAATGCCTGTGTTTATTTTTACTCTCACTTACCTATACATGAAATATATAGTAAGTATTGCGATCGTGAAAAATTTCGACTTACACATTTTGGGGTCCCCTGAGAACAATTAGCCAAGTCTCGCGAAATGGTCTGTGTGCTTTATCATTATTAAAATGTTCGGAGAGGGCTTAAATGGGGAAGAGGCATTTTTTGTTTTCCTATTAAGTACCTTTGTTTTTGTTTATATGGAAAAATTATCTGGCTCTGGTTTCGCGTCAAAATAAGAAATGGCTGAATATGAAATATGAAAAAAATCAAGTAGCATATACAGGAGAAAAATATTCCGTCAACTCCTAAAACACGTTAACGTGGCTCAAGCCCACGCATGCGCAGCACCCCTTTTATAATAGGCGATGTTTATAATTAAAGATGTTCTGTTCATTTAAAGGAAATTATTTGTTTCATGGTAACAAAATGAAGTTTTCAACAACTACATAGAGAATCATAAAAACAGACGACTTGGAGTATTATCCTTTGCAATGCATTGCCAAATTATCACAAGTAAAAACTTTTATTTAATAATAAAGAAATTGAGTGTACTTTAAAGAGCAAACACAAACAAAAGTAAGTAAATGAATGTGGAAAAATGTGTGACTTTGAGAAATGGCATTTGACAAAACACGTCAGTAAGTTGGTAAGTGAAAGTGTGTGTTGCGCGCATCGCACCAGATTTTTTAAATTGAATGTGAATTAAAATTATTTATGTTCCTTCTTTGATTTATTCATTGAACATGACCAGTATTTCCCTCTGGATTGAAGGGCGAAATCCAAAAATTTGGTTTTTCTCAAGTAGATTAAAAGTTCTTTTGAAAATTGTGTGCAAAATTCTAATTAAATCATATTTTTAATTTTTCATGATTTCTGGTTTGTATAAAGTCTATATACTTCCTTAAGATTTGTTTAAATTAAATATCGAATGTCGAATTTAATGAATTTAATGTTAAATGTCGAATCTGCCGAAGAACCTCAAGAAAATTTTAATCTACTCACCATATAAGTACACCTGTGTGTGGCTACGTAGCAATCAATTTCTATGGTCATCATAGATACAGAGAATTGTTTTCCGTCTACTAAATTCCTGATAAAGTTCCATAAATCTTAAATGAAGCTTTTTGTACAATTGTACAATTTTCGACCAATTGACCTTTAATACTAGAATTTCATCCTGACCAAAGATAAAACCTGGTCTAAAAAAACAACAAATGTCTTTTTCTTTCAATTGCTCTGGAGACGGAGTGTTTCCGATTATATTAATCAGTACTTATTCTTATTCCTCTTCTAATCCACTCTTGTTTGTTTTTCTAATTTTCCTTATCGGTATGTCTGTTTTGTCAGATATAGGATTATTAATTTTGCATTACATATCCACTGCTGTTAACTTCCTGCTAGGAAAGATTTCGGTTTTATAGCGGGTTATAAAATAACGGTCTTGGATGCGGGTTGTTTCCGGACTGTACCCTGCTGGACATTGCTAACAGTTAGAACTAACGGGATAAAGCTGTAAGACAATTCAACAGTAATGCGAAAACAAAAATTATTGTCATTACAATAGGTGTTTCATTGCCGTTACTCATGTTGATAGAAAACTGAGTAAGATGTAAGTAATAGCTTAGTCATTTAAACTTCAAGCTTTTTTCGTTAGTGTTTCTGGATATTCTAAAATAAATAAATGGAAGGAAAAGCATTTTTCCTTTTTAAAGCAATAAAAATCTCAATATTTATTAATCGATATTTTATTTGTAAAGAAAAATCCGCCTTTAATAATAACATATTTATGCTAACACAAGATACACATTTCTGCTCCAGGATTTACTGCAGTTTTATTATTAATTCAACATAGTAGTGTGCAATACTTGGTTCTCATTAAACATGACGAGTTTCATAAAAATCATTAGTGCCGTTTTTGAGCAAATCGCAAAAAACGATAAAATTTATGAAAAAAAATACCTCCTCCATTTATCCAACTTTGATGAAATATTGGCTTTCATATTACGGGCTTATACATACATCAAATACCTAATTACAGGTTCGTACGGTTTATCGTTTTCGAGTTAGTCTGTTCACACACACACTCAAATTTCGCGGGACTTGGTTATTTGGACTCAGGGGACCCCGAAACGTGTATTTCCGTTGAAAACCGGAAGTGGAACTTTTTTACGATCGCAATACTTTTCCTTAATATAGATTTAATATATAGGTAAGTGAAAGTAAAAAATATTACTGTTCACACTGAGAAAAAAATCAGTTATTATAGGTGCTTTCCCTCCTCATGCCTGACATGTCATTATAACCTATTACCACCATCTCATTCGCTGATTGTCAGCACCTTGCTGACAGGTGCGGATTAATAATTAAAGTCAAAAAAAAAAAAAAAAAAAAAAGTTATTATAAAAAATAAAAAAAATCTTCACAGTCACTAATGTCTATCCTGAATTATAATGATATAACTGCGAATATTTTATATGTATTAATATTTACGTTAATTTCAACTGACTCATCAGTTGTATACTATGCTAAATAGCTTATTTATTCAATAGTTATAGGCGGAATTATCATCTGCAAGATTAATCTTCCAATATTATTTGCATGAAATATGAAGTCTATATTTGCATGGACTAAATGCATAGAAGCATATAAAATTTAATACTGAGGACAATAGTAGATTGGAAATTATCTCTTCTGGGTATGCATTTCAGTCTCCAGCCATGTTTAGTCGATATTATCAAACAACTGTTCTTCACGGATCGTTAACGCAATATCGTTTTGAGGTGTGTTCTGTTGGTTCATTCTGTGGCCGAGTAAAAGGTTTTATATAATACCATCCAATGATCACTAAAATATTTTGATGGTATTAATATTAATATTAAATAATTTAATATAATTGGCTGTACTAAATATATTAGGTTGTTTTATTCATCAAAAAAAGTTACTAAACCAGTTTGAAAAAGGATATTGAAAAAAAAACACCATGGTTTTTGGGTATTTATTGAAAATTAATGTTTGAATCATCGAAGTTTTGTTGTCGGTGTCCCATCCCAGCTACAAGACATCAAGCTCTGATTTGTTAATTTTTTTTTTAGATAAACAAGAAACGTTTGTGGCTCACTTTTATTTATTTGTACAACCCCGATTCGCTCAATTGGAGAGACCTGTTTTACTGAGTAAATATTTAAAACGCTCCCCCCCCCCCCTTTGACATCAAAGTGCTATGGAAATAGAGTTGTCGACGACGGTTTGTTTTGTTATTTTTTCAATGCAATCAGGCTCTAAAGGTTGGGGGTTTTCCCTTTGAGGGTAATAATCTTCTGTTTCCCTTCTTAAAAATCTAGAGTTTGAAAAGAAGACTCGAATATTCCAAAAGTATTACGTCTTGTGTTTATAACATAAAAATGCTGAAACAATTAATTCTTTTCGAAACAAAGAAACAACTCCATTTTCTCTATAAATAATAAAGAACATTGATACTTGTAATTAATTTACTTTAAGATAGGTTAAATGATTATCAGGATTTTCAGTTAGAACTTTTTTTATTTTAGACTCGCCGAGTCCTTGTATCACTCTGGACTCAGAAGCCCTGATGAAGATCCACAAGTTGGATCGAAACGTTGGCTTTCCAAAATAAAAAAGTTTTAACTGAAAATCCTGTTAATCATTTAACCTATCGTATAGAATAACAGTTGACTATCTCACCTCTATAATTTACTTTAAAGTCTTAAATCAATTAATTTAATTCTTACCTGTTAAATCCTACCGGGCCCTAACATTCTGTGCCAGCCTCATTTTTTTTAAAACTATATGCTGACCTTTTTTTTTTCCTTGCTCATTCATAGCCAATACTTCTGACTATGTTGTTATATTAAATTTTAAAATGATTATATTCATAAGTTAAAAGTCGAACATGGTATGTATGATGCGTGTTCATTTTATATATCGACATAAGCCTATAGACATTCGATCGGTAAATTAAACATTAAATAGGTACCCCTTAAAAGATTTTTTATTGGATTAAGTAGAGAAAAACACTGATAAGGATCTATAGTGTGAGTTTTTTGGGGGTTTAATGCTTTTGAAACACTATCCCATCGTTTCAGGTGCTTAAGTAACACTTTACTTCTTTGATGTTTATCGCAGTTCGGATAGGGTGGGAACATTCCTTTACCAACGCGACATAGTCGGGGGAGGTTCTTATGTAGCATTTAGCTTTTAATGAAATGTTTTGTTTTTTCATACTTTTTCTCATAATTAACATTTTACTATATATTTGACATTTATTTATATGTGTTTTTCTGCTAATGCGAATTTTAGAGATAGGTATACCCAGACAACAGTATACCCAGATAACGATTTTTTTACTTTTTTTTTTTTTTTTTTACAAAAATTCTTTTAAATCAAGAAGTTGATATAAAAAATAATTAAATCATTTCATATTCTCATCTTATTCTTTTCGTGAAGAAGTTTATTACGGGACAACAATATGAATGATGTAATCTAATCACATCGAAGCCAATTACACGCCCAAGGACTTTGGTAACAACCCAGTGGTTAGGCAAATGCAAAGTATGATGATTCCAGTGAGCGACAGCAAGTTCTCTTTTTCAAATGTGGTTTACTATTGGATTTTTATGTTCTGATTTCCGATTTTCAAATTTTGATTATGTTTTTATTTTCAATTTTGTTATAATATCGATAACATTCTTTTATTACGTCAGTATTTTGCTCAATAAATCTTAAATTGAATGTGACAGTGTAGCCCTCTTTGGTACAAGACAAGACAGATCCAATTCAAGACTGCCCTAGTAATTCATGGGGTCACATTTTTGTGTTTTCGTTTCCCCTCTCCCCGCCCCCCCTACCATCACCAACTGAGGCTTGATTGTGGCTCAATTAAACGCCCGTCTCTTCAGGATTTTTTTTTCTTCTTTTTCCGAGGGCTTCTTTAATTAGGCTTCAGAACAAGCTATTTTTGCTCTTTTAGTCGTCTGATTGTAAGAAGTAGAAAAACTCAATCTTTTTTTTATTCTTTTAATTTAGAGGTTTATAACCTTTATATATTTCAAAATTAATTAATATTATATAAAAATATTGCTTTCAAGATTCCAACTAAATATTATGGAATTAAATGTAAAGAAAATGGTTTGGGATGCGGTCAAACGAAATAACATTAAATTGTCGCTAAAATCAAAATCGAATATAATATACTCGACTGGTTTTCAGTTCGCTGCCTTTCCCATATTCATTTCCTTTTTTATTTATATATAAAATATTAATGCTAATTGTAAATTTACTGATCGGGGTGGTTGCTACGTTATTGATCTACTTATATTTAATTTCTTGACAACTCTACCCCTTTTTATGGTTGATAATAAAGTTTTAACTCAACTATAAATAAAGTTTTACGTCAGCTATCTCTAAAAACGAATCTGGAAAGACTTAAGGATATTTCCTCTACTTAATAGATGGAAGTTGTAGGGGATCTGATTCCATGGAGCAGCTATCCCCCCCCCCTCCATAGAAAATATGTGAAATTAAATCAGTTCTTATTCATTTACTACATGTATTAAGTTTTATATAAAACATATTTAAAATATCAATAAGTTTTATTGGAATCATTAATTGAGCTTTACATAGTTAAAACACCTCACTCCCCCACTCCGATCATTAGAATTTTACCAGCATGCCCCCCCTTTAGTTTAAATTAATATATCAGTATTGTTTAATTAATTCATCAAATAGATATATCAATTGATTAATTGCCTAAAAATAATTTATCAATAATTTAATAATTTTTACATTATTAAATAAAATAATAAAAAAACAGAAGTATTTTTTCAATTATTCGCCTAAATATGATCTTATGTAAAACTAATTCATTAAAAAATTATTGTTATGACCAGCATTTCTATGTGGAGCACATTTACAATGTTTCTCTAAATATAATAATATTTTTAGAAAATATCCTGAATGGAACAATAATAAAAAATGTTTATAATTCATCACTTATAAAATTATTATTTTGTATTAAAAACAAAGGTTACTAGCTTGTTGGAATAAGAAATTCTTAATGACATTGAAGCGTTTTTGTTTGGTACCCTCACCTGGACATGCGGAATGCGAGGGATCTGTGCAGTTTTAACCAAGATGGGAAGTCGAGATTTATTCTCGTCTTGGTATTCTTATTATTCGGATTCTAACTGCCACCATAAGATTGGAGAATGCTAAAAATCTAGTCCAATCTGTTTAAATTCCTGACAGAAATGGAATTTTACCAACAACTAGCATTAGACTCCAATGACCTGTAGAAGTATAGAGGTAAAATCCCACCTCTCCACCTAAACAAATACAAATAAAAGGTATAAGATATCCATTCATTTTGCTTAAAAGATTAATAGGTACTTAAATGTTTTTTTTTTTTTTTTTTTTTTTTTTTTTTTACAAATCATTAATAAGGTGTTTCTATAATAACTAACATCCTTAATTAACATAATCAATTGCCACTACTACTATTGAAGCAAACGAAATTACTTGGTGACCTGGAGTATTGAATATTCATAGGATATTGACGTATCCAATTAGCATTTTGAATACATTCCACAATAGTTAGCAAATCCTGTAGAAGTTATCATTTTCTCGTCAAAATGTTCAATATCATTCATCAAGCCATTTCAAATGATTTTTTTTTTTAGGAAAGCTCAATTAGACGAAAATAATAATTATTATTATACATAATTTTTGGTCTGAATATTTTATTAATGTTAGCGAAAACATTTATTTATTTTATAAACGATTTTGTGAGCTCTGAATGTTTTGTGTTTTCTTTAAATCTTCGCGTTAATGGACAAGTAATGACAACAAAAATTAATTTAATTATAACCATACAATTTCAATAAAAAAAATCTGGTGCGTGCGCGCAACACACAACTTTCACTTACCAACTTACTTAGATTAAAAATTAATGCGTTTTGTTAATTGCCACTTCTCAAATGAACAGAACGGCTTTAATTATGAACAATGATCTGTCCTTAAAGGCGTACTCCGCATGCGTGGGCTCAACGAGTTTTATTAGTTGACTGAATATTTTTCTTTTTTTTCTCCTCTATATGTTTACTTGGTTTTTATCATATCTCATATTTAGCCATTTCTTACTTTTAGGCGTAACGAGAGACAGTTAATTTCTCCATATAAACAAAAACAAAGGTACTTTATAGTAAACAAAAAAGGCCCCCACCCCCCCAAAAAAAAGCCCCCTCGGAACATTTTTATAATGATAAAGCTTACCTGATATTAAAGAACACCTGATTTTCATTAAACATGACGAATTTGATAAAAATCGTTAAAGCCGTTTTTGAGATCATCGAAAAAAAGTTAAAAATTGGAACAAACATTATGAAATAAAGTGCCCGCTCTGCATTACCAATTTTGATGAAATGTTTGCCATCACATCTTTGGCATATACATACATCAAATACCCAGTTTGATCAAAATCATTAAAGCCGTTTTTGAGTAAATAAAAAAACGTGCGTGCGCGCAACACACAACTTTCACTTACCAACTTACTTAGATTAGAAATTGACGTGTTTTGCTAAATATCATTTCCCAATGTCACACATTTTTCTGCATTCATATCTTATTTTTGTTAATCGTTAAAGCCGATTTTAACTAATTTTTTGAGTAAATAAAAAAAACCCGTGAAAATGATACAAAATTTATTAAGTAAAGTCCCCCCTCACGTAGATCAATTTTGATGAAATTTTTACAGTCATATCGCGGGCATATAAATACATAAAATACCAAGTTTGATCAAAATCGTTAAAACCGTTTTTGAGTAAATAAAAAAAAACACGTGAAAATGATACAAAATTTATTAAGTAAAGTCCCCCCTCCGTTTGACCAATTTTGATGCAATGTTGGCTATCGCATCCTTGACATATACATACATCAAATACCCAGTTTGATCAAAATCGTTAAAACCGTTTTTGAGTAAATAAAAAAAACACGTGAAAATGATACAAAATTTATTAAGTAAAGTCCCCCCTCCGGTTGTTCAATTTTGATGAAATTTTTACAGTAATATCTCGGGCATATATATAGATCAAATACTCAGTTTAATAAAAATCGTTAGAGCCGTTTTTGATAAAATCGAAAAAAACTTAAAAAGTTATTAAATAAAGTACCCCCTCCCTTTGAGCAATTTTGATGAAATTTTTGCTGTCACATCGCGGGCGTATACATACACTAAATACCCAATTTCAGGTTCGCACGGTTTATAGTTTTTGAGCTAGTCTGTTCACACACACACACACACACACACACACACACACACACACACACACACACACACACACACACACACACACAGACACACACACACACACACACACACAGACCATTTCGCGGGACTTGGTTATTTGGACTCAGGGGGCCCCAAAACGTGTATTTCCGTTGAAAACCGGAAGTCGAAATTTTTCACGATCGCAATACTTCCACTTACTATATATTTCATATATAGGTAAGTGAAAGTAAAAATTGAAACTTCGAAAGTGAATATTGAGATATTCATTTTTTTTTAAACGTTTGTTTCCGAATCTGTTAAAAATACAACTAACTATTGATAATAATTTTATTAATTATAACGTAATGGTGGACAAGCTAGCCATTCAATGACTTTCAAATAATTCGTTGTCTATTTATAATAGTCAGATAATTAATAAAAATCAGAAAGTTTAAACAAAATCTAAGTATTATGCTATCCCTCTTTACTAATGTGAAGTCGTCAATGAATGCTTATTTTCTACCGTTTTTTATAAAAAATATTTTATTGTTAAATTAATTTCTAAATAAGATAAAAATTCTAAATTAAAGGTTAAAAAAAAAATTATTATTATAATTTTTATTACTAGCTGACCCGTGCGAAGCATTCGCACTCTAACTTACTTAAATCCCACTTAATTAAAGTAGGTACACACCATATATTTAGTATCGTGTAGAGCGTATTTAGTCCGTCATAGGCACAGGTGAGGATTAAAGTAAAGAATAGATGTTTTTAAATTTCAGATTATTTAATTTTTAAAACATAAGGTATTTAGGTGTTTACAGGACCTCTTTGAACACTACGTTTGAAGTTACCGTATGGTCATCTCTGAGTGTTGGTGAGTACAGTATTTAAGCTAGATGTTATGTTATTTCGCACTAGATGCGTAGAACTTGATAGTTAAGTATTTATCATTGAAAAAAAATATAAAATAGACTCCGTATATCACTCAAAGTTATAACGTTGCCCAGGGAAAACTGACTGCCAACAGAAAGTCATACGGTCTGTTGTTTCGTTATTCATAAATCCAGTTGTTACCAAGCGAAAACTGAAATTCTACCCTTCTCACTGTGTACTATTCAACCGCAGTCGGATCCCCACTCTTACAAAATTTACTACATATTTATTTAAAAACGCTTTTTCTAAGTTCTATTCTTCTAGGTTTTTTTTTCTTTTTAAAGAACTAGCATTAAGTTATTCATGAGGAGAATCAAATAGTTTGGCTTTCTCGTTTACAAAGTCTTTCCATTATTTTTAGTAATTTTTCCCGAAATTTAGACCATACAAGCAATTCCCATGTTTCGAAAATCATTAACGAGGGTTGGAGATGCGGCTTATATCCGTTTAGAACCCACGCAAACACACACACACACACACACACACACACACACACACACACACACACACACACACACACACACACACACACACACACACACACACACACACACACACACACACACACACACACACACACACACACACACACACACACACACACACACACACACACACACACACACACACACACACACACACACACACACACACACACACACACACACACACACACACACACACACACACACACACACACACACACACACACACACACACACACACACACACACACACACACACACACACACACACACACACACACACACACACACACACACACACGCACACACGCACGCACGCACGCACGCACGCACACACAAACATACTTACAAACTGGTATGGCCACCCTGTTATGTAGATTTGATGAAAATATAACAATAAAAAATCATGAAATTATTGAAGTTAAATCTTGAAATTCTATTCAGTTTCTTCATAAATGGGTTAATAAAAGATTTTGTCCTTCTGAAGTTTTTTTCTCTTTTTCCATTAAAACTGAAGGAAAATAACATAAATATTTTTAAAAAATTGCTTAGATATAAAATAGATAATGACAGCAGGGAAATTGAATTAAAATGAATTATCTCAGGAGCAAAATGGATGGTGTATTTATTTATAATGTTTTCAATATAGCTTCCTAAGAAAGTAAAGAACTGATAGAATCGAGAGTCAGGTACACAATTTCTCAGCCTTTTATTTAAGTAAATAAATTGTATAAATAATGGAAGCAGCTTGGATTGGATATAGCGGCCCGTTGGATGCCTGGGGACAAACCCCGCAGGCTATAAAGACACTAATATTGTGGCTTAGGGCGGTTTGTTATGGGGTCAAGTATCGCATCATTGATTACGTGACCTCCTCCAAAATAGTTTTTCTGATTTTTCTCTCTTAAAAGAAAACCTGAATTTTTCTCAGGGCTTCTAGACTTAAAAATGTTGGGAACTTCATCGAAAATAAGGAACAGCTGTACTTAAAACTTATGTGATTATTATTAATTACAAGATGCGATTTAAAAAACCAACATACTTATTTTATTAATATGACTTGGATGAATACTTCTAAGAGCTCAAATATTTATTGCATTTTGGAATAACAGTTTTTATTATATCCATAAAACTATTTGTGTAGAAAACAAAATTATAAATTTCACAACATTTAGGTATATCAGGTTCTACTTATTATTTTATCTTAGTCCAAAATACATAAAAAACCAATATTATATAATATTAATACACATATTAATATTATAAATAAATTTAAACTGCTACACTAAATTGCTGCTTCTTCCCATTTCCATCCGCCTACCAAACCAAATATCGCAAGATTAATGCTCTCTATAAATTATTCGAAATATACTAAAATGTAATACTTTAAATTATACTAAATCGTAAATAAATGTGTATCGATTATTTGATATCTATCGATCTAAAGACATTAATTGTGACAGTACCTGCATTCATTACTGGATTAAACTGATCGGTAAAACTGACATAGTATAAGCCTTTCCGGCTCAACTTATTTTTTATAAATAAGCGAATATTTACATTATTAAAAAAGGCATAAAAGAAAATTTTGATATTTGTATATATTACTCGAAGCTCTTAAGAAAAGTTCCTAAAATTGAATTCGACACGGAATACATAAAAGTAAAATAAATGAACTTCCGTGATTTAATAAAGCTTGAACATTTCATTATTATCTTTTATTTTTGAAAAGTCATAAAACCTTTATTACTTCTTGATAGTAAAAAAATAAAATAGGATTTTATCTACCGACATTACCTCACAAGAGAATCTTTGAATGAAATGAGACGGAAACCTATAAAATTTCAAATTATTTTTCATATTAAAAAATTACAGTTATTATTTTTATTTAGGTATATCCTGGAAATATTTATTTAATTATCTAACTGAAAAATATGTAACATAAAATAAATTGTTGGACAATACAAAAGCAACAATAATATAAACGTAGTTTTATTTCCTATGATTGATCGTTTGTAAGCACACCGGATGAACGATTAAACGCCGTGCGCTCATGCCAGAATTGCGGGTTCGAATCCGCCCTGGGTGGTGCTTTTCATTGGCTTGGGAAAGAAGTAGGTACTTTCCCAGTCCCGTGGGTGTTTAGGAAGGAGTAGCAACCCCTATACAGCCAAACGTGCTCGGGGGTAAAATAAATAAGTAAAATAATTTAAAAACAAATTTAATAAGCTTAAATTAAATAAAACATAGGTAATGGGTTCCTCTCCCAAGAGGTGTCGAATCGAAAATGGATCCGTAACGACCCTTAAAAAGCCTAATGGATCGTTTTCAATGGTGGCATTCGAAAAAATAGAAAGAATTAATAGTAGGTAGTATCTATTTCAGTCGGGATTAAATGCTACATTTTCGTCTATAAATTTGTTTTTTGTTTTTTTTCGATACCGAAGTATAATTTCAAATTTACTTTTGATCTTAAACACAATTTAGTTTTGTCCATAAAAAGAAAGCTTCTTATTTTCGCCATAAAGTAAGAGTTTAAAGGGTACAAAATCCTTCTTTGCCTTAGATTAAACGGAAAACTTCATCCCCTAGCTGTCTCATACTTCATTTTTATCCCAGAACTTAGACCACGGGATTCACATAGTAAGAACTAGTACTGCTTTCTCCGTCAGATACCGAGATTTATCATGGATATATTTTTGGAAAACTTTTCAAGGGATTATTTCTATAAAATGCCTCTAGTGTATCATATTCTTATAAGCGAACCGAATATTTTTGATCAATTAACTTCTTGTAGACATTAGTTACTAATACTCCAACCGTTGATAAAGAATACAATTTTAGGTTATTGTAATATAAATAATTTAATGAAAACAATAAAAAATCACTATTAATATTTTCTTCTTAATTGAAGATGGCATAAAGTTAAATTTTGATTTGTAGCTCTGTTGAAAAAATTATCTGTATGAAATAACAAAGTTGAAAATCAACTATTGGCTCTTCAAAAATAAAGTGCAATGAAAGGAGGGTGTTAGAATTATTTTTATCGTGTAAAAATAACTAAACATATCTCTCTGTAGAAACCCTTGAATTTTATGTCTCATAAAAAGGAGAGACCCGATGGGCACTTGAACGTTTTACTATTGTTTATGGAAAGACCACGTAAACCATTTCCACATGTCAGTGCGTGGGGGTTCGGATACTCAGCACCACATGCTCCTCTTACTGGCTCAGTTGTGAAATTACTTTTTAACGTTGAATATTAGTTGGCTTCTTAAAAAAAATATTTTTTTATATTAATAATTTGGGTATTTAAATAGAACACAAACTTCTTGGCAGTAATAAAACACAAATTACTTAATTGTTAAGAGTAAACTGTATCAAATGAATACAATTAAAATGGCATGTAATTTCAATTATTAAAAAAAAAAATAATATGCTAATATTTTTATGCAAGTTTATTTTTCCAGTTTTTGGGCATGTCGGTATCCAGTTTTAATGGCACTTCAGTGCTGTTCTGAAATCTCTTTTTATTTAGGTAAACTCTTCAAGAGATTTGCGATAAAAAAATAAAATAATTACTATTCGAAAAACCTCAATTAATCTAAATAACTTGGAAATGAACAATACCTTGTTAGGAACTTTTTTAAAGAAAAAATTATATATTGATTTTTTTCTTAAGAAATTAATTAGCTAAAATTTAAGAAAAACTGAAGCTTTGTAGATCTTTACATTTCAGTTCTCATTTTTAATAATGGCTTCCAATTAAAAATTCTGTTTATCAAAAAAAAAATTTTACTTCAAAAACCGATTAACCCAATATTTGTAGGGGAGAGCGGGGTTGGTTGGCAACAGTTTTCACTTTTTTGATTTTTGAGTCATTTCTGTTAATATAGTCCCAATAGGGATGATACCACTGTAAACTCCAACTAATAGAGTACTTTAAGTATTTTTTTCACCACATAATGTTTAATCCTAAGATCATAGAAAATTGAAGAATTCGTCAATCCAGAGTATGCCAATTAACCCCCTATGTGGGGCAGGTTGGCCAAAAGAGTGGGGTTGTTTAACAATCTTATTCTAGTACTGCCTGGCACATATCATTGTTATTAAAAGCTGCACTATAGTGGTAAAATAATTTTGAATTGGTTTTTAACAGCTTTTAAGGGAAAATAGAATGATAATAGAAGAAGATAGAAGTTTAGACTGTCGTCACTTTCTGCATAAGAAAAATTGCTCTCATCTTTCTCGCTGGAACTGAAGACCATTGGTAGTTTCACCTTTGGTTATGTTTACCTTGCTTCTTTGAATTGCTACTGCGCCAACAAACGCCAGTTGAAGAAAGCCAACTGACCCCACAGGAGAGATCATATGAAAGATGGCTGCTAGGAAAAGAGAGAACAATCAAACAAGAAACTGGTTAGTCGAAAGGTTAGGTTTTTCAAAGGAGTTTGGGGCTATGTGAACAGAATCGGAGTCAAATGTTTTACCATGCCTTTAAACCAAATTTACTGCAAATATAAAAATTTACTTACATGTTGTAAAATCAATCAATGAAGCACACTCTTCTCTACACTCTTAGCATCCGATTGAAAACTCAGGACAAGACTCCCGAGGTCGAGCGGGTCACATGGTACAATGGTGGGGCCTTCACAACAGGTGTGACGGAAACTATAAGCTGGTGGCCAACCTACCCCCTATGCCAACCAACCCCGCTCTCCCCTACTTAAATACAAATAAAAAGTGTTCGTTGGTAACTGAGTCACGCGAAAACGGCTGCACCGACGTGGCTACGTTTTGTTTCGAAATGTTCGAAATAGACCAAACAAGGTTTTTACGGAACGAAATTAAGCATGGCCAAATAAATAAAAAAATATTTTTGGAACATCTTAGCACGTGTCCAGTTAGTAAAACATTAAAGCTAAAAATTAAGATGAATTGAAGCTTCCGTATCTTTACTTAATTATAAAAGACAATCGTGTGTTCTAATTTCTAATTAACAGCTTCCATTCATTGATTAATATATATTTTTCATCCCAGGGAATAAATGGTTACTTCAAATATCCTTATATTTTACGACAAGACTGTTAAAATATAAAGTATTGCTATGAAATCAGGTTTTCATTATAAAGAGTTAAAATTGGTCAAAACTACCAAAATAGTAGCTACTGATTAAGGCCGTTGAACCAACTTAATAGATATTTTCAATAACTTATACTTACTGTTCACCGACCTGGGATTACAGATATAGCTATCATATGGTACGATTTCACAAGTCAGACCAATAATATTAATTAAGGAAGTATTAAAAGTTACGACGTAAGTTTTTGCTTATTGTTATGTTGGTAGTAATGGAAAATAAAAAATGTTTTTCAGCCTAATAATTTATTATTATTGGAAGCGTCAAAGAAACCTTTTGATTGCTGCAATTAAATTCCTTTACGAGTGGGGAACATAAAAGTGAGAGGAGATGGGATCTTCTCAAGGGAGGGAACTGTTTAGTTTATCCAAAGCCGGTAGAAAGTTTTGACTGTGAGTACGGAGAAAGGAAGAGAGAAGGCAAAGCTATATATGTTCATCAGGTTAGCCCGAAATTCATCTTAATTATTTAACTTTATGTTTTTATTCACTTAAAAAAATATATCTCTAATTACATACATATTATACGATATATTGTTTTGGACATTATATCCCACTTAAAGGTTATTCAAAGAGGGTAGCGGTTACAGAAAAAAAAAAAATTTACTACTTTAGTGGAATTTTTTTAAGATTTTTAACTTTATTAAAGCTTCATAAATTTATTCCATTTCTTTTTTTCTCTAAATTTGGGAGGGTGGTATCTATCTATCAACAGCTGCATCTGGACAAAAACTCTAAATTTAGCATTCAATGAAAATGGGTCCATTCATTGATTCAACTCATTAATTTATTTGGATCAATCCATTCATGATGCTCAAAACAATGAATTAGTCCTTTGATATGTTACCCATAGTTAGTTCCTTGAATAGATAATATCTTGCTTTATTTATTGATTCCGTATTTATTCGTTGCAAGGATTAAATATTCGTGAATAAAATAAATTTTGACAAGATAGATGTCGGAGGCTTGAATTATTTTTGTGATATTTGAGTCCTGAATTTATCGCAGCATATGTGACAAATATTTTTCGTATCACAATAATAGTAACAGTATTGGTAGAACGTTATTCGCCGTAAACAATAAGTTACTCCTATATAATTTGTTTTAAATATTTCATTGAGAGCCTGTTACGATGTAGCTTTCACAACAAATAAACTTATCTACAATTTAATTTGTAAAAAAATATATAAAGAAATAGAATAAGTCTACTTACAGTGTAAATTCAATGTGTATATAGAGTCATATTTATGAAAGTTTATTCAACCTATAGATATGGTTGTAGATGGTTTATTGTTAATACTTTAAATGAAACAATGTTTGATCAGAGAATCAACAACCCTCTGTTGAACTCTCCCCCTTCAACAATATTTGCTCTGTGTTGATTGCGAACTTCTGCGAACTTCACCGTTGATCTTTACTAAAGTAAGCTTACAGTTTCCATTTAAACATTATATATTTTAATATTAATTTGAACGATACTATAAATATATATACTGTAATTTTTATTTTTAATTCACACTTGATCGGAAATTCATTCGATCGTCCCATTCTTTTTTTTTTTTTAACTGTCGTTGTAAGTTATTTCTTTAGGACTCAATAATAATGTAAACAGAAAGATTACCAACCAAAAAGGTGTCCATTATATAATACAAGAGCTTTGTTTGTTCTTGTTCTAGTTGCTCAGAAAGTTGCGAATAGTCAGCCGTCTTATCGTGTTTTTTTGTCGTTCCAACTCGTTACACTCGAAAGAAAGCTTAAGCTTTGGCACGCGACCAATCAGACCAATTAAAGAGTATCCCGTTAAAGAGAGGACACTTAGAGTGCCTCTAAGTTTCCTCTATTTTTATTTTGGCTCGACATTATGAAGGCACTATACAAAATTGTTATATTAATATTAATTACTATTTTATATCATGATTATTTACTATTATTTTACAGCATAAAAAAGATGTTACGTCATTTTTTAGTATCCCACGTGGGTTGATCGTTTTGATTTTCTTTCGACATTATAAATGCCTGGGAGAGAAATATGAGCTATGGATGCGTCTTTCATCCTTAAGTGTAGAGAAATGAATCTTGAAATCTTGCTTGAAATCTATTAAATAAAGTAAAGGTAAATATCCTTAATAGGGAAATGAATTATATTTAGACATTCAATTGTGATATATACCTTTTGGTATGTTAATTTAGTTAATTAAGCACTTTGATAGCTCATCTCCCAGTTTCACTGAATGGGCTGTCACCATTCTGTCTGTACATTAATTTTATTTTAGAATTTTTTTAGAATTATGTGCCCTACAACTGAATTTCTTCAATAGAATGAATGCTACTCTCGTTTGATAGGGGTTCGAAGTTACAAAGAACGGAGTTCAAAAGTTTTATAAAAATAGAGTTTAGAAATAGACAACTATTATTCTTTATGATAGGTTGATTCATAGTCAGGATTTTCAGTTGAAAATATTTTTATTTTGAAAAGCCAAAGTTTCGACCCCTACATGGGGACCTTAATCGGGGCTAAAAGAAGAGAAATATATGAGTATCTAAGCAAGAAGAGGACATATATGTGTCTTCTATTAACACTGATGAAGATCCCCATGTAGGAATTGAAACGTTGGCTTTTCAAAATAAAAATATTTTTAACTTAAAATCCTGACTATGAATAAATATATTACAAAAATAAAATAAAAATAACTTTCGGCTCTAAGAAAATTCCTGTATTCTGGTAATAGGAACGCTTACATTAATCCTGATCCATGCAATCTGAGTTCATAAGCTTGGGAAGTGTTGGAGCCCGTAAGTGGAACGAACACTTGCATGGAGTTCCAAATATTAAGAATCGAATTTGATGAACACGTATTGGTGTTATTTAATACTAGCTGACCCGGCGGACTTCGTACCACACTTCAACTAGGTACATATTTGACAATTTAGTTGCACAAATACGCATTTTGAACAATTACAACAAAAAGTATCCAAATCGGTCCCAACGTTCTTACGTCATCCGATCACTTACAAACATCATTTCATTTTTATTTGAAAAGGTTTTGTGAATTTTTTCGATGTTTTATACTTAATCTGCCTTTCAGAGCAGATATAAATCCAACAAAACGAAGATCATAAACATCGGTCCAACCGTTGTTGAGTTATAAGTGGATTAACAAACACATTATTATAGTAAAAAAAATTATCATTATTTCTGTCGACCCAGTGAATAAGTGGTTAGGTCAAATTTCCTTTATTTTCAGGGGACACCTTTTAAACTTTAAATGGTATTTGTATAAAGTCAGGTTTTAATTCTTAAGCGTTGAAATTTCGCCAAAAATACCTACACAGTCGCTATGACCATTAAACCAACTGGATATATCTTATTAGTAAAGTGATATTAGAGTGTAGAGATATCAAATGAACGCCGACTTATAAACTTTATTTCACTTCGAAGAAACCATCTCCATGTTTATTTTTAGCAATTTGGCGCTAAATTCAACTTAATCAGTTATTCACTGGGATGGCTGATTTTTAAATTTATTTTTAAAAAAATGTATAAATGGGTGATGATTTACAAATTAAAGAGGGATACTCTTTCGAACGAAGTTCACATACCGGGTAACATATTTATCAAAGAATTCGGTCTGTTTATACCTATAATTTATTACAGAAATTACAAATATTGTCATTAATATAATATTCTTTGTTGCAGGTGTGAGAAGTCTCGGCCGTTGCCTTCAAGTTCCGATGGGCATTTCGTTCCAGAGCTAAAGGTAAGACGCTAGAGCCTATCTCACTAATTCTGTTTTGAAATTCATTGGCCATTGTTTGGCCGGATCGTTTGTGATTAGTTCTCGCTGGGTTGGCATTAGTCAACGCCGAGGGCCTCCGCTCATGTCCCGTCTAATGAATAATTTACCACTATTTATTCCTTCATTTAGGCATCACTAAATAATTAATGATCCTTTTAAATCATTACTAAATAGCTAATGGTGACTATTGTCTTTCTCTACAACGCCCAAGCGCTCGTCGTTTGAGATATTCGAAAGTAAGTAATTTATTACTAGAAGGTTTCCTTTGACTTCCTGCATTTCGGTCTGCAAGCGATAGGTATCAAAAGGCATCGTTCCGTAATTAATTGAACATTTACACCGAACAAGACTTACATAGACAGTTGACGAATCTGCCATCATTTCGCAAATAATGTTATTTATTTTATTGACTAATTAAAAACCCTTACTGATTCCATTAATGAATTATGAGTTTACTAGGAGTTCTCTATACAGTTTAACAAATCAGCAAGATTTTTTATTTGATTTTTATGTAGATCAAATCAAGGCAGTGGATAAGATTTAGAAATGTAACAACAGAAAATATTTTAGCGGTATACTATTACATATGGAAATATTAATATGGATTATAATATAGAATATAGTAATATTAATATTTTTTCAGTTTATTATGATGTACTGAGTTTATTTGTTTTTAAATGAGGCGTTTGGTTCCAAAACCGGCAACATCCATTTCCAACAATTTTTCAGGACTTATCAAAAAAAGATCAATTTAAAAAATTAATCAATTTAACAAATTTTTTTTGTTCTTTTTTGTCGGTTTGCTAACAATTACCTTCAAACAAAACTGTTTGACAACTTTTCATCACATTTTCTTTTTCAAATCTCATTTAACATTAAAAAATAAGTTGGATGTACCTGACTTTGATAAGAAAATATCAATTTTTGGTTAAATTATGAATAGACATTTTTAAAAACAAACCTCTTTATTTAATATGAACAATATATACATAGTTTTTATCTTTAATTTAATATACACATTTTCATTTAAATCTTGATGTTGACCCACATCCATATTGGTATCATGCATATTTACTTGAATAGGTGACATTTTACTGTCTATTACAACTTTCTAGAATTCTAGGGTACCTATTGATCTCCATTCTTCTCCATAATGTTTTTCTTAATAGAGTATCAACATCATCCAACTGTTTGGAAACATGGATACCGTTTGGGATTTCGAAAAATTGAAGGTTTTCTGAAAAATGAAGATTGGATGGAACCGCTTTTGATAAGAAATGGAATCTTTAAGTATTGATTTTCAAAGGATCTAGACGTCTTTTTTAAAAAAACGCGTCTAACACATTACTTCTAACATTAAAAACTTGCAAAAAAAAAAGAAAAAAATATTTTTGGAAAAAATGGATGTAACCGGTTTTGAAACCAAACGCCTCAATTGATCTGTTAGATCCTAAATTATTTTTAAAAATGTCGAAGATCATTTCATTTTTTTTTTTAAAGTATGTTTTGTGTGAACTGGAAAACTTCAAATATGCAAACTTGAGAAATATGAAAATTCACACTAAATTATTGGTTTTTCAAGAATATAATGAAAAATAATATTTTAACCACTTTTAAAACATTTTTTATGACTGATATTGAATAAGGGAATGTAGTAATTTAACAATATACTTATTTTCGACATGCGTGAAGAATTCAGGGGAAAAACGCCGTCATTAATTTTTTTCGAGGAAATGGAATACTGAATTATATTTTCGAATAGTCTATCATATTTATACTAATTCTCGTAAGTCAGCTAAAATATTTGTTTGAAAATCGACTGTACTGGGGAAAAATCCCGTCAGTCACTTTGCGAATTATATTACAGAAAGTATAGCAAAAATTTAGATTTTTTTTTGGGATGCACACATCTCCAGGCCTTCAGAAAAAACGAGGGTATCTCACCCAGCGTTCAAGGATGTTGAACATCCTCTGGCAGGACCCAGCTCCTGAGGAGATCCGCTCTGCTGCGTTTAACCTTTCATCCCTGACCAACCTGATGGGAAGGGAGGCCTTTACCGTTTAACAATCACTGAATTCGTCTGTGTGATTAAATACGGTATAATATAGAGTATTACTTCACACGTGTATTAACAAATTAAATGAAGCGTAATTAGAAAAAATACGTTTGGGATGGAGACACTTTCGAAGTTCCATTTTTTTTTAAACAGATTTTTACGGAATATCTGTTACTAACTCACTCTTCGAAACTTCACAGACTCAAGATCAAGATTGTTTTTTATTTTCGGTAGAGCTCTCGCGGGATTGGTGCTACATAGTTTTAATTCCGAGCAATCCCGTTCCCAAACGACATTACAACTTAATGCAATTTTCTGGTTTTTCAATGAATCGTAATGAGGTTATTAGCGGGAGCGAAGCCGCTCCTGTTAAAACATCAATCCCAATCAGAATCTGAAAAGCTTTTGATTTTGAAAGCATTAATTTTCCACGGCTTCCTCCTCTGATTTGATATACAAAATTAAGGCCTCCTTATCGTTAAGGTAAAGTTAATTTTGCTGGGGAGAAAATCTAAGCATGTCTAAAAATTAAATACAATTTTACTTGTAATTAATTCTAAAATATTAGATCTTATAATACATTATAAATAAAACGATTTTATTGGATTATTATAAACGATTTTCTTTTAATTATTTTATTTCTACATGAACAATTGTAAATGTCAATAATATTCGGATAGAGATTTATATCGCATGTCCTAGGTTCTTCATGGCTAGAATAAAAAAAAAAAATCAATCTTAAAGGCTTAAAAAAGAACCAAAAAGGCTCTGATTGACTATTAAATTAAAAAGAAAATTCGGACTTTTACCTTTAGGTATCGGAACAAAACTTATTAATATATGTATATTTTTTTATTTTTACGGCGATGCTCTTCAATGGTGCCGCAGTCGAAAATCCGAATATTTTTCCAACTTGTTTTGCTTCTGTAATCGTTTTCACAATGAGCTCAGTGATATGGAAAACTAGTTTTTTACTCCAAAATTTAAAAAAATATATAAATCATGTTTTAATAATTGGCAGATTTAAAGAGAAAATTTATGTAAGAATTTTAATTTAGTTGCGGTAGTTATTTTACGTTTCGGATACATAAATTTTAAAAGAATTTTTTGTATCGAAGGGATCGCAGAAGATTAGTAATATAAAAGTTTTCGTTGATAGCTCAGAATCGCATTATTTCGTCAATGTCTTTTAATAAATTTTTTTGCTAAAAAGACTTGAAATCAACATTTTTCCATTGCGATCTAAAACTTTCTCAGTTTCTGAAATATTTTGATTTGATAATAATTAAACGTAATAAATATACAAATATTTCCTGCTTTGAGTGATTCAATGTTGACAAAACTAAACCTGGGTTAGTGTTCGTTTGAATGACGGAAACATCGAGAAAATTTCAAACTCTAATGTCATCGCTGAAATGATGGGCTTGAAGTAAGATGCAATAATAAATTTCAATTGATTTTGAACTTATTCCAACTAATTCATCCAAATAGAGTATCTCATAACGTACCTCGTAACGCAGCGCCTCAATATACTTAATGTGTCATGTAATTTAATCAAATCATGCCTAATAGAACCATTATATTGTGAATTGTGAAAGAAATTAAGTTTTATTAAATGATATGTCTGCTTTTTAAGTTATCAGCTTAATGATTTCTTTAAAAACCCGCCAAGAACAACTAGATTTTTTAGCTACTAGAACATTTGGGGAAAATTGAAAATAATTGGGACTATGAGATATTACAACTAGTTAACCTCCAGGAATAGGCCATGCACAAAATTTGCATAACGAGTGCTTTACCACAAAAAAAAACTCCTTAAAACCTGGCAAGTACTGAATATCAATCCATAAAACTAAAATAGATTACAGATCAAACATAAATTATTAGGATGAATTTTCTGGCAGTAATGGTTAAATAAACACAATGGTTATAGCACATTATGGTGCTATAACCATTATGGTGCTATAACCATGGTGCTATAACACAATGGTTATAACACATAGTTCCTTGTCATAAAAATACAATGATATACTTTGTATTATAGTATTGTACAGATGGAAATCACTTTATGAGGCTGAAAGTCCTTGAAACTGATACTCAGTTTATAGAATATAGAAGGAAGAAAAATGTAAACCTGAAAGGAAAATTTAGGTTAGAAGCCGAATCCTCCTACGATGAAGAGGGCCTGCGCTTGAGATGAAAGTCATAAATAAGTACTACTGTTTCGATTGAAACACTACTTTCAATTGAGTAAGGTCTGATTACGAGTATTTCCCTGAATTATTCATTTCCTGAAAAGGACAGACAGACCGGAATAGGGTCGAAGACAGATGCTGAATACTGGATAAGGGAAAAGGGATTTCACGGTCTGCCAGCTCAACGGGCCCCCGAGTGTTACTACCATTCACTAACTCAGCCCGATACGGTGAGTTAGTGCTGAGTTATAGCTTCTTAAACCGCGTCTCCTTCCTCCTTCTTCTTCTGATGGTGTAATGAACGAGCTATTAGATCCCTTTAATTCTATTGAAACAGATGTTTTTCGGATAGACCTGGACCGATTCTTGAGTCTATAGTCTTCTTTGAATTGAGTTGAGTCTTCGTTCAATAACAGGAACAAGAAAACAACTCAGATAATGATCTCAAGATTATTTGATTTTTATTCCGTCCTATTTTCATATTAAAAATGAATGCCGTTAACTGGAAGGGGCCAAATCCGTATCTCACACGTTTGAATAAGTCTAAGGCAAAGTAATATATTAGAAAAAAGAAAAAAAACTTTACTATCATAACCGATTGAGGGTCTTTGATACAATACTTTATAGAGGCTGGGTGTGCCCCTGGTGAGCTTCCTGACCTCAAAGTCGTTCGTCGGCTATCGCAACAGAATACAAAAGTACCGTGTCACACCTGGATTAGAACTGGGTAAGTTGTGCATTGTAGTTTAGAGCCCTGTTTCTGAGCTACCCTCCTCCCTCAAAGTTAAATTTGGTATCTGGGAACTTTCAGTAAGTATGCTTTTAATTATTTTCTGGAACACATTGGTTATTAAAGAAATTAATTATTTGGTCATTTAAAAACCAATAATTAAAGGTTTGAAACTTTACCTGAATTCTGAAGATTATATTTTGTGATATATTTTTAATGAAAAGGAACTACACCAGTATTCGCGAAAAGATCTTAAGGATCCACTGTAGCCCTTCAGGACAGAGTTTTATTAGTTACACACATTTGAGCCATCTACCATTATTTATTTATGTAAATATTGAACCTAAGATAAGATTAGCTGGAAAAAGAGATACTTGAAATCTTCCTAAAGACAATACTGTAGCGATGATTCAGAATAATTAGACATCTTTGCTGAATTGATTATTTTGGAAACCATTTAATAAATGATTAGTGTTCTATTCAAATATTAGAAATCTTGAGAGCTGATCATGCTCCATCACTTCTAATTATTTTTTAGTCGATCTCCCAGTTTAGTGTATTGTGGAGCTGCCCAGCCATCAAAGATTAATCCTTTAATAGAGTAATATAGCATTCAAAATGAAGGAGCAACGTTATTTAAAACAAAAAAACTCTCCCCTCACAAAAAAAGGTCTTGTATCGCGCAGATATTGAATGAATCGTTATCCACTAATAAAACATGTTTATGAGGAAAAATCAATATTCTGTTTACAGCGTTGCCTTCACCCAAAGTTCAAAGATGAAGGTCATACGAATAGGTAGTGATCGCCAAGAATGACGAAACTGCTGCTGACAAAGCAAATCTAAGATAAGCAATAATTGAGGGTGAATTATTCCACACAGCTTGAGAGTCCTGGTTGGTATTCCTGTGCTGTTCCTAATATCATAAGGCTAGAACAAAATTTTTATGTTTTATTTTTTCAATTCCGGATTAGGTATTTCATCTACATCCTTTTCTCTTACTTTTAAACTTATATTGACTTTTTCTACAAAATATTTTAACTTGGCACTAATTTCTGATTGCCACTGCCAGGTTAGTTTAAGTTGCCGGATAATTTTTTTCAATAATAATTCCAAGTTAACGATATGTGAAACCTCATAAATAATAAAAATCGGTTATAGCTTTCAATTTCTCGTTCCTTAAACATAATAAAAAATAAAATCAAAATTTTCTATTTCTTCTCTAAAAGCTTAGGCCATCATCATTAATTTATTCCGGTCTGCAATAGGGATGTTTTTCTGGAGTTTGAAGTTTTCCGTAAACAAGCGACCTGATATTTTTTACCTCTATTCAGCTCTCGATGGATGAAAAAAAAAATGAAAGATAGAATTAGCAATTTATCGGAAAGAGCCGTACAGCAAACACTGGCTCCAACGGACCATATTTAAGCAAACATCAAACCTCGGAGAGACATGCAAATATAAATTAAACAATCGCCGGAGGTTTGTTGAACCAAGTTGCGAGCGTTTGTTTAGATCCGCGCAGTCTACACTTTAGCCGATTGCATATGCGGTCCGGATAAATTTCAAATATTGAAGGAAAAACTTTTATAAGTAGTTTGCTCACGGATTAGTGGCTCACAACTAGTGTGACGTATGTTCATTATGCAATACCACATTTTTGTTAGGTATTAATAGACTTGTTCGTATAAAAACAATATTCAGTAATATATGTGGACCCTAAAACACAAGTAAGTGTCAGTTTTGAAAAAAAAATAATGTTAGACACGGAATATAGTTGATATAATGCACTCTTTTGAGTGGTTAAGAGTGCGTAGAGGATTTAAGGACAGTTATAAGTTTAAATATTTACTCAGGAAGTAAATATAAGTCAAGTTTTTTAAAGTAAAAAAGTCTGGGTAAAGTTTTTTATTGAATTAAAGTTAAAGATATGAATTTAAATTTAATGATAAAAGACTTATTATTACGTATAAATGTGAAAAACAAGCTGCCTCTATAAATAACTAAAAAACAAATTATAATAGCTTGGCTCCTATGAAAAAAAAAAAAAAAAAAATGTGGCTTGGCTCAGAGGTACAAGCATAAATAAGAAGAAGCAACCAGTGTCTCAAAATTTTTTGAAAGCGGTAAAATATTAGTAATTCTTCCTCCCAACCCACGAACCCAAAACTTATCCATGATAAAACATTAACGTTAAACTTTTTATGCTGCCATAACACCAGTGGGCGAAATGTTTTTCAAGTTTCGTCGACATCGGATAAACAGATAAAAAGCTAATAATTATATCTCCTCCACCCATTTTTACGGTTTCAATACTCATATTATATGGGGCGGAGGCGAATTTGACAAATCGAAGATCATAAAATTCGGTCTAGCCGTTCTTGACTTATAACTAGTGTAAGCTACCCGACTTTGTTTTTTATATCAAATTATATAATAGATTGTGAACTGCCTAAAACCAAAAATACAAAAAAAAAACCGGAAGTCGAAATTTTTCACGACCGCAATAATTTCCCTTACTATATATTTCATATATTGGTAAGTGAAAGTAAAAATTAGAACTAACCTGATCGAGACTTTAGATTGAAAAATAGAATTAATCTTTCACATTCACATTTAAATATTTTTATTTGATTTACTAAAAATCTGGTGCGATGCGCGCAACACACAACTTTCACTTACAAACTTACTTAAATTAGAAATTGGTGTGTTTTGTTAATTGCCACTTCTCAAAAACACATTTTTCCACATTGATTTCTTATTTTTTCTTTTTGTTTGCTCTACAAAAAACACAAGTTTTTTTATATTAAATAAAAGCTTGTGGTAGTTCGGCAATAATACTCCAAGTCGTCTGATTTTATAATTCTCTATGTAGTTGTTGAAAACTTCATTTAGCATGAAACAAATAATTCTCATTAAATGAACAGATTGGCTTTAATTATGAACAATGGTCTGTCTTTAAAGGCGTACTCTGCATGAGTGGGCTCAACGTGTTTTATGAAAACAAAAAAGACCCCTTCCTCATTTAAGCCCCCTCAGAACATTTTAATAATAATAAAGCTTACCAGATATTAAAGAACACCTAATTGTCATTAAACACGACGAATTTGATGAAAATCGTTAAAACCGTTTTTGAGATAATCGAAAAAAAGGTAAAAAGTTGTAAAAGAGTCATGAAATAAAGTGCCCCCTTTGTTTGACCAATTTTGATGAAATGTTGGGTATCAAATCTTTGGTATATACATACATCAAATACCCAGTTTGATCAAAATCGTTAAAGCCGTTTTTGAGTAAATAAAAAAAACACGTTAAAATGATATAAAATTTATTAAGTAAAGTCCCCCCTCCGGTTGATCAATTTTGATGAAATTTTTACAGTCATATCTTGGGCATATACATACATCAAATACCCAGTTTGATCAAAATCTTTAATGCCGTTTTTTAGTAAATAAAAAAAACACGTGAAAATTATATAAAATTTATTAAGTAAAGTCCCCCCTCCGGGTAATCAATTTCGATGAAATTTTTACAGTCATATCTCGGGCAAATAAATACATCAAATACCCAGTTTGATCAAAATCTTTAATGCCGTTTTTTAGTAAATAAAAAAAACACGTGAAAATTATATAAAATTTATTAAGTAAAGTCCCCCCTCCGGGTAATCAATTTTGATGAAATTTTTACAGTCATATCTCGGGCATATAAATACATCAAATTCCCAGTTTGATCAAAATCGTTAATGCCGATTTAGAGTAAATAAAAAAAAACACGTGAAAATGTTACAAAATTTACTAAGTAAAGTCCCCCCTCCGGTTAATCAATTTTGATGAAATTTTTACAGTCATATCTCGGGCATATATATAGATGAAATACTCAGTTTAATCAAAATCGTTAGAGCCGTTTTTGAGAAAATCAAAAAAAACCTAAAAAGTTATTAAGTAAAGTACCCCCTCCCTTTCAGTAATTTTGATGAAATTTATGCTGTCACATCGCGGGCATATACCTACACTAAATACCCAATTTCAGGATCGCACGGTTTATAGTTTTGGAGCTAGTCTGTTCACACACACACACACACACACACAGACCATTTCGCGGGACTTGGTTATTTCGACTCAGGGGACCCCAAAACGTGTATTTCCGTTGAAAACTGGAAGTCGAAAATTTTCACGATCGCAATACTTCCACTTACTATATATTTCATATATAGGTAAGTGAAAGTAAAAATGGAAAAATGTCACATACACCTCTTGTGTTCTTAAATTCACGTATTAAAAAAAAATGTAGAAAGTTAACTTTATTCATTTCTGTTGCCTTTACAGACTTGTCGCCTTTGACTTATCAATCAGCCTCCACGATCTACGTACGTCTTTGTTGTGCTACTGCTTCTCAATTTGTTCCAAATTCAGCTCTGCAGCTTCTTTGTCAATAACCAAAAAATCAATGTTTCGATGCTCACCTTACCTGGTATATTACATTCTGTGTTGCTCTCTGATTCCTCATGAGCATTTATCTCTATGGAAACTTAGTTAAGATCTAAGTCGTTTATAATGCTTGGGGTGGGGGCGGTTAAGATACTTGCCGGATAAATGAAGTGTTATCTAATACGGAACTGGATACAACAGTTAACTAGCCAGTACCGCTGAGAATAATCGATGTAACGTCCCGGGGAGTGACACGCCGGAACAAAGTTACGATGTAAGGAACGAATCATTAAAACGGTAATCAATGCAGAACCGGCAGCGAGGCGCCACAGAGGGTTTCGGTCGGAGCGCAATAATTTTGGCCTAATCTACGGCGAGTGGGAGCAGATGTAATGGTCACTATGATTTGTCAGTACCGAACATTTGGGCCCATCACAACTGAGCATTACTATTTTATTTATGATTTATTTTAATATTTTTGTTCCTATTTTAATCTTTTCATCCCTGATCAGAAACATGATATTCTTGTTCATTGTAATGACAGTAAATCTATCATCAAACTTAATTTCATTTTATATTTATATGTAGTTTAGACTACTTTGCCAATTATAAATCGAAAATACGGTAAGCATGGGAACATGGAAAACACGAAAATTAATAAAGTTAATGACGACGATTGAGATATTATTCAAGCATTAAAAGAAATAATTCTTTACATGTTTAAATAAGAGTATCATGTACATATATTTATATATATGTACAAAGAAATCTCCTTCGGATACATATCGTATTATGAGGAATTTAAATTTTTGTAATATCTGTACGGAATAATGTTAGGACTGACTATTATAGTCTCTTTTATAATTATATCCTTATAGAATTTATCACTGGGTGTGACAGTCGACAGCGAGTTAGCTATGAAATTAGATATCAAGACGTTCTGGTTTTAATCAAATATAGAATCCAGTTATAAATATATATTTTAGTTATATATTAATTATAAATAATTCTGATAATATCTCATTCTGAACCGAATAATTTCTAACATTAAAACATTCTGAGACCCAACTGATCCCTCTAACTAGACTTTGATCACTATATTACTATATTATTTATTTAAAACTTCCACAGTTTTAAAGTAGAAATACTTTTTGGAAATACTAAAAACTTTTTGGAAATGCGGGTTAGAAATATAGATTACTTTCAAATCCCCAAACATCCAAAAATTTGATTTTCCCAGTCTAAAACGTTGCGACTAATGGTAGACGCAGTTTTTATATGATAAATGCCACCAAAACTTCCATTATAAACTGACTTATTCGTACTACAGGAACACTTATGAATTTCATGGCGATGCCGAGATAACTAACTCTGTTTACAAAAATATTAAATAGGAATATGTACTGCAACACTCCTCTACTAATTGCTAGTTTTTTACGTCTATTTTTCGTTCAAAAGTAATCAATATGTCTCAAAAAGTTTTTTTCTAAAAAGCATATATTTCGGACAAACCATCCTCAGCACGGCAGTCATCGGTCACATTAAATTTGTTCCGAATATAATTAGGAAGATATCTACATATTTTCTGGAATCCATGAATGAATGAACCTCGTGGCGTCAATAATTATCTGTTTCTGACGAACAAATTAAGTGTGACCAATGATTTCCGAACTAAGGATGGTTCGTCCGAAATTATGCTTTTTAGAAAAACCATGGTGGGACGTATTGAACACCTTTAAACCAAAATAACTAAGAAGTCCCCCAAAAAACCTTAGGATCTATGTATAATGTCTATTTTACCTTCTTCTTATTTTTTTTTTTCTTCTATTTTTTTTCTGCCTCCGCAATTACAATTCACGATTAATTTTTCCCGCGCTGTCTCTAGTGACTGGGATTCGTGAAAAAGGAGGAAATTAAATTAATTTAAAGTCCTCACCTATAATAATTAATTAGCCCTATGAATTTTAATGAGCTCCTGGAAGTCATTAATATCTGATTGTAATAGACTAAACGCTATAAATTGCTGGGAACAATGGAAGTCGGGACTTAGCGGGGACAAAAGCTCTTTGAAGTTTTCTTAGTATATATTTCAATACCCTCCGCTTCAGCGCTCATTGTGTTCCTCTTGATACCACAACGCAATTTCATCTATTTTCTTCCATAGCTTCCCATAGTGTTTTTAATAGACTCTCGGGTAACGTGTATTAAAAACAAATTAAAATCTTTCATTATTATTTTGTTATTAGAAATTTAATAACTAAATTATAATGAAGTTATTTCAAGAATTGATGACTAAATTATTATTATTTCCTTTACTGTCTACGATGAATGAAACAAGGATCTGTCAATGACATTTTTGATTGCTATCCTAGCTGATACGGTAACACCAATACGGATTTCAACAATGTTGTTAACATAAACTTACAACTTAAAGGTTTAAAAGTTAGTAATAGAACAGAGGCCCGAAAGTAACTCTATTTGTCACTGACCAGGTTTAGACTAACTTGCATAACTCAATTGTTCACTTACTGGTATCAGGTTCTCGGAAATTCTAGGCTTTTCTACGTACTAATAACAGAAATAAAAAAAAAATTTCCATCGCACAACATTTTTCAATCAATCTGAGAAAATAAATCCATAGAATTTTTATAGTCGATAGAGGGTATAAGCAAATAAATTAAAATAAATATAAGAATCCCGTTTTAAATTCTTTTCCTAAAACCTAGTTTCATCTCAGGATGAAATCATTTCGTTTTCTTAATTCAATTAGAAAGAAGGACCAATCAAGTATATACCTGTCAGATTTCTTATTTCAAAATTTTGGACTTAAGCCTTTTCCTTCTGTGATACTGATCGAAGGGCTGCCTCAACATGAAATAATAAGAGCTTTAGTTAAAAACTTAAAATCGAATATTTTTTCAGTATTATTTTCATTTAACTAGTTCCTTATTTTTTAAGTCACTTATTGTTAGCTATAAATTAAATTTCTAGAAATCCCAACTTTCAAAAATCATATTACTTTTTACGAAACTCGCTTTAAAAGATTTTAAATTAGATTAAAGCACACCTGAAAATAGGAGGGTTAGAAAGACTGTTGGCTGATCAATTTTGATGTCTTGATGTCTTGTGGCATCAATTCCCTAGATACTAAAAATTAGATTAGATAGATTTGTGATTAAAAAAAGAGATATAGTTAGTAATACAGTGGAAATATATTCAAACTACTAATCCTGGATTCCTACAACTCCTATATAAGATGAGGCGTATAAACACTGCTTACATGGTTTGATACAAAAGTTAAAAAATAAAAATATATGTATATCCTTCGGTGTAACAATGACTATAAATATTCTTGCCACAGAATGTCCTTGGGGCTATCCCATCTGGTATGTAGGCTCCATTTCCTGCTCTGTGGTTCTATAAATTAAATATAGGGGTAGTAGCGGTGATGTTATTTTTTTCCCCTTTAATTCAAATCTTGATAGGAAAAACTAATTTGCGATGTATATTATCTGTTTTGCAATTGCATGAAAATCCCTTTTCAAGATTTTATTTCTGTTTGTCTTCAAGGAGAAACTTTTTAAGGTGAAAACTCCTTTTTTTAATGAAAGCTGTTTCTGTTATTATAATTAAAAGATAATGAACTTGTCTCGATGATATCATAAAAAAATTAATATTCAATTATTTATCTCCGCTGCATTGACTAACTTGTTTTATGCTGATGACGTCCAAACCTGACGATTTTGCCTTAGGTAAGCATAATTCTATCTTACGTTTTCTGTATTATCTTGACCCTGTTCGCCAAATCTTTAAGACTTGGATGAACAGACGAGTGCCTTGTACTTCCCGGCACGTTCCATGAGCTTGGAGTGCAGCACCTCGAGTGCCTATACCGCAGCGTCGATGTATGCGGGTGATGTAGGGAGGAAGCACGTGTGGAAGCATATACTAAAGCCGATATCCGGGCTCTGCACCGCCTCCATCTCCGCTCGCTTATTGCCCTTCCGTCAATAACGGTGTCTGATAGTTCAGACAAAAGAATCGTACATCCCGAGGAAGCCACTTCCTGACTTGAAAAGAAAAATAATAATAAGTAAGGCAAATGGCATGAAATTAAATAATTTTTTCGATAATATTGCCTTAAATAATTGCAACTAAATGCAAAGAGCAAATCAAGATACATATACTAAATACTGTATATAACTAAAAGGTACAAGAATCTCTGAATCATTTCACATCTTAGAAACGATAAGCAAAACGTCTTTTAAAAAAAGCATCCGTGCTTTCCTTTTTATGAAGAACATCCTTTAAAACCATTAAGGTGAGAAGAGAATAATTTCAAAACAGAAATAATTACAATTAAGTATTTGGAACCAGATGGAATGTAATGTGACACATAAAAAAAATCTTTTATTTTATTTAAAAATTATTCCACTCCGTATAAGCCATTACTCATGTCCGCCGTTTTAAGCCCACTCTCATTTCTTTTGTGACTCGAAGGAATAAGAGTCATTTGATAAAATATATTTTTATTGGTATAGTTATTTGATATCTTAACTATAATTCAGAATAAATTTCTTTAAAAGTCTTTGACGAAAATATATTAAATGATCATATCGCACTAGTATTTCTAAAGTGACACAACTCAACATTTAACACAACTCAAAATTTGTCACTCCTGTGTAGGGGCAATAGCATTAAGGCTACGAGAGTGACACAAGTGCCTTCTGGAGGAACAACTCTGAAGCTAGGTTGATACAGTTGTGATGATTGATAAAGAGATATTTACCAATGTCTTTCATCGTCATAACTCAAGAAAACCAATTTTTGAGTTGTGTCACTTTAGAAATATTAGAGCGATATTTTCAAAGGGTCGATTGTGCGAAAAATTCTCTTAAATTTGATTCTGTTACTAACCTCATATTCATGTTTGACCAATTTAAGTAGTATATATTTCCTCAGCTAAGAAGTTGAAAATGCAATGAGCTTGTTGGGTGAGTATGTTAACTTGTTTTATTAGTGAAGTAGGAAGTGTTCTGCATCGATTTACAATTATCCAGTCGATTCGATAACAATAGTCCAATGCTAAATCATTGCGTAACGTACGCTTGGCTTGACTCATACCCACATTCATAACGTGCCGATCCGGTACTTTGCAGATCGTTGGAAGGAATAAAACTGCCTTTTAACAGAGACATAACCATATAGCTTATTATATTTAATAGCCTCATCGGCGACAATGTGACATATCAAGGTAGCTGGTGAAGAGTACCTGGTGGCCGCGGAAATGGCCTAATCCCTTGAGAATTCAGCCAATAATCGTAAACATCTGGGGCTGTATCTGCTAAAAACTAATTCCATCGTTATTTACGCGGACATTTATAGTTGCCTATGTCGGCCCTTCTCAGAATCCCTTCCACTCTCTCTCTTCTTTCTGAAAATTTTCCATTCTTTAGTTGTGTCTTAACGTTGCAGGGGCACTGTCCAGGTCTCTTATGGAGCATCGGCAGTTGAGGCGGTGTCCTACTGCAATGCAGGTACAAATGAAACTCAATATCATTATATTAATCAATATGTTAATCCTCTATACGATATCACTAACAAGCCTGCTATATATCCTTCTGAATCGGTGACTGGGCAAGAAGTATGGGTAAAGCTTTGGATTCACTGACTAATTAATATGTTGGGACTATTGGACTTCCATATGAATGGCATATGGAAAATGCATGTGTATGATGAAATATTTTTACTAATTAAACTTTCTTTACATAGTAATATCTAAAGATAATATGGAATGAAAAACTTACCAATTGAATGGTTGATATTTCTCTTATCAGCCGTGTACACTGAACATTACCTCATGCATGATCTAAATCTACATAAGAATTGAATTATGTTACAATATATATGTATGTATATAATAAATAAATTTTCAGTTGAAATCATGTATTTTTATATGTTACTTATTTGATCATTTCACAAAAATTAAACAAAATATTGTTTTTACAGCTTATCTAAATATCGCAGGACGTTACGGTTGATTTTTATTTTAGCGATTATTATCTTAGTTAGATTATCTTCAATTAGCATTGCTCTCTGAACACATCTTACCATCTTACTTTAGGCAGTTGAAAAAGTATATTTATATAAAATAAAAATATAATATTACTAATCATTTGATAGTTTTGGAGATGCTTTCATGACATTTTTTATGAGTAGCTAAAATACTCTGTATTCTATCCTTCTAATATGAGTTGCGGATTCTATTGTCAGTTTCGCTGTCGACAGAAATCTATAAATTTGCCGTATGAAGATGATAATTTGAATACAGCTTTCTGTGTCCACTTTGCAATTTTATCTGTATCATCTAGTAGCTTCCTCTGTACATAGGCTAGACTTGACTGGATTCCGGGTAGCGGACATATTTCCGCTGCGAGGCACTAGGTCGAACATAGCGGAGATCCTTGTGGAGTACCATTTTCCAGGTTGAGGAGAAGGTGTTTCCAATTGGCACACAGAATAACCTTAATGCCAAAAATTTTTTATATAGACCCACGTACGTTTAAGTATCCCTAAAGCCTCCAATATACCCAAGTCCTCCAAAAACGCTTTCTCTTTTGCCATAAGCTTTTTCTAGATCTACAACAATATTACAATAAAATTTTCTTTGTGACTTGTATGAAGTCAGTTATTCAGCGTCCTGAACAAATTAAATTGGTTTATTATAAAATGGATAAGAATTTGTAATATTTTATTGATAACGGAGATTGTGCTATTTTTATTCGACTATAAATGTTAAAATTCAATAAAAAAATTATCATAGATTTCCATAAATAATTATGTTAGTTATTAATGGACATTCGCTGCTGATTCTTTTATGATTTCATTTCTCGATTGCGGATGAACCAACCGTCCTTGGCATTATGATTATTTATGCTCACAAGATCCTTGTGGCTTGCTGTATACATATTATCCTTCAATTAATGGGGAAGATACCAGATGTTTACTCGGCGGTAAGAGTAGGTCGGCAAAGGTCAGTGCCAGTGAATTTGCATTCAGGAATGGATGGAGATGACGCCTCTTGTCTTGTGAATTTTCTCTTCAAGTTTCTCTTTCATATAAGCGTTTGTTTGGTTTCACTCTGAGCTTTGTTTTGAAATAATCCTTCATTGTCAGATGGGTGAGATTCCAATGGAGAGATAATCCATTTGAGTATGAAATCCAGAATAGCTTCATTTCAAATAAACATTAATTTTTTAAATATAGCTTATATTGGTTTAAAAAATCCCTGGAGGTTGCAAATTATATTTATGGTGGAATTTCAAATTAACAAATTAAATTATTAAAAATTTTATAAAGAAAGGAAATTAAACTATTTAATTTGGTAATTATCTATGTTCATACTCACAAATTATTTTACTTTCATCTACAAATAGTTTTATAAGCATAAAAATAGAGGATAAAAATCGTTTTTTTTTTATTTATAGTACGTATGTTGCGGCTCCCGAAGTGATAAATTTAGATTATGGGCGTCCGAGGGAGGGGGGCAGGGGAGGGAAGCAGCCCACCTAAAAAATGTGAGAAACAAAAACATCAAATTAAATAAATTGTAAAAAAATATTTTAACTTTCAAATATAAATAAGTTTTATATGAAAAAGGAATTGAGCCTTACATAGTCGGAATACCTCGGCCCTCTCCCCCGGTAATAAGTATAATAAGTATTTTACCCCCCTGGACGAAAATTTTACCAACCTGCTCCCAATAGAGGAAATCCTGCTTTCGTCCTTGATTTATATAAATAATAACAATAAAAAAACAACACTGATGGATGTGGAAATCACTAGGGCTTAAATAAAACCAATGAAAAAATGGGAGCCTCTAAAATCTTGACGCGGATGATTCAAAAAAAAAAAAAAAATTCTTTTAAAGATTTTTGGAAGAATCGGTTTAGTTTCATAGAAACTACTTGAGCAACTGTTTCCTTCAGTTGGTTCTGAGCCGAGTCAACTTCGCAAAATTGACTCGTTTGAACGAAATAACCTTAACATTTATGGCTATCGGACGCTGGCTATCTATTTAATTGAGAAAATTAAATAATTGAATCCTGAGATGAAACTAGGTTTTAGGAAAATAATTTAAAACGGAAATTCATATATTTGTGTTTGTTTTTTTAACGTCCAGTTATGCTACTAAGGCTAATCTGACGATGCTACAGTGGGAGTCCTAAATTTTGCCTATCCAGGTATAATTAGAATAGGAATCTTTAACGAGTACCTGACATCGTACAGGCTCGGGACCTCCATGAAAATGAGGGACGGCATGGCTAAGGATTTTTTACTCCCATTAAAAAATCCTAGGACCACCGCTGGGCGCGACCCTGCGACCTTTAGTATTGTAGGTTGCCATTCTAACCACTATACCACTTGGTAACCCAAACCTTAACATTTAAAACCTGTATAAAATATAGTATATAGTTTTACTTGCGTTTCAATTAAGGAGATAAGACCAAGAAATTTTATACTCTACTACACAACATTAGAAGTCGGAAATATAAACTCTGTTAGTTTACAGGAAACTTAAAAAGTTAAGACTCAAGCCCAAAATAGTATTTTTCAAAAACTGACCGAGTTGTCCTAGTTTGAGGAATAAAAATGAAGGTATTCAGAACCTGTTACCTTTGAAGAATGTAACTGAATGAAGAGAATGATGTTTTGGATTCGACTATGTAGGTTGGACATTCGGAGTTCAAGTGCTGGAAGGGGACATAATTGCCGGCTGGGAGAAGGACATCGGTCATGAATGACTCAGATAAAATGGAAATAATCTGAAATGACAGGGGCGGAGCGGGCCGGCAATCTTGGCCACCTCCGCAGGGGGCGTGACGTCCCGCGCCTCTCTCCTCAGGATATCCGTCATTTATCAGGCATCTCATTCCTCCTATCGAAACACTATCCGGGGTCTTACATGTCAATTATCGTCTTTCCCACCTGGGTCCTGAGTCACCTCTCAATAAAATAATAATACAAAATATTATTAAAAAGTCGTTTAAAATTCATTTTGTAAAATCATTATGGCTCTCTTATAATTTTATGCAGTCTCCTTTCGTTCCCAACATTTTCTTTATAATTCTTCTTTATATTTATTACATTAAGAATAAAAATATCCACCATATATTGCTTTCATTCCATTAAAAACTTTATAATAGCTTCTTAACATTCTTCCCAAATATTCCCAAAGTAAAAATATTCTTCATTTCTTCCTTTGTGTTCGAGTTCGATTATGTATTTATTTTTCTATTATAGCTGTGGTTCCACTCTAGGAATAGAAGTCCCTTCGGACGTACACACTTATGAATAATTAGTTTAAAAATACAGGCTTGAGCGTGATATATTAAAATACTCAGGGGCGGTCCCAGTGTATATGGGGAATCAATCCTTTCCGAAATTTCGAATAAAAGATTAGTGGAATAAATTTACTTTTTTTATTCTTAAAAAAATTCTAGCCTAGCGATATTTATCTAGTAGAACTTAATAACGTTCTTATTCTTTTTGTAAATAAATAATCATGTGGTTTCTTCGATGTATTTTTTCTGGAACCATCACTTACATACAGTACCGAACCCAACTCAAGGGGTTTTAGTAGTACGTTATTATTTTTTTTTCCCCTACACCTTTTCAATTACTCTATTTATTAGCGAGTTACCAAAGGTGATGTCCATCACAACACAATTTCATCTATTATTAGTTCTTTTTTACATCTTGTTAATTTATGATATTGATTTTTCCAATCCAGGTGTAAATTAAAAGAAAAACTACCTAATTATTTTTTTTTTTGAACCGTGTAAGACATTAGCTATTTAGCTACTTTTCCATATGAATCAATTCTCCTTTTTCAAAATAAAACATTTCGACCATGTTCCATGTTCCAATAGATTCGAGTCTACCTCAACGTTCTATTATTTTATTATAAAGAATTCATTTAAATATGTCTAGTTTTATTCAGCCAGCAAAATTCATATATGTATAAGTTACTCGAATTCAGTAGTTAATATTTTATTAAAAGAGTTGCTAATGCTGCCTTTATATACTCTTAAAATTTTTCACTAATTTTCATTTTTTTTGTGTTAAATGAAATACTTTTGCAGATGCGGTCTGTTTAATGAAAAATAAATTAAACTAATATTTTATTTATAAAATAATTTTCACTACTGAAAGGTTGGAATTAATTTTTATCATCCTCTTAATAATGATGATAATTATTATTATTATTGTTAAAGATGTAGATGAATTTTTATTAACTTTTTAAAAAATGAATCAGTTAATGAAATTTAACACGGCGTAGAAATGATAATTATTCTGATATTATATAATTTTCATAACATTCTTTCAACCGAATGCTGCAGATAACTTAAAAGAAAAAAAACTTCTAGCAAAATGCTGGAATCATCTAGCGCTACGAGAGCATATAATTTTCTGATTCCAGTCCCAATTGCTGTGCCATTATACCTCAGTTTTCTCGGACGACTCTGCCCAAATGATCTCGCTCCGCATTTTCGGCCAATAGTTCTTGGATAAATATTGAAGCGGACTTTGCTAAAGGGTAAGTTCAATGGAAAAAGTGAGAATCGGTTGAAACTTAATTCATTAACAAAAAGTTCCTTAATGGAACGACTCCTTTGTTGTAGTGAAACGAGGAACCGTTGGCTGGTCGATCCGGCTCAAACTTTTCTCAATTACTTTTCGCTCTTAATTTAATTTTCGTGTTTTGGCGTGTGAAATTTACTAGTCTTTATTTCAGTACAAGGATTTTTTGTCACTTTGTTTTCTTAAACGAATATCAACTTTTTTTTTCTCAATTAAAATGTAAAATAAATAAATAATAAAAAATAGGGTCCATAATAACATGATTTAAGATTGTAAATTGTTGGCATTTTGCAATTATTCTAGTCTAATAAATTGGATATTTTGCTTGGAATTGAATAAAATATAATTTAATCATAATTCAAGTATCCATTGGAAAAACTATGATATTCCATATTTTGTCAAAAATAGGTTTTCAGAAGTACAACATATCAAATGTGACCAAAAAAAAAATATTGCCCTATATCCACTTATTAAAGTGAAATTCACGATTAATGACCGGGAAAAAAAAAATTTATGAATTCGGAATCCGACTCATCCAGAGTCGATTGTATATTCATTTCTCATGTCGTTAATTTTGGTATTAAACACATTATGTATTTTTATAATATTCAAATTCCCCAAGGAAAACCAACGATATAGTCATAAAATTATCATCTAATTAACATTTATTAAAACGACAGGGTTCTAGTTCGTATTTCGACATTTTGGAAGAAACTGCGAAATAAGTACGTTTTTATTATATATATATTTTTTGGATTCGCGAGGCCATTGGTCTTAAAAGTCTCCATTCTCTTGTTCATGAAAACATTTATTGAAACACTTTTGCATCCCCGTTATCAAACTTTCTCGATCACCTGCATAACAGCTAAGTAAGACAAGCCTACATGCCCGATACAGGAACTAGCTTTGCTAATGATGCCAGGACAAATTACTATGACACACTTTTAGGATCAGCTTTCATGACACACAAGGTAAGAACTAGATCAGAGATCTAAATACTTTTCTCCTTATCCCATATTATTTCACGGCTTTCATGACTCTAGAAATATTCTTATTTCATACTTCATTCTTATTAATATTAATGACTTCAATAAAAAAAAAAAAAAAAAAAAAAAAAAAAATTAAGTGGATATCGCACATTTAAAAATACTACTGGTCATTCTTGTAACTTTTATTGACCAGTGTTAAATGTTTTATGTAGATTCCGATAAAAAAAAACATTTCTCAAGTAAGAGGCTGTTAAAAAGTTAAAGGAGTTTTGTAACAAGCCATCTCGTTAAATGGATCAGCACTCGAACTATCATAAAATTGTTATCGTTCTCTTTTATTTTATTGTTTTTATATACATTTTTATGACTTGTTTTACGACTTTATTGCAGTTCGCAGAATCAACTGTTATTTTATAGCCGAATAATGCGTTGAGTGTTGGAGCTATTATTTTTTATTAATTTGGATAAAAATCAATTTTGTAAAAACTCGATTAGCCAACTTAAAAATCGAGTGTCGAAATAATTTTTATTTTTAGATTTTTTACTTTCACTTACCTATATATGAAATATATAGTAAGTGGAAGTATTGCGATCGTGAAAAATTTCGACTTCCGGTTTTCAACGGAAATACACGTTTTGGGACCCCCTGAGCCGAAATAACCAAGTCCCGCAAAATGGTCTGTGTGTGTGTGTGTGTGTGTGTGTGTGTGTGTGTGTGTGTGTGTGTGTGTGTGTGTGTGTGAACAGACTAGCTCAAAAACTATAAACCGTGGGAACCTGAAATTGGGTATTTAGTGTAGGTATATGCCCGCGATGTGACAGCAAAAATTTCATCAAAATTGCTCAAAGGGAGGGGGTACTTTATTTAATAACTTTTTGCGTTTTTTTCGATTTTCTCAAAAACAGCTCTAACGATTTTGATTAAACTGAGTATTTGATCTATTTATATGCCCGAGATATGACTGTAAAAATTTCATCAAAATTGATTAATCGAAGGGGGGACTTTACTTAATACATTTTGTATCATTTTCACGTGTTTTTTTTATTTACTCAAAAACGGCTTTAACGATTTTGATCAAACTGGGTATATGATGTATGTATATGCCCGAGATACGACTGTAAAAATTTCATCAAAATTGATCAACCGGAGGGGGGACTTTACTTAATAAATTTTGTATTATTTTCACGTGTTTTTTTATTTACTCAAAAACGGCTCTAACGATTTTGATTAAACTGAGTATTTGATTTATTTATATGCCCGAGATATGACTGTAAAAATTTCATCAAAATTGATCAACCGTAGGGGGGACTTTACTTAATAAATTTTGTATCATTTTCACGTGTTTTTTTTATTTACTCAAAAACTGTTTTAACGATTTTGATTAAACTGGGTATTATGAATGTATATGCCAAAGATGCGATAGCCAACATTATATCGAAATTGATCAACCGGAGGGGGGGACTTTACTTAATAACTTTTGTATCATTTTCACGTGTTTTTTTTTTTTTACTCAAAAAAGGCTTTAACGATTTTGATCAAACTGGGTATTTGATGTATTTATATGCCAAAGATGTGATAGCCAACATTTCATCAAAATAGGTCAAACAGAGCGGGCACTTTATTTCATAATGTTTTTTTCCAATTTTTACCTTTTTTTCGATGATCTCAAAAACGGCTTTAACGATTTTGATCAAATTCGTCATGTTTAATGAAAATTAGGTGTTCTTTAATATTAGGTAAGCTTTATCATTATTAAAATGTTCTGAGAGGGCTTTTTTTTTGGGGGGGGGGTTTGGGGCCTTTTTTGATTGTTTGTTTCCTATGAAGTACCTTTGTTTTTGTTTACATGGAGAAATTAACTGTCTCTCGTTACGCCTAAAAATAAGGAATGGCTAAATATGAGATATGATAAAAATAAAGAAAACATAAAGAGTAGAAAAAAAGAAAAATATTCAGTCAACTCATAAAACTCGTTGAGCCCACGCATGCGGAGTACGCCTTTAATGACAGACCATTGTTCATAATTAAAGCCGTTCTGTTCATTTGAGAAGTGGCAATTAACAAAACGCATTAATTTCTAATTTAAGTAAGTTGGTAAGTGAAAGTTGTGTGTTGCGCGCACGCACCAGATTTTTTAGAATAAAATTAGAGTTAGATTTTTTAGATATAAGGAAGTAACACAATAAATTTAATAGATTTGGGTAATGCCATAAAACATTTTTAAAACTTTGAGGTATAGGTGTAACATTTATTCTTAATATTATAAATATATAGATATTTTAGTTCGTTTTTGTTTCAGTTTTATTCACATACCGGTAATAAAAAGTCAAAATTATCCAAATTGTAGTTCCTTTCAGTAAATTTCTGTAGCACTATAAATTATTAAACTATTATTTAAATATTATTTTCTATTTATTATTAATATTATATTAATATTATTATAATATTATTATAATTATAATTATATATTATTAATATAATTATTAATATTATTATTAATATTATTAATAATAATTATTAATAATTATTATAATTATTATTATGATAATTATATTATAATTATAATTATAATTATTATAATTATTATAATAATTATTATAATTATAATTATAATAATTATTATAATTATAATTATAATTATATTATATTAAATTAAATTATAATATATATATATATATATATATATATATATATATATATATATATATATATAATATATTATGATATATTATAATTATATTATATTAAATTATAATTATAATAATTATAATTATATTATAATTATTATAATAATTATTATAATTATTATAATTATTATTATTATAATTATTATTATTATAATTATTATTATTATAATAATTATTATTATTATAATATTAATAATTAATAATTATTAATAATTATTAATATTATTATTATTAATAATAATAATATTATTAATATTATTATTAATATTATTATAATTATAATTATAATTATATTATAATTATATTATAATATTATTATAATATTATATTATATTATAATATTATTATTAATATTATATTAATATTATTAATATTATTTTAAACTATTATTTAAATATTATTTTCTAAAATAATAGGTAATTTCTGTAGCACTATAAATTTGTAATGCAGTGGTCAATTGCAGATATTTCTGAATTAAAAAAAATATAAATAAATAAAAAGAATTGTAGAATATATTGCTAATAGATATAAGCAAAAAGAATATGAATGATGTACATATATTTTTTCATATCACAAAAAATACTCTGATTTATTAAGTTTTATTCATTATAACGCTATATTATACTGTTTATATTGTAGCTTTGATGAAGAACATTGAAAAACAATTTTAAAGTATTATTGATGCATTAATTACTTTATCTTCGGCTTACTCATATTAATAAGTTTTTGTCGACGTAAAACTAAAGACATTATTAGTGAACCTGGAATGCTCTTGATAAAAAGCTGATAGGTGCAGAGAGAAATACTTTATTCGAAAAGCAACGCTGCCCGATTAAATATATTGGGTTGCTCTTACACAGCACACCTAAAATGTTTTTTTATTCCTAAGATTTAAGATAAAAGAGGTTGGAAGATAAATTCAAGAATTTATTTATTAACGGTAGAATTCCGGTAACATTTCTTTTTTTGGAATAAATTACAATTAAGTATTGTACATGTTAAGTATTCTTAAAAATAGAATTCCTTTAAGTGAATATTATGTCTGCTGCTTGCCATTAACAAAGGTTTAGGAGTGAACTCTCTCGGGTTTCAAACCACCAACTCTTCTTGTTCAAAACAGCTGCTCTTCAAAAAGTTTCCTGGGTACTTCATCAGATCACATCTTGGTGACCGGTCCAGTCCATCTCAACCGTCCGATCCACATGAATTAAATAATGCCAGCTTCGGCATAAATCTGTGACATAGTTCGTAGGTTTAATAGGTGATCCTTGCACTATAGTCCATAAATTTCTAAAACAGTGATTTTTTAAAAAATATATTTTTTAGGGAAATCATTTTCACCTAGTGAAAACTCTGTTTACTCCTAATAATCTAGAATTACGTGAGGACCTAGGAAACAGCAAATCTTCCTTGGCCAACACTAGCGAGTAGCCATTACAACAGAGGAACTAGGAGTGTACCCATCGAGTGAAGACGACACGCGATTAAGGAAGTGAAAGTTGAGACAGTTGATTGGGATCCCTCCGTGTATCTGTTCTCTGCCTCTCCTTCTTTTCGTAATACAGCTGTAATGTAGGCGAAGTTAAAAATTTCTGTTTCTGTAAAGCCGGAAGTTGAGTAGAGCTTAAACTAGTTGCGCCCCATTCCTTAGAAAAATGCAGAAACTGAAATTCAAAAAATGTGTAAAACACAAGACACCTTAAAATGCATTTTGAAAGTACCAGGAACATTTATTGTGCAGTTAAAATTAGTAACTCAACAACGATAAATCAATAATGGCTTTGGGAAAAAAATATATCCAAATATTAATAAAATCGGTAATAAGATCCATTCAATATTTAGGGGATTTGCCCCACATTTAATTCTGGTACAGTTGAAGGCTAAGCGCGCTGTGAATTATTTTTTTTAGTATGGTGACTAATAGCAAGGAAAATGTGGATCCACGCAACCGTAATAGTAATTTCTTTTGACGGATGGTGGTAGAGTGTGTGTTTATGTGAGATACGTCACGCATAGTTTGCTTTTAAAGGTTTCAGAATAGAAAATGTAATAGACCTAACGTGACAAAAGAGCAATGCATTGACTCGTGATGGAAGGCAGAAAGGGCAAAAACTACGTGTTCTAGGGTGTGTATATGTGATTGGTTCAATACAGACAATCTAGTCTTGACTAGAATAGAAATTTAAGTTACTAATCCTTAATACCTATCAGAGTATCCGGCATTCACTTTATAACATTAATTTGACCATATGGGATATTCCTTCATTACTTTCTCCAAATTTGGCGAAGCAATACACCACAGATGGTTTCAGATAATATAAACTATTGGATCGCGGATTTCGTAAGTATATGAGGGGTACCGTAGGAAAATTATCGATGTGGAGAGCAATATTGGTGTAGGGACTATTTTAAAGACACATATCTGTAGCAATAGATCTGCTTTATATCTAGAATTGGTTTCGGTCCAGTAATATCGATCTTGGTTTATTATCGATTGATCGGCAAGTGCTCGCTCCTTATGGACCATTAGCCGCGATCCGCGATACAGGCCCCGGGCTACCGTTGAGGTCACGATCTGGAGCAACTTTGGAGCTCGGAATTTGAGAGGTTGGTGAAATATCACTTCTGCAATACTTTTAATTTGGCTTATTTAAAACCTTATGATTTAGTAGCCAGAAAAGGTTTTTAAATTTCTTTTGACACCGGATATCCGCAACAAATTGTGATGTTTGAAGTTGGTTAAAACACAGCGCATTCCAATGAATTGCATTAATTTCCGAATCTCACTCCGATTCAATTGCATATTGATTTTCTCTGTGATTGCCTTTATATGGCCGTATGATTGATGTTATTGCCGTTTTTGGTAGGTGGTACAGCCAATTTGTCCAAGAGGACAAATTTATGGCATCTCATAGTGGATTACTTGTTTGTTTGGGCTTAACGTGGTTAGGTACTCCAACTGGGGCTGGATAAACGGGTTATCCTACCGGTGACCAACCTATACTAACCATGGGAGATAGTCGAAGTTCATGCGGGCCAGCCACGCAATATAATTTCACACTTAAAACGAAATTCGCACCGGAACTGTATTTTATTCCATAATGCTGAGGCACCTCCTTAATGTGACATCAAACAATTTAAAAATTCATTTTGAGTAGGTGACTAAAATGATATTTGGTACAATTAATTTCAGGAGTTCGAGACTTATAAATTCATGCCTACGTTTCGACCCAAGAATGCAGCTAATTATGGGGTTTATGTTTATAAGTATAGGGATTGTAGGAAAAATATAAATACCTATAATGAAAGGCATCTATGTATACATAGAAAAATAGATACGTAAATCCATTTTATCAATTTTGGTAATATAATTAATTACAGATAGATTAAATGGTAAAAATGGAAATAAGAATAGCCAAAGATCCAACTAGTGATATGGTTACATGCTCAATATTCATAAGAGTAATTACTCATTTATCTACTTACACTTCTCATTCCACCTGTTCTCAACGTACTTATGTAATTATGGCTGTCTTAGTTATAATTTTTTTGATTATTCTATTAACGTCAATCATATTTCTTAGAATTCATAATTTCCATCTCATGTAAACATATTTTCTATGATTATTTGAATTGATATCATCCAGTCTATCTGTATTAATTTTATCTCTTTTTTTTTTCTCTCTACACATAGATGTATTTTATTTTTGTTTGAATTTTGGGCCTGGCCATGACCTACATGTTTGGGTGTAGTGAATATATAACACTGTAACACCTGACAATCATCCGGGAAGACTTAAAAATGTTTTTAAAAATTATTAAATTTTGATGAGGTCTAAAATTTCAGTCCTTCCTTATTTAATTTCCGATTAGATGTTTTTAGATTATGATTAAAAAACAAATATTGAATCCATGATTTTTTTTTTTTTTTTTGCAACATATAACATTATTTATTCGACATAAACTTGATATTAAAAACAAAATAGAGTTATTTTTCTATATTCCAATTTAAAGAAAAATGACTACAGCTTAATTTGATTTTATTTGTTTCGGTTTTTATGTTAGGCTGTTATAATGATTTTATTACTAGAAATTTTATTATTCACGATACTGTAATGATGGCATTGTAGAAGCCATTAAAAACCAAATTATATTCCGCAACATCTTACCTATTTAAATACAATAGTGCAATTAATTTTTACTTTCTCTGGGTCTTTAAATTGCTTTGGAAAGTTTCGATACTGAAAGTTTTGTATACACCTTTCTGTGGCTTTGTATATTTATTCATGAAATTCTATAAACTATTATTCGAATTAAATATAAAATCTGACCATTTTCTGATTAATTCAAAGAAATATACTTAGTTATAACTTATTCTAATAATTTATTTTTTTTTATTTTAAATTAGATTGTTAGGCATATTAAACGAATTTTAAGTGGTCGTACTGAGTTTTTGTTCTATTATCACTGAAAATAGGTAATTTGGGAAATATCACTTCTACTTCTGATTTCTCATGGTAATAAATGAAGAACAATAATATTATTTATTCATTCGTGAACCTATACATCAATACTTTTTATAAAATTAAATTTATGATGAAGATACTGAAATTTAATTTCTCTTAATATTTTTTTTTTGTTTTTAAAATCCTAATTTTTTTTCTCGAACATTAATCTTAAAAATTGAAATAAGATAGGTACTATGGCTCTAGGATGGTTTTTCGACTGATGAACAAATAAACTCCATGAATTCAAAACATTGACATTAGTTAAATTTTAATATAAAGAATGCAAATGGTATTGAAAGTAATTCTTAATGGTACTATCTCCCTATAGTGACAAAAACTTGTAAGTTATGAATTAACTAATTAAATTAAAGAATTGTACTTTGTTTATTTTATTAAAATAATATAATTAAAAAAACTGATTCTTAGGACAGGAAGTGAGCTTTACCCACTTATCAATAGCTTGTTACACGCCGATTATATGTTTGAGATTTCAATGGCCAACATCAAAAAAAAATTTTGTCTGCCACAAAGGGGGTCAAGGAATCGAGCCTAAATAATTTTTATTTACCTAAAACTTATTGCTATCGCGCTCATATGTAGTACTTATAATAGTTTGTAAAAATTTACACTGTACATTCAATAAATAACTTACAATATGTTCAACATCTCTTTACAAATCATAATTAAGGTGATTAAAAAGATGCTGAAAAATTACTTTTCACTTTAATTTATATTCGTGGATTATTTATTCGAAGAGACAAGCTCGCATTCCGCCAGGTGGCCCTAGGATCTTATCCTATGTAGGATTATAGGATTAAAACTCCTTGCTAGACCGTTCTCCGGATGGGATGTAAAACGGAGGTCCCGATCGTATGCGATTTCAGGTACCCAGAATGGTTTATAAACAAATTCAATTTTCTATTTTTTATTTACTTCGGAGGGGTGAAAGAAGTCAGCTGAGTAAAGTGTCAGCCAGAAAGCAACCCTTGAATTCGCCAGTGGCCACCCTAAGCCCTGAATATAGAGCTTGTCCTGAAGGGGGCAATTCAAATTCAGACTTGGCCGAAGTTTAACATTTTGAGGAAGTGGCCTGGTTAGCCCTGAAGTGGAGGGAAGGCTCATTTACATGACAAACCCCAACTCCTCTGCAAGCCTACTTCGCCTACCATTTACCCCCCATTCCGATTTTTAACTCAATTATTTGTCCTAGAGACGTTTTTTATCAAAATTAATAAATCCGCTAAGCATGTAATTTTTTGGGAGAACTTTTACCAATTCGTTAAAAGTAAATGGGTTTATTTTCACTGAGAAAAGATCAAATTCTGAATAAGAGTAAAATGATTTTTCCCCCTAAGCAAAAATATTGTTGGACCTTATTCCTTCTTTTCTTTATGATTGTAAAGTGGGTCCGCTTGATTTCATTAAGAATTAAAAATGGTAGGTAAAGGTTTTGATCTGAAAAAAATTTGGATTCCTAAAGTTATAATTAATAACATTGGATAGTTGTGAATGGATCGATTACGTCAACACTGACTGACCATGCAGATTTATTTTTTTCCTTTTGAGTTCTTTAGAGATAGAAAAATAAAAGGCGATTTTCGTAAAATATTTAGCGATTTTTCTTAAGCCTCTTGAATATTCCATATACATCTAAATTTCCAATTGATTATTAACCCTGTTATAAATCCAAAGGATTCGAGTTCGAATGCCGATTTCGATATTCCTCAAGACCTTGGATACTCTCTCTCTCTCACACCCACACACACACACACACACACTCCAAAGTATTACTGTTACGTTTGTCTACTCATCGTTCTAGCCTGAATAGCTATTGGCAGAAACATCGTGAGAAAACCTCGTGTGTCTCATGTCACATATTCTTTAGACCTATGCCGATTCGTCACCGTCTTTGAACTGCAATGCGTAGGTCGTGTAGAGAAGGAAAACACGAAGGCCGGCTTAGCCACTTCACCAGGGAGGAAGGCCACAGCGAGCTGAAGTAACTCTTTGTTTATTATAATTCAATAAAAAATGTGTTCATTCATTTAAAACAACATTAAATACATATCTCTACAAATAATGATGAAAAAACATTTTCAATTTATGCATAAAGTAGTCAATTTATTATGGCTACAAGTTCTAAACAAATTATATATTTTTATTAATGTTTTGTTTTAAAAAATTGTTTATATGTGCCCCTGAAATCGAAGAAAAATTGCTACAAATATTCAAGAATAAACCTAAATAAGAATAGAGCAAATTGATTTTATTATCATCATAAAATTTGTTGATATTGGCAATATCAGGACCATTTAATTTTTTATTTATGTTTGCATATTTAAAAAAAAATGCTTTGACGTGAGAGCAAGAAAATACAGGTGTAGATAAATGTTTAGCACAGTATAGAAGCAGACTCTAAATGATGGTCACTACAGCAATTTGTCAATAGCCCAAAGAGGTCGGTAAATCAGTAGTAAGCGAAAAGAAGTCAGGTCTCCGGTCACCTCAGGATCTCTTTGACTCCTCCACCTGGCGCTACTTCCTGTCCGCTCTTTGTCATCATTCCCTTTGTTAGCTCCCTTCTCTTGTGGTATCTTCTCGTCTAGTTCTTGCATGTTTTTATCTCTTAATATGGCGTTATAAAATCATTTCTATACATGGAAATAATTCAAAGTCATGGCTTGTACCATATTAGGGTAGCAATACACTGAAAACATATTAAAATTAGTTCATCTTATTATGATTATATGTTATTTGTTCATGTTATCTATGAAGCTTGAATTCCCATTACATTCATTGTCGATTCTTAGCCAACCTCTACACGTCTGATAAGTTTAGTTGTCTCCTACCATGATATGCTAAGACTAAAAAAAGGGTACAATTTAAGAGTAACTTTTTGAACGAAACTAAATTATTTCTAAAAATTCTTAAATAAAATCATAGTTACTAAAAATAAAAATTTCCTAAACTTATCATTCTCTATGTCGAATATAAGGGTCATTGCCTTTACCTATCTAAGAACTATATAAAACTCCAAGTGGAAAATAAAATATGCTAAACAGTCAGTTTTCTTTTTGAAATTAAATTTAAACCAATATTGTTTAATAATTTTGATCAATTTAAGAGAAATGTTTTATATTACGGGTTGCCCAAATTTGATTTGCTCACAGACAATAAACTTTTCCAAAATTGGTTATCTGCAATGTGCTATGGTCACATTTTAGTTTGATTAATTTTTTTTGTTTTAAGGATTTTATGAAATTTCATTGCTCATTGCTTTTACCTATCTAAGAACTATATAAAACTCCAAGTGGAAAATAAAATATGCTAAGCAGTCAGTTTTCTTTTTGAAATTAAATTTAAACCAATATTGTTTAATAATTTTGATCAATTTAAGAGAAATGTTTTATATTACGGGTTGCCCAAATTTGATTTGCTCACAGATATTAAACGTTGCAATAAACTTTTCCAAAATTGGTTATCTGCAATGTGCTATGGTCACATTTTAGTTTGATTAATTTTTTTTGTTTTAAGGATTTTATGAAATTTCTCAACGATATAGATAATAACAGTACACCCAAATAAAATTGGAGGTAACAAAAATTTAAACATAGGCCAACTCTCACCATTAATTTAATATTTATTATTATAATAGTATTTAATAGGAAACAAATGTTATACAAACTTGGGGAGAGTTGTCAGAAATGCATTGTGAGCCAGCTGTATAAAGAAAACTTTGAGGAATTGGTCGCCTGTGTACTTTTTAGACTCCAGGGGGAATATATTTAAAACCCCTTTTTCAATGAAATTGACCAGTTGGTCGATTGCATTGCTCAGTAAAAGTTGCACTATTTTATCCCGTACAGCCATTTGGCACATGGTTGAGCTATCTCATTTTCTTTTCTTCTAGTTTTCCAATTACTCACTGAATCCTAAAAATATCGGCTATCGGATTCGTTTAAGGATATTCGAAAATTTTAGAAACAAAATTTTATTTGTACATGATTCATGGTTTATTTGACTAAGATGATTGGAAAGAGGCTGTTTGATTTTTATGTATTTTCTTTATGGCGTACCATAATATTTGCTTGTTCTGTTTACGCTTTTAATAATTTTTTTTATAATCCTCCGGTTTGAAATCAATGACATAGCGTGGCTTTGATAATCCATATCCCCAAATCTCAATCTTTTATCGTAGCCTTAAATTACCAGCTATAACTCGGGCATTGCGGATTATTGCACAAAACAAAGGTCTCACGCGATGGGTCCAGCCTTGGCACGATAGTTGACACTGGCTTAATAGCAAGGCTGTCCCGAGTCGCCCTATTACAGGAGTTACTTTCTCTTTTTTAAATATTTTATAATGTGTATTAGCGTCTTATGTATTATTATTATTAATCAACTCGTGTCAATGATAATTATTGTACTTCATACATAGCGTATTCCATAGGAAGAAAAAAACAATAATTCTTTATCAAAAAGTTCCTAAAAAATTATGTTCTATCTGCCTCTTCTATTAATAATAATAATAATAATAGCAGTTTTTCTGATTACATGACAACAAAACTAACACATCTAAAAACAATTGTGATCTATTTATTTTTAACTAATAGATCTACTTATTGGAGTTAGATTTTTATCCTGAAATTTTTAGGGTTTAGATATTTGGGACACTTGTAGGACACTCTTAAAGGCACATCATCCACTATTTTAAAGCATTCAGACGAGTTTCGATTGACGCATTAGCGACTATCGATACTAGGACGCCTACTCACCAATAAATGACCAATGTGAAGTAATTATTATACCGTTATAGAGCTAGTAGTCTACTTGTTAATAACCATGCTATTTACTCATCAATTATTGATGTAATTTCAGATCATTATCTCTGTGTAACGTAGTATCTCTGCATTCCAATAGTTTAGAGTTCATAATTGTACTCGTTAAGATAAAATTCATATACTAAAAAGAGCATAGCTAGTTTTAATTTAAACAATAAAAACATTAATTATTGTTTCAAAGATTATTAATTTTTTTTTTAAATAAAAACCTATTAGAAATGCTAAAGGGCATTCTGGTAGCTATTTCCATTAGAGGGCAAATTTAATGTCGGAGACTCCCCTACCTAGACTAATTATTTCCCCCGAGCCGACAGTTATAGGATAAGATACCATGGTAGGGGACCTGGGTAAACACTTTAAACCCTAATTGCTCGGTTCTTTAATACTAGGTTGTCTCCGGTGTCACTGCTACCTGATATCTGTCCATCCAATACCTTCCCTAAAGTAGAAGATGACCTAGTTTCGTTTATCCTCGCAAAAATACTATTTCTTCTTTTATCTTTAGATATTTTTGAAATGTTAATGCAAATGTAAACTGGAAGAATAGTTTAAATTCTAAATGCACCTATTTTTTCTCGATTAAATCCATTATTTATTTATGGTGATTTATTTAGAATCACGCATTTAATTTACATACATTATTTTTATAATGTCTGTGCAGGAATATTATATCATGTTGACATAATTTTTAATAATGATCATTAGTTTAAGATTCGTTTTATTAGTAGCTTCAACGCCCTTCCCATTTTCAAATGCCGCAAATTCAATCAGAAACTATCCATGCCTTTCTCCAAGGTATATAAATAGTTGTTCTGATTGTTTATATAAATTTATAAATACATAAATAAGCGTTCATTACTAAATAACCGTTTATAACGCATCAGTTCAAAATTTTAATATTGTTAATTTCTTGCACAGCCTTTTCACCCCTAGTTTATCTTTTAAATTATTATAAATTAACGTTGCCAATTTTTAAGATTTGCATTTCGTAATTATTTCAACAAAAAAATAAGTTTTGTCAACACGGAAAAAGTTATTTTTATTTTGATTTAAAAAATGAATATAGTTATTATTTATTCATTTTTAATTTTTTTTTCAGTTACTTTATTTATTCATTTTTTTTTTTTTTTTTTTTATGAACAATATAAACTATAGTATATCTTATTATTGTTTTTATTTTAATCCGTGGTTACAATTAGTTTCATGTAATTCTTGTTGTTTTGGAATTAATAATTAATTAGTTAGGCTTCATTCTCAAGCATATCTCAATAAATAATATCCACTCCAAAAGTAAGCAATGCCATTTTTTTTCTAACCAGAAACCGATTAAACAGGCCATGAATACGATTCATAAAGTTTGTCCAAATTTCCTTTTTACTTGTCCTGAATTTTTACCTAAGTTGTGTAGGTAATTGCTAAAGCGAGGCAGTATTTGCATTAATAGAAGTATGATCGGATTTTACTACAAAAACAAGGGAAAGGACCTCAATTAGTTGTGATTTTGTTTTATTTCTTCTACTTGAATTATATTTCTCTTTGAAAATTAATGCTTTTTAGGTTCATTTTTTTCTAAATGCAAAAAAAAAATCAAAAAAATCAGAAGTCCAGAATTATTTGTTAAGGTTATAAATACATAATTATATGACCCCCCCCCCCCTCAAGATTGGGCTATTAGGAGGTTAGACAGCCGTGCTGTTTAAGACCAGACCGCGCCCAATCATCAAACTAATAACAACCCACCTCACTTCAGACAAATTCTCCATTTCCCAACATAAAACACGACATACCCGACTAGTTCCGACTCCATCTGGGATCTCATTCCTACCCCGAGCCATGATAAGATCCCAAAAATTAATTTTCCGTCTTATCTTTCTCAATCAAACTCTTTGTTCCGAGCCCCGTGTTTTATTCTCACGAACGTCGTCAAACGTGTTCAAAACCCTTGGATCCCATTATTCAGACAATTACTGTCAGTCTGAATAATAATACTGACCGTTCCTCTCAAACAGAAGAGACGAAATATGAAGCAATTAACGAGGGGAACCTAATCACCCTGGATAAATTAGCTGTCAGCCCTCTTCTCGTTGTGAAATAATAATCTTAGAATAAACAAACAATGTTCAGTTAGCGTAATTATAAAATTTCGGTTTCTCTTCGGTAATTAAGTAAAATAAATTAGAGCTTAGGAATAATTGCCTTCAGCAACTGCTATTAACAAACCCATTAGGTATTTAATTTTATTCCAACAATGACAGGTATGAATTCATCAAAATTATATATGCAATATTTTAAAATTTCATTACCGTGTAAAAAAAAAAAAAAAAAAAAAAAAAAAAAAAAAAAAAAAAAAAAAAAAAATCGAGGAAGAAAATTAATACATATTAATGTGACCAGACTTTTAATTCATATTTTCTTAACAACAAAGATAAAATAAATTTCAAACAGGTTTGAAATAAATAAAAAATAAATAATCAAATATGAATTATGGATTTCGTCAAAGGGACGAAGGACAAAACGAATTTTTTATCACACGACCAGACTTTTTTGTTCAAAATCGTGTAGTATACTCCAGATAAAAAATGATCTAGAAACAAAGTAAATTGATAAAAGACAAAAAAAAAAAAATAGAATGATAACTAGCACAAAAAAGTTGCAAACATTATACGTAACAAGAAAAAGAATGAAAATAAGTAAAAGGGATAGTAGTTAAAAGAGTGAAGTTGCAGCGTATTATAAAATATAAAAACGTTATGATTATAAAATAAAATAAACTGAGATTTATATGGACGTACCCCAAGTGGGCGGGGTGCATTTCTGCTTCCCTACCAGTGTCCATTTTTTATTTTATTTTTTAAACATTATGAGGGGAAGGTCTTTCCAAAGAATAAAAATGAAGTGATATCACCATGTTACTGTATGTTATGTTACTAACTTATCGACACATATAATTTATTTTTGTTTTTCAAAAACATTTCTATATTCAATAATGATTCAATATTCATCTTTTTCTTTGGGATTTTTTTACCTTTTAAATTTCTGATGAAAGGAGTTTTATTTTATTTTTTTATTAAAGAACTTCCAAGGAATAAATTTAATCATCCACCGAGGCCAGACTGGCACAAAGGGGGAGGAATTTAAAACAACCACGATACCTATTATTCAAGCTTGTTTCACTTTCCCTGAAAGAGCGACCGAGTTTTTTTTTTATTTAAGTTTTTTTTTTATTTGCGCGAAATAGTGAAGTTTTTGAGGTCTTACTAAGAAATAAGTTGGTTCAAAGGTAAGAGGACAGTATTTATACTATCATTGCCACTTGGACTGAAAAAGTATGATAAAATAAATAACAGATGAAAGTCTTTGTAGGTTTGCCTTTTTCTATTTGTCTTGGTCATATCTTTTTGACATTCCCCTTCTTAGAAAGGAATTTTTTATTTTCAGAGAAATTAAAGTATTGCGATATGTTTTTAAAGCATTTTCCTTATATATTATCAATCAAGTGTTTATAAGCCTCAGCCAAAAATATACCTTTATTTTCAAATAACTCTAAATTAATAGTGGTCCATTCCACTTTTCCACGTATAATTTTTTTTTTTTTCAAAGGGAGAAATGATTTTGTAGCAATAGCCACAAATCTATTCAAGATACAGTACTTACTTTTTAAATGACGTTATACCATAGAAGTTTCGATGCCTATTACTCCTATTATAAATTTTATAAAACCATCAATTATAATACCAACCTAATTTAATCAAAGAGAAAAACATTGATTCTTTTCTACATCAAACTCGGTTAGTTCTACTTGATAAATCTAAAAACGATTTTTTCATTGCGCTCCATTCAACAGATGTAGTCAATTCGTTGTAAAAGAGGTTTAAATAAAATCGATTTCAATTTTTACCAATCTCTCATTGGATCTGAGTACAAAAAAAAAAATTCCATTCTAGCTATTAAAAAACCAGCTCAACTTTTCCGTACCGTTACAGAAAAACTTTCCGTGATAACTTCATTCATCTTCTAATTTCCTCATAAAATATTTTTTTTTAAATATTTTGTTTATATATAAACACTGAAGTGAAAAGTAATGTTCAATACAGGTACGAAAAATATCTTATGGTCTCAGGTTTGCCTTACTTACCGTTTTATATAAACATCATTACAAACTCTTCATTTATGTTCAAACATATTTCACTTAATAAATTGCGAAAAATGCAGATTATCAATTTAAGGAAATTTTAAAATAGGTGATTCTTCCATGAAATTCGTCGAGATAATGAGGAGACCCATTGGCGGATCCAGGGGGGGGGGCTGCAGGGCTGCAGCCCATCCCTTTGGAAACTTTTTCGTCATTTAAAGATAGAATTTGACTTTCCTTAATGTAAGGAAGCAATTTAAAGAACAAATAATGTGCAGAACAAGTCGAACTTTAGTTGTGGGAAAGGAACATAAAGGTAAAAATCTGGTGCGTGCGCGCAACACACAACTTTCACTTACCAACTTACTTAGATTAGAAATTGACGTGTTTTGCTAAATAACATTTCCCAAAGTCACACATTTTTCTACATTCATATCTTATTTTTGTTAATCGTTAAAGCCGTTTTTGAGTAAATAAAAAAAACCCGTGAAAATGATACAAAATTTATTAAGTAAAGTTCCCCCTCCCGTAGATCAATTTTGATGAAACTTTTACAGTCATATCTCGGGCATATAAATAGATTAAATACCAAGTTTGATCAAAATCGTTAAAACCGTTTTTGAGTAAATAAAAAAAACACGTGAAATTGGTACAAAATTTATTAAGTAAAGTCCCCCCTCCGGTTGATCAATTGTGATGAAATGTTGGTTATCACATCTTTGGCATATAAATACATCAAATACCAAGTTTGATCAAAATCGTTAAAGCCGTTTTTGAGTAAACAAAAAAAACACGTAAAAATGATACAAAATTTATTCAGTAAAGTCCCCCCTCCGGTTAATCAATATTGATAAAAATTTTACAGTCATATCTCGGGTATATAAATAGATCAAATACTCAGTTTAATCAAAATCGTTAGAGCCGTTTTTGAGAAAATCTAAAAAAACGTAAAAAGTTGTTAAATAAAGTACCCCCTCTCTTTGATCAATTTTGATGAATTTTTTGCTGTCACATCGCGGGCATATACATACACTAAATACCCAATTTCAGGTTCCCACGGTTTATAGTTTTTGAGCTAGTATGTTCACACACACACACACAGACACACACACACACACACACACACAGACCATTTCGCGGGACTTGGTCATTTCGACTCAGGGGGCCCCAAAACGTGTATTTCCGTTGAAAACCGGAAGTCGAAATTTTTCACGATCGCAATACTTCCACTTACTATATATTTCATATATAGGTAAGTGAAAGTAAAAAAGCTGATTAGCAGATCCAAATAAAGGGCTGTGGGGCTGCAGCCCCCACAGCCCCCCCCCCTGGATCCGCCAATGGTTCTCCTCATTATCTTCATGGAAGAATCACCCATTTTAAAATTTCCTTAAATCGATAATCTGCATTTTTCGCAATTTATTAAGTGAAATATGTTTGAACATAAATGAAGAGTTTCATTACAAACTTTAGAATGTTTAGACTCTAAACATTCTAAAGTTTGTAATGAAACTTTAGTTGTAATGTTTGTAATGTTCTAGTTGCTCTAAACTTTAGAGCAACTAGAACATTCTAGTTGCTACATAGAACTAGAAATGTTTTTGAAAAACAAAAATAAATTATATGCGTCTAATAATAATAAATTATCTGCGTCTGATATTATAAGTTAGTAACATAACATATAGTAAGTAACATGGGGATATCACTTCATTTTTATTCTTTGGAAAGACCTTCCCCTCATAATGTTTAAAAAAATAAAATAAAAAATGGACTCTGGTAGGGAAGCAGAAATCCACCCCGCCCACTTGTGGTACGTCCATATAAATCTCAGTTTATTTTATTTTATAATCATAACGTTTTTATATTTTATAATACGTTGCAACTTCACTCTTTTAACTACTATCCCTGTTACTTATTTTCATTCTTTTTCTTGTTACGTATAATGGCTGCAGCCCCCCCCCTTTAGGACTGCAGCCACCCCTTTACGATCGGCTGGATCCGCCTATGAGGAGAACTGATATTATTATTCCACTTTTCTTAAACAGGTTACTTGACTACCACAAAAAAATACAACTCTTGTTGAGTTATACGCCATCCATCCAATGATATGGGGTAGAATTAACCAGTTAAAAAAAAATATATTATTTAATAAATTCTGATATTTTTCAGGTTAACGACGTTTCGCGAGCTTCTTTGGTACCGAATTAACTTTTTCAATATATTTTCTGCTGATGACACAAGATTCCGTGTTCAATCAGCTATTTCCATTTTTACGCAGTCAGTTATCAGATCTTGGGTTCAGAATTTATTGTGGCTGTGATTTACCATTTACCGTTATTCAGTATGGTGATGCTTAAGGTAAAATTTATATCAATTTTATTAGTATCGCTTTCCTATTATTATCATCTTGATTACTGATCTAAACCTTGTTAACATCGACATAAAAATCGATGACCTCATAGTTCTAGTCAGTACAGATATCTAAAAAATATTTGTAAAGATAATATGTAAAAATGATGTTGTTTAACATTAGTTACTTCCACATATTTGGTTTAGAACTAACCATGTAATATACACAAGTTCTTTTCGAACAAGTTAAAAAAAAAAATAATAATAAGTTTATTTTTATCTGATTTCAAAAAACTGAAAATCATATTATTTTTCTTCCTACCTGATTACCTAAAAGTGACAACTTAATTGGCCGATTAAGTAAGATTTAGAATTTAAAAGGATTCTTAAAAGCAAAATGCTGTTTTTAAAAAACTTGTGCAGTAGAGGTTTTTTTTTTAAACAATTTGGCTCTGAAATTTTTAATATCATCATATTACTGAAAAAATTAAAAAAAAAAAAAAAAAAATCTATTCCTCTTTGTCAAATTAAGTTATTTTTGTGAGTAGAAAGTCTGTATGATGGATTGTAATTCTATTTGATGGATGCTCTAAAAGTTCATTCTCAGGGACTTTGGGAATTTAGGTTGGCTTTGTTCCAATTAAATATAGAAGTACTTCGTAATTTAATTTTAAAGTTTTTTTTTCATATTTTACCAATGATCATAAATTCATAATATTCGCAAATAACAAATATTTTATTTTCAATTTTGATATGATTTATTTTATTTTTGTTTCATAAACAGTGCCATTTTTTAGTAGGCCTGATAATAAAAAATAAACATAATTTATAATTTCATAGCGGAAAAATGTGATTAATCCGTGAATTTTAAAGTAAATTTATTTTATTTTTCTCATTTACATCATAGTTAGTATTACATTTAGCATTGAAGTACTCTATTGCCTTTGAAATCTTAAGTAAGTTGATGTATTCCATTAATATTTTTTTTAAAATTCAATGATGAGATTAAATTGTTAAAAAAAAAATTTAAATTGTGGGATTTGACACTTCATGAAACCTCATTTCGTTATAGGGGAATCTCTTTCATACAACTGTTTTATAAGCAGCATCGAGTGGCTACCATATATTTAATACTCATAGTCTTCCAAAGACCAAAGTTTGAAATCAATAATTTGTTTTTTTTAAAATAATGCTTGATTTATGCACAATAGTTTAAATCGATCTTTTGATATTTATTGATTTGATTAAAAATAATGATCACTCACTTAGTGATGCGGTATAACATAAACAATTATGATGAAATTGGAATAAAATATATATGGACTCGTACTCTGAATACTCAGAAAATAAAAATCACCTTTTAGAAGATATATTTTAAGTTATATTTTGGCGTTTCATTCGAATTCAAATGCATATTTCCGCACGGTGTATTATGAGGTTTTATTAAAATTTACCAAAGAATTGTTAACATCAGGGACGTCTATAAGTAAAATTAGTAATATAAAGAAAAAAATCTGGTGCGATGCGCGCAACACACAACTTTCACTTACGAACTTACTTAGATTAGAAATCGACGATAATATGTAAACGCCAATCCTCAACTTCACACATTTTTCCAAATTTATAAGTATACAAGTATATAAGTATATACATATTTGTATATCTCTATAAGTTATAGAGTAACTGTATAGCAAAATTTGGTAGTCCTTAGCACTTTTCGATTCATTATTGCTAATTTATTTATGAAGGGACTAATTTCATCAACAGTCGAGTTTTTTTTTACTGCTTGCTTGTTTTTTACTACGAATTGCTTTTTGCAAATACATCGTGAAGGTGAATCGATAGGTGTATTTACGTCTCTTATGCCTTTCTGGAAATCAAGATTTGTATTGTTGTATTGTATTGTTTTCAAAAATTTATTATGAAACAAAAGTTTCTAGACTAAAATATACCTAAATTAATTATAGACTATTATCTGATACCATATTTTTACACACCTGCGATGCTTCAAAAAATTATCTGATACCATATTTTTACACACCTGCGATGCTTCAAAAATTTCTCTTAAGTAAAATTGATCTTTTTATTAATAAATAAAAGTTTTTATTTTCATGATACGGTTAATAAAATTTTGGCTGTCACATATATATACATCAAATACCAAGTTTGATCAAAATCGTTAAAGCCGTTTTTGAGTTTTAAAAAAAAAAAAAACACGTGACAACATTGATTAAGTAAAGTGCCCCCTCCGTTTAACCAATTTTAATGAAATTTTGACTGCCACATCGCAGGCTTATAAATACACCAAATACCGAGTTTAATCAAAATCGTTAGAGCCGTTTTTGAGAAAATCGAGAAAAACGTAAAAAATAGAAAAATTCTTTAAATATAGTACCCCCTCCGTTTGACCAATTTTGATGAAATTTTTGCTGTCACATCGCGGGCATATACATACACCAAATAGCCAATTTCATTAATGAACGACCTATAATTTTTGAGCTAGTCTGTTCACACACACACACACACACACACACATACACACACAGACAGACACACAGACCATTTCGCGGGACTTGGTTATTTGGACTCAGGGGACCCCAAAAGGTGTATTTCCGTTGAAAACCGGAAGTCGAAATTTTTCACGATCGCAATACTTCCACTTACTATATATTTCATATATAGGTAGGTGAAAGTAAAAATAAGTGGCATAATCTGGATTAGGTTAATAAATCATTCGAAACCGTATAAAATGGTTAGTAATAACGTTATTCAGTTGTCTTTGTAGCAGTACCATAAGCCCATAAACAACTCAGTTCTCAGTCTGCATTATAAATCGGACCCTCCGCGCCCTGTCATCACCCCCCAATTATTTTTTCTTTATTCACCTCTGGTTAACATACTGCTACTAGTCGACCCCTGACCACTTGGAAAATATTCTGATCATGATATAATTCTTCCAGCTCCACCAACACAATTTTAAAATATTTTTTGTACTTGTAAAATATTTTTTTTTCATTTTTACAAATAAATGTGTTCTGTTGCTTAAACTTGATAACAATACTCTTCAACTACTACTGCTCAAAATTATAATTTTGATTTAAAAAAGTATTACTTGACAATTATTATTATTTTTATAGTAATATTTGTTCTTTAAAATAATGAACAGAAGATGATTTTATTTTTATAACATTTTATTTTTAAAAATTGACTCTTGATAAAGATCACCAAATGATTTTTAAAAATTCCATTTAGAAATTTTGATCAGATTCGTTCTAGTGTAATATCTACTTCAAACCCTGCCAAATCGAATAATTTTCAATCACGCATCGACTTGCCGAACAATGAAGTGAAGAGTTAAAAATTAAAATTAAAATTATAATATTTTTTTTTTTTTAAATCTACTTCTTATTCTGTTACATTTACTTAAAAACTTACTGAGGCATGTTGATATGGGGACATAAAGCCAGATTTATTACACAAACAAGGAACTCCATCTTAAAGGTCTAGGAGTTAACTCGAGCGTATGAGGCTTTCATCTACCTGTTCTCCTCCCACAGCTTGGTTAGTTTCACACGAACGTTTTAACCATCTTCTCCCATCCTTTGTATCTCAGCGTTTTCCAAGAATAACAAAATTACAGATTAATACCTATTATAATAGAAAATTTAGTTGATTTAATATGTTAGTTCATTCAGCACAATAAGTTTCTCTAGAAAATTACAATGTTCAAGGAAACTCAAACATAATCAAAACACGAGGAGCATTTTAAGAGGGATAAATAAGTAATTCAGAGAACATTGAGTCCCAAATTTTTTATTTTGAAACCTGAAATTCTGAAATTCAAACCACGAAACGAGATGACAGTGCTCCGGAACCTTCAAAGCGTGTTCGGAACCTTATCATTAGCTGGCGATTTACTGCTTTCTTCGGTGGTCGTGGATCGATTCTCGTTTACATCAGAGATTAGCCAAGATTTCGGGATGAGATTCCTTTTCTCGGCCGTCCTCTGGCTGGGAACAATACGAGAAATGGACGTCTTTGTTCTTCCTTGTTTTATGTAATACCATGATGAAAACTTGGGTGAAGTTCCTAAAGTGAAGACTCTAGTTACCTTCTTGTCATGTCTAGTATTTATTAAACTAGGTGTATGTTTGAAGTGAGTCAATATGCCGTTGTTTTTTTACTTTCACTTACCTATATATGTAATATATAGTAAGTGGAAGTATTGCGATCGTGAAAAATTTCGACTTCCGGTTTTCAACGGAAATACACGTTTTGGGGTCCCCTGAGTCGAAATGACCAAGTCCCGCGAAATGGTCTGTGTGTGTGTGTGTCTGTGTGTGTGTGTGTGTGTGTGTGTGTGTGTATGTGAACAGACTAGCTCAAGAACTATAAACCGTGCGAACCTGAAATTAGGTATTTAGTGTAGGTATATGCCCGCGATGTGACAGCAAAAATTTCATCAAAATTGCTCAAAGGGAGGGGGTACTTTATTTAATAACTTTTTAGGTTTTTTTCGATTTTCTCAAAAACGGCTCTAACGATTTTGATTAAACTGAGTATTTCATCTATTTATATGCCCGGGATATGAATGTAGAAATTTCATCAAAATTGATTAACCGGAGGGGGGACTTTACTTAATAAATTTTGTAACATTTTCACGTGTTTTTTTTATTTACTCTAAATCGGCTTTAACGATTTTGATCAAACTGGGTATTTGATGTATTTATATGCCCAAGATATGACTGCAAAAATTTCATTAAAATTGATTAACCGGAGGGGGGACTTTACTTAATACATTTTGTAACATTTTCACGTGTTTTTTTTATTTACTCTAAATCGGCTTTAACGATTTTGATCAAACTGGGTATTTGATGTATTTATATACCCAAGATATGACTGCAAAAATTTCATTAAAATTGATTAACCGGAGGGGGGACTTTACTTAATAAATTTTGTAACATTTTCACGTGTTTTTTTGATTTTCTCAAAAACGGCTCTAACGATTTTGATTAAACTTAGTATTTGATGTACTTATATGCCCGAGATATGTCTGTAAAAATTTCATCAAAATTGATCAACTGCAGGGGGCACTTTACTTAATAAATTTTGTATCATTTTTACGTGCTTTTTTTATTTACTCAAAAACGGCTTTCACGATTGTGACCAAACTGGGTATTTGATACATGTATATGCCAAAGATGTGATAGCCAACATTTCAACAAAATTGGTCAAACGGAGGGGGCACTTTATTTCATAACTTATTTTCCAATTTTCACCTTTTTTTCGATTATCTCAAAAAACGGCTTTAACGATTTTCATCAAATTCTTCAGGTTTTATGAAAATTAGGTGTTCTTTAATATCAGGTAAGCTTTATCATTATTAAAATGTTCTGAGGAGGCTTAAATGGGGTAGGTGTCTTTTTTTTTCCTATAAAGTACCTTAGTTTTTGTTTATATGTAGAAATTAACTTACGCCTAGAATAAGAAATGGCTAAGTATGGGATATGATAAAAATCAAGTAAACATATAGGGGAGAAAAAAATAAAATATTCAGTCAACTCATAAAACACGTTGAGCCCACGCATGCGTAGTACGCCTTTAATGACAGACAATTATTCATAATTAAATCCGTTCTGTTCATTTAATGATAATTTGTTTTATGGTTACTAAATGAAATTTTAACAAGTGCATAGAGAATATACATACATACATACATAGAGTACATAGATTTAATAATAAAAGAAATTAGTGTTTTTTATAGAGCAAATGAAAACAAAAATAAGAAATGAATGTGGAAAAATGCGTAACTTTGAGATGTGGCAATTAACAAAACGTATTAATTTCTTATCTAAGTAAGTTGGTAAGTGAAAGTTGTGTGTTGCGCGAACGCACCAGATTTTTTTGTATTGGACCGTTTAAGTTGGGCATATTGTTATAAGATGACAGCTGCCTCCGAAGATAGTCCTCTCTGAGAGTTTAAATAACAATACAATATTATATTTTATTTTTTATATTGAGGTGAATAGCGGCTTAATCTGGTAAATGTGTAATTTACTAGCTAAACCCCGGATCGCTTTGATGTGGCGGCCATTATTTGTCATCACTCCAAAACATCATTGCACATAATAACTTATTTTAAATTGCTGTGGAATATTATCAATAGCAACGGGAGAAAACATGTAAACAATTATAAAAATAGGCCGTAGCTCTGTTAAAAATTGTCTAGTTACCGTGATTTCTTTTCCGTTTTATAGAGAATAAAGAAAATTATCATCATGCACAAAAATAATGGAGACGAAAACGGAGACAAAATCATTTTATATTCTTTATGCCATTTTTTCATTGTTTATATTAACATGAAAAAAAATATATTCGACTGCTATTGGGCTAAATAGCAACGTTCTGTTAAAGTTTCAAGTAAATCCAGTGGCTACTTTTCGACTTTGACAAAAAAAAGGCCCTTGCATTTTATGTATAAGATTATATTTTATGGATCATTTTTTGACGTTATACGTGCCTTGGTAAGGATGCTTTAAAAAAATAAATAAATAAAACCGCAACTGTGAATACCATAATAGTAGATTATGTACTTTTTTTGATAAAGTGTTGGATTTATGGAATATATAAGGATTTTCTATTTTTGTTATTTAAGGATTGAAGCACTTACTTACCACATGAATAAATATATAGAGTAATTGAGATATCTGCTATATCTTTAAAGATTACTTTTAAACGTAACATCCTAGAATATAATATATATTAGGGATTTGATTTCGATTTGATAGTATTTATATTAAATTTCCTACTTTTATTAAAGCTCAAAGATATCTTTATTCGAGGTTTGTTTGTCTTGTTGATTTTTTTTTTTTTTTTTTTTTTGATGTCAGTTATTTTTGGATCCCGAATTCGTATAGAGTTGTGTCCTTCATACGTTTGGCTAGTCCTGCTTGATTCCTACTACGGGTGCCGAATCCTCCGAGAAGATCCTTATTAAGCAAACTGACAGAGAGAAATTGAAAGCTGTTTTTTCCAGAATAAATGACCATTTTAGACGGGCTGCTAATTGGATTATTCCCAGCCGTCCTTCTAATTAAAGCCCGCCATCAATAATAATCTCCTTGTGAAGGAAAAAAAGATAAAGAAGTTCGTAGCGAGTCTTTACTCTGTGAGAAATCCTCCTCGGCTACTGTGCCAGCCAACTCGAGTAATTATACCTAATGACCCATTCGGTTCCTGCTCGATATCAATTTTTTAAAAGGTTTCTATTTATTACATAAAAAATAAAAATAAATATTTAAATAATTTTTCGCAGTTATTATCTTTCAATAACTGAGAGAATAAAAAATATCAATGAATAGCCCATTTCTAATTATACTTGAAATTAATAGTTATTTTCATCACTAGTACGCAAAGTGTGTGTTTTCGGTACGAGGTATAGTTTTAAAAGAACGAGTACCGAAAACACTCATCGTACGTGTGATGAAAATTACTTTTCATTATACTGAGACTATAGATCCTTATACTATTCTTATATATATATATATATATATATATACGGAAATTGATTTATATATTTTAAAATGTATATTTTAAAGTCCAAAAAAACAGAAAATAAAATAAAGTAGGTTAGTAATAAGTTGTAATCAGACATAGTTTATGACTAAAATTTTTTAACTGTGAAATACCTAATGATAATTTAAATTTTCATTACAATATTTCGGTAGCAGGTGTTTTCAATACATGGTTTCAGAAAGCAAAGTTAATTTATCACATGATATCTTTTCTGTACTAATATTCAATAATAGTACAGAAAAGAATCTTTTACCTCCTAGTACAGAAAAGGGGTACTTGGCGTACTCAAAACATGTATTGAAAACACGTGTTACATATGCAGTGTAAAGTGTCTATTATAGGTTAATAAACAGTTCATTTTTTTTAAAAAAGGTGTCTATTTAATTTCTTATATTGTATCGGTAAGTTATTAATGAAATATATAAGTGTTTTATTGTACTCAAGTATGAGCAGTATGTTGAAAAGAATGTTGATGTTGTATAATGTTTTCTACAGCTGTATATCTTATAAGTCGATCGATTGTCGATGTTTGTAAGTCGGTATGAAGTCTTTTTGTATGATATTTTAGGTTGTAATCTGTGTAGTTTTTGTGAGCATCTTTTACTGAACCATAAATTTGTTAGGCATATGACCATACAGAATTCAGTAGGTTCATTAAGGTTGTGTCCTTTTTTTCAGATTTAAAGATTTATTAAAAAAAAAGTCGGTACATTATTTCAGTCTTTTGTTAACGGTCTGTGCCTTCATTTTGACATGAGAGCCCGAAATCGTCCTTCTGTCAAATGAAGACAGAAATTAATATAAATCAAATAAAGTTATAAATATTAAGGAAACGTATCTTTGTAATCCAACGATTTATATCTTTTATAACAATCTTTATTAAAAGTATTCATGTTCGCTTATATATATCACGTACTGTGATATATATAACCTCTCTGATTTCATAAAGTTTTTTCTTTCTTTTTTTTTGCTTTTTTGTGAACAGATTTATAAATCATATGATCATCATCTTCTGAGTTTATTTATTCTATCCTCTCTTGTTTGTAATAATGTAAAGTATAAAAAGGGTTTATGATGCTCTCCATAAATAGTTTTTCTTTTCCAAGTTTTTTTACTTCCGATAGCAGTACCAGAAACCAATATTTCCCATATTTCGTGTAGTTTTAGTTTTTTTCACAAGTCAAACAAAAATATTTCTGTTGCATACCGCCAAATTTTTGAATTTTGAAACCAAAAATGAATATTACGAAATAAAATTTCTTCTTTTCAAGTTCTGTTTGTGTTTTTAATGAAGAACGTGGCCTCTGATTTAAATTTTTTAATGATCATCAAATATTCCAGACCAAGAGACTCGCACACAAATTATAAGAAAGAAAACAGCTTCAGGGTCTTTTTCGGGCGTTGCGGAATCTCTAATCTGTCATGTTTTTGAAATTTGAAATTCCCCATTTAGTTGACACTCAAATGAAACAGTTATTTGATCAATATTATGTCTTTAAAAAAATTATTAATTTTAATATACTTACATACTTTTTATATTTATATATTCTATGATTAACATTCAGATTCTAGTACGCATCAAAGTAACCGCGTTTTCACCTATTCATATAACACAACGAATATTCCTCCAAATTATTTCTTTGTTGGAAATAACAAGCTTGGGAGCTTTCTGTGACCATCTTGGAAGCGTGTCTTCCATATCTTGCTTCCATCACGTTTATCTCCCAGTACTTCGTTTACCTTAACGACTTACCTCTCAAAGATCTCCACAGTTGGTAAACCTGGGATGGTAGACTTTCATTTCCGTCTTCAGCTATGTTCTTAAAAAAGTACTACAGTCTTATAATTCAGATATCCCTGGAAGATGGGCAAGAAGCAAAAACGTTGGGTATAAAAAAAAATTAAAGAAATAAGGAAGAGATTCTTTCTTTTAAAAAAAAACAACCTTAATTAATTTATTTTTTCAATTTCCATTTCGCTAAGAGTATTAAGGTTTTTCTTATATAATTCGATATTCGTCTAGTGAAATTATATATTTTATAAAAATATATTAATTTACATTATCTAACTAATAATAACAAGGGCATATGGAAAATTGGTATGGAAATATTCATATTATAATTTACTCAATGAAGTACATTCTCTAATTATTATTCGCGAATATATTTTCCTACCTTAATAAATATTTAGTAAATGATATGGAAATTAGAGGAAAAAAGATTATAATTCCAACAGAGGAATATGTAGGTTATTTCGGTTTAATGAGTTTGGAAATATTGGAAATGCATTAAACACATTCCCACATTAGCTGGTATCGCCGTTCAGCACATTAAATCTATACTAAAATAATGGAATGCAAATGCCTAGAAATTATTGCTGGAATTGAATTTTATGATTATGCATTAAACTATTCATTTTTATACAAAAATAAATGTTTTTTTTTAAATTAGTTTAGTTTAGAACACCGTTAGTGCAAAACGTCATAGGTTTGGTATGTCAGAAAAAAATCTGTTTATTCAAATGTTTCCATTATTTCCAATATCCTTCTCCTTTAATGTAAAACCTAAAGTAAATAAGCATAAAAAAAAAATAATAAACTTATTTCTTTTATGCTTTTATTAATATGGAAATTAGATAAATTAATAATACAGGAAAAATTAAATTAATTAATTTAATTAAATAAAATTAATTAAATTAAAAATTAATAATCTCTAGAATACACTTGTTTACAAAAAAATATTTTTTAAAATAATAATTAAGTATGTACCAATCATAAGCTTAACAAGTTTCAGTCTTTAATAAATCATATTTTTCTATCATATCTTCTTATTTTTTCTTTTTTTTCTTATTTATGATTTATTAAGTTGAGCAACGTATTTAGTTCAAACTTCTCTGGTTCCATTCTATATTAATTGTTTAAAATTAAATAAGTCTTTAGTAGTCGAATTGGTATTCTTTTTTTTCTTTCCTTTTATTTATTTATTTATTTTTTATTAAAAAGTTGTTATCACTGTTAAAGATAAAAACAATATCTGTTAGTTGCTGATCTTCTTTTCTAACCTCATTCAACCTTTTTAGTGTTTTGTTATTGTACCGAATTTATTGTAAATTTAACTTACAACTTAGGTTAAAGTCCATAACCTAATGTTTATAAAACATTTTTTAAAATACTATTTTGTTTTTTCGTTCTTTTTTTTTTATTGGTATTTACACTATACAATATCATCAAGCGTTATATAAATTATAATACTTAATACTTGATAATTGTTAATATAATTGTAATACTTCGAATGATATATTAACAGCTATCAATTGTTAAGTATTATATTTACATATCGATGGATGTCAGAGCAAAGTGTCAATTTTATTTTTCATGTTGTAATTTTCATCCACATTCATTACTAATATTAATCTAATTGTAATCTTTTCTAAACTGATTTTAAATGCTCTAGAAATTATTACTGTATCATTTATAAAATTGATTTAGTTCAGATATCAGTAATAAATCCATATTAAATTTGTATAATTACTTAATTTCTTATAGCAATTCTGGAATCTCATTCCATAAAAGATTACTTCTCCACCGCGGAATTTTCATAAAACTATACCGGAACATGAATTGATTACGGTTCAATTTTATGGATTGAAACATTATGCGCCTTACTCACTACCTCAAGCGCGCCTAAAGGGAAACTGATACAAAAACGAGTCGGAAGTCTAAAAAGTAAATATCCATATTTTTAAAAAAATATATTTATTGAAATTTACAGCTGCATAATATCAATACAATAAGTAAATTAATGAGATGAAAAGGCATTTGGAGAAACTACCCCCTCGAAAATTGTAATATCCATATTAAGTGATTCCTTTTATTTTACTCTTTATTACATTACATTTGTTTGTGCTTAAAGTAATTTTAAATATCATCAAATTGTATAAAAGTGCAAAAAGTAGATTCCGTATTAAAGTCCAGCTATAACGTTTTGATATGCTTATTACTAGGTTAAGTACCTAATGCTAGGATAGATAATGGTTCAAATGCTGACATAATTTTTAAAGGATTAAAAAATAATCCTAATTATCTTTTCTCTCGTTAATATTCATTTTTATATAATTTATTTCCTTATGGCAGGAATTATGATATAGTGATGCTAAGCTATCTATTATATTATCTTAAAACTATCTATAGCTAACGACAGTCGCGTAGAAATCCTGCTGATCAGAGGTGATGATGGGTAGGTGACAGTGGCGGATCCAGAAATTTTCTGAGGGGGGGCGCACTTTTTTTTTTTTTACATTTCATGAGTAATGAAGGCCCTAATTTAAAATACATATTAGTACATAATGACGTTATAAATTACTGTAAATGTTTAAATACAATTCATTTTCAATTAGTGGACTTGAAAAATGACTTAATATAGCTCATTTCGTATAGAAATAGTAACACTTATTAGTGTCCTCACCTCTCAGGAGGGAGGGGGCGCGCCCCCTAATTTAAAATACATATTAGTACATAATGACATTATAAATTACTGTAAATGTTTAAATACAATTCATTTTCAATTAATGGACTTGAAAAATGACTTAATATAGCTCATTTCGTATAGAAATAGTAACACTTATTAGTGTCCTCACCTATGTTAATAGTGTCCTCACCTCTCAGGAGGGGGGGGCGCGCCCCATAATTTACAATACATATTAGTACATAATGACGTTATAAATTACTGTAAATGTTTAAATACAATTCATTTTCAATTAGTGGACTTGAAAAATGACTTAATATAGCTCATTTCGTATAGAAATAGTAACACTTATTAGTGTCCTCACCTCTCAGGAGGGGGGGGGGCGCGCCCCCTAATTTAAAATACATATTAGTACATAATGACATTATAAATTACTGTAAATGTTTAAATACAATTCATTTTCAATTAGTGGACTTGAAAAATGACTTAATATAGCTCATTTCGTATAGAAATAGTAACACTTATTAGTGTCCTCACCTATGTTAATAGTGTCCTCACCTCTCAGGAGGGGGGGGCGCGCCCCATAATTTACAATACATATTAGTACATAATGACGTTATAAATTACTGTAAATGTTTAAATACAATTCATTTTCAATTAGTGGACTTGAAAAATGACTTAATATAGCTCATTTCGTATAGAAATAGTAACACTTATTAGTGTCCTCACCTCTCAGGAGGGGGGGGGGGCGCGCCCCCTAATTTAAAATACATATTAGTACATAATGACATTATAAATTACTGTAAATGTTTAAATACAATTCATTTTCAATTAATGGACTTGAAAAATGACTTAATATAGCTCATTTCGTATAGAAATAGTAACACTTATTAGTGTCCTCACCTATGTTAATAGTGTCCTCACCTCTCAGGAGGGGGGGGCGCGCCCCATAATTTACAATACATATTAGTACATAACGACGTTATAAATTACTGTAAATGTTTAAATACAATTCATTTTCAATTAGTGGACTTGAAAAATGACTAAATATAGCTCATTTCGTATAGAAATAGTAACACTTTATGAGTGTCCTCACCTCTCAGGGGGGGGCTCGCGCCCCCCGCGCCCCTCCACTGGATCTGCTACTGGTAGGTGATGATAGTTAACCAAAGAAGGAGACTGTAGGAATCGAGAGGTATTAACTCTGTCCATAGACTCGATAGTTTAGAACTTTTGATGATATTGATCGTACGACGGATAGTTTTAATTTTTTTAATATATATACTTATTATTAGTCAATCACTAAGATGATAGCCTTTCAGTTCACAGAAAGGCCAACTCCAATTTTATCTTGCAGTAGAGCACTTTACATAATTTTCGCTTTGAATTATTCGGATTTTTTGAAATTGTTTATATATTTTAGTAACCTATGATATTTTTTTATTTATCAAAATCAGCTCTTTACCAGTATTTTTTTGGCCGCTTTTCATATAAGTATTTGAGTTTAATTTGTAATGAAATGTGTGTAATCATTTGGATATTTTAATATAATGATGGCATTTCTCTATAAAACGTTACCTTGAATCTGCTGTGTATCTGGTTGAACCGAGCGAAAATTACGCATTTCTGAAATTGAGTTATTGGATATTAATTATGATTAATTAATTAAGCTAAGTAAAGTCATGAGATTGGAATTAACCATGTCTAGGTCTATGACTGAATAATATAGAGATTTGTTTAAGTAAAAAAAGCCACATACGTATCGAAGAAATCTTCTCTTTCGAAGTCGGTTAAAAAAGTCTCATTTACCTTTTTACAAAGCGTTCTTCACCCCTCTCTTTTCTGCCGTGCTCCGCAGCTAGTCCACTTATCGCGAAAATAAATGATTCTTAAAAAAATAAAAAAAATCGGATCAACTTCACGATTCATAAAGTTTAAATAAAGTAAAGGAATTCATTAATATTTCGGTTCCTGGACGTTGGCAAAATATAGTTGTGAGGTAGCTAAGCTATGAGATAGTTTAAGGAAATTCAAGAGAGAGAAAGAGGATCACACAAAGAAGATCACAGAGAAGAAAAGAAGAATGGCTTATAACGTATCAGGGTCACGGTAAAAGGCTGAGAACACAAATAAGAAAAAAAATATCATTGTCTGAGGTTAAAAAATAATAATGATAAATCCATAAATGATAATCCCTAATAACCGGCGATGTATTCTACTCGAACTAAGCACGCGTTAAGAACTTTCATTGTCCTCCTGCTTTATATAATGCAGGGCAGATCAATGAATAAATAAAAACAGCAGAGAAAAGCAAGATTTCTTGAAAAGAGAGTCTAGTTTCGTTTGAATGATTTTTCCAATAAGAGCCATTGGATCCTGTTTCCGCCCACGTCACCCAGCTGACATCCTCCGGATTAGAATTTACATTCTACCCCGCTCTATGTCAGTCAGGAATACAACTGCACAAGATGTGGCGTGCATGTTTGGAACTGTAATTCCAAACCCAGCTATGCATAGCTCCGTGTCTGTATAACATCTTTAAATTTTCAACTTTATCCTAATATTCGATTTTGTTATTTCATTATTAGCACTATTATTTCTACATTGTCAACTATGTTGTCTTAAAAAAAAAAGTTTAAGGATTAATGCCATGTTAAATACTACCGGCACCGGTACCCGAACAAATAATGTTGGGGTTATCATTTAGGTGGCCAGGAAATTAGTTCGTAGGGCCATCCCCTCCCACCTCTTTTTTTCCGTCTAAAGAATTGCGTTGTGTGCAAAAAGATTACAAAAAATAATGTTTTTCTGTCGTTTTATTTATCCTCATTTATTTTATTTTCCCCTTTCGTTCCACAGATTAGCTAGAGTATGTCAAGATATTATATATCTTTATGATGTTTACTCAAAAATTGTATTTGTGATGATATTGTATGATGATACGATATAATATAAATGTAATCAAATTACTTTTGTGTTTATTAGTAATTATCCGAGTGTTAGGGAAAAATATAGGTTCGCAACGAAGATGACCAGTTATTGCTCTCGACTTGAAATTATCATCAGCTATAATGATTTTGCCTTTTTTTAAATAATTTTCTTTTGTATAATTGTTTTGAAACCATTCTATTTCCAGATCTCAGGAAGTTTATTATATAAGGATAGTTTTCTACCGTATACCGGATATATGTTGTGAATACAACTATTTCTTGTAGTTTTAAAATAAATAAAATAGGCTTGAGTACTAATTGCCTGGCCACTTCAATTATAACCGAAAGGTTATGTGTTGGAGTACTGGTGCCGGTGGTATTTAACATGGCATAAATCCTTAAATATGTCCCACTGTCCAAGGGAACCACCATGCAACCGAAAAGGCGTAGCAGGTGGAAAAGATTTGCTTTTGTGCGATAAATGTAAAATAAAAATGATACGAAGAATTTTCATTTCCAAGTGAAAAATGTTTTTTGGAAAAACGACAAAGTGAAAGTAAAAATAAGAAAGTTTTCACAGTTACAACACTTACTCTTGCAAGGATGAAGAAGGAATCGAGAAAAGTCTTGGAAGAGTTTAGTTGTGGGGAAAGTTAATGACGGGGAGCAGTTAATTTTACCAGAGGGCACGAAAGGATAAATATTTTTGTCTCCCCTCCCCCCCCAGGACGTGTGTTCAGGCTGTTGGAAATATCACGGTGGGATCCATTCACTTCTAGTTATTACAATCAATCATAAAAAAAATACGTTATTGATGATGATTTTTATAAAGTTGAACATATTATATTCAGTAACTATAATATTCCTCCACATAAAATGTTTTCAGCTATAAAGTTCATTTCATATTTCGATTGAAAAAAAGAGGTATAATAAGGCGAATAATGCATCTAGAAACATGCCTTTCCACATGGGTCTTAAAATCTATAAACCACGCAAAGATTTTTTTTTAACGAACCATAACCTTTTAATTTTTTTATTCCTTCTATTTTTCCTTAGCGCAGTTAAGGCCTTTCAACTTACTTGAGTTGAAACCCGCTATACGTACTGGATTTATAATTAAAGATTTTAACTGATCATAACGATTTCGCATTATGTTCGATTAGATATTTGACTATAAAAAAAATATTATATTCTATAAAAATAGAATAATGACGACTTACGGTGGCTTTTCAAGTATTGTGTTTTAATTAATAAATGAACAAATTAATATAACCCCAAATTAAATATAAAAATGTTTAGTGCTCCAGTAATTGCCAGTGCTTCCATTGAGCATAGGCCTCGATTTGTTTTCGATAGTAATTCCTCTGTACGAAACGGTTAAATTGATATATTATCATTTAAACGTTTTCGATCTGAATTGAAAATTCGATATCAACGGAACATATATTTAGCTATAGGTATTTAATATTACCACTAGGTTTTTACAATAATCTAACGAAAAGGAGTCTGTGAGCATAGATATGTATATCCCTTTATTATTCTATGAGGGTTTCATCGCCGTTCCAGTTGCAATTTTCGCAGTGATATCACTTCTCCGGTTGATTCATATTTCATCCTATTGAAATATGTAGGAACACTTTCTTCCAGTAAGGCTTTTGACGCAGTTGTCCTTATCAAAGTTTCTCAGTTCACTTCGGCTCAGAACTGGATGAAAGTTAAATATCGTTGAGTTTAGACAACATCTGTGAAGTTATTTTCAATGAACTAATATAATATTTATTATATGATAAAATAATATGTAATGTATTTACAATATTTACTCTTTAATTTTAAAAATATTCGATGCTGCAGGTAATAGATTATTTTGAGTGGTTTACCTTTAACAAATTGTAATAAAAATAAATACAACATGGAAATCATAACTAACAAAACAAATAGGCATAATTTTTTTAAAAAACCTCATCGTTAGTTTGTAAGTCAATCAATTAGATAAAAATCCCTGTATAGGGCACCATTGAACAAACTAATCCTCAATTTATTAAAAATTAAATCACAACAATGACGTTCCCGTATAATTAGGGAAGATTTTGTATTTTTTAACAATAAAGTTATCTTTCAATAAATAAGTTATTTTTTAACAAAAATGCCTTTAATGATTATAATTGAGATTTTCAGTATAATTTTTTAATTACTACTTACATTAGGAAGTATATTGAAAATAAATACTATGTAAGATTTTACATTGATTTATTTAAATGCAGATTCCGTACCAATAGCCCTTTCGGATAGAGACAAATCAAATAATTAATAAATGTAGATTCATAGAATGTACCTACCTAATCATGACCATTTTTTTGGAACTTCTAATAATTACATACTAATACTAATATTGCATCGTAATAATACGATGCGGTAACTGCAAATAACGAAGTACTTATTTCCTCTTATTAATACTAATTAACAGTTAAATAAAAACCGGTGAAAATTCTTTACCCATTGAGACAAGCATATCGATTGTTGTTGTACAAAAAAGCTATGGCAGTTTTCCATATTCTAAGCAGGATAAAAAGTAGTTTGATTAAATTTACATTCATATAATTAACCATTGAAGGCTTGTTGTTTATTTAGCATTATTGTTTCCTAGAATTTATTTAATGAGGAAAGCTTTCAACGGACCTCAATAAAAATAACTTATATAAATATATATACAAAATAGCTACGAAGGCTTTTTGGTATTTTATTCGCTAGGATTAATCTTTTATATAATAATAACGAGGTAGTATCATATATTATAATTATTTATTATATATGATTATTTATAAAAATTGAAGAATAACAAACCAAATCCTTAGATCGATTTTAAAGTGGATCTGTACATACGTAATTTTTTCGTCTGTTTTTTCTTATTTACTTTTTTTTATACCGCTATTCTCAGAAACAATATGATAATAATTTTTTATTTGAGTTGATATTATTATTTCATAGATTTTATTTTAAGGCATACCCCAAAAAAATTTACATTTTTTTTTTTAATTTTCGAGGTCCATGAAAGGAAAAATTGCCTTTTTATATATAGCGTTTATAAATAAATATTTTATTGATGATCGGTTGTTGTTTTGCTTTCCAATTTTCGTTCATTTTCCTAAGTGGTGTTCTTTTAAGGCTTGAGCAGTAACCCATTATTATACTAATTGGCGTTCGGCTTTGCTGGTTATCTCATCTTTCTCTGACGTTTTTTGTGAATCATTTCCCCCCTTTTTCAGGATAACCACAAAGATTTTTAGGAATATCGTCATGAAATTTTTTCAGGAAAACTAAACGTTTACTATGTACTACATTTTTTTAGTAAGAATTACTCGTATCTTTTGGACCTTTATTATTATGCTATGACTATTAGGACTATAACTATTATGCTCATTGAATCCTACAGTATTAGATATTTTATTAATATAGAGTATTATTACTCTAAACGTAAACCTATTTTTTCTACTCGAATATTTTTATTTAATCCTGGAAAAAATATATCATTTTCATTTCCTTGATAGGCATGAACTCCATCCCTAGATCGTAAAGAAATTACTTCTTACTAATTAAGTTATAAGAGCTAGTATACCTATTATTTCGATGGGCAGGAATATGAAATTATTAACTTATCTCAACAACTCTGGTTCATCTCAAAATCAGAAATTAGTATTCCCTGTTCAGCATTGTGCATTGTTCGGTTGCGCAGAAAAATCTCTACTCCACAAATGGTTTGTTGTGATATTTCAATTTTTCCTTTCAAAGGTTCCTAGTTTAAAGTTTGAATACAAATTCCTTAATACCGAAAAACGAAAAGGAAATTTCTAACGAACACGACAATGTTGAAAAAGTTCTTCCAAGCCATATACGTGTGTCACTCAAAGTTAAGACCTTAATTATGCCGATATAAATTTCTTTTATGGAACTTACGATTTTGTGTGCTTTATTAGTAGGGGTTAGTGAAACTGAAACATGAATAATTGGAAGATGAAAAAGATGATGTAAACTTATAAAAAAATGTCAGTCAAAGTCAAAATCTAAAACATTTATAGGAAATTTATCTCTTGTTATTGGGAGATCGCTTATCGATCGATCTTGAAAAATAATGGTCCAAATTCAGATGACTCATCGCATAAAAATTATATTTAAAAAAAAAAATCAAAAAATGGATGCGCCTTGAATTCTCCACACAAGATTGTGATATGAAATTTTTTTTCTCTAATAGTTTAAGGTTCTTAAAAACTGTTTTTACTTCTTATTGATATTTGATTCTTTAAAGCCGTGGTTCTCAAACTTATCACTTTGATCTCAACTTATCATATCATTTCCCTTTTATGGTTCAAATTTAATCCACGCCCCCCAGTTATGTATATATAACAATTTTACTTTTACTGAGATTCCTGATTCATGTTTTTTGTTCAAAAGAGTATTTCTATTGAGCTGAATGCTGAAATAATTATTTCACTACCTTCATTTTTCTACAGAAAAATTAAAAAAATTTAAATAACCAACCTCTGCTTAGCCTGCTATTATAAATAGCTTTCTTACGAAGTGTGTTTTTATTTTCTGGCCAAAGTAAGTGATAATATAGGTACATTTTGCAGCAGCATTTTCTTCAACACAGTTTGTTCTAAATTGTGTCTTTACAGGTATAATTAGGATAGGGATCTTTTACGTCATATCTGAGGGATGGCAGAGCCAAGGATTTTTTACTCCAAAACATCCTAGGGCCACTGCGGAACGCGAACCTGTGACCTATGCTAACCACTAAACCACAAGTGACCCCTAAGGCAATAAGTTTTTGAGTACGAATACGAACCCTCTTAACATTCAGAATAAGTTTGAATAGCAATAAACTATTCCGTGTTTTATGTTTCTACACTACGAGATAAGAAAACTATCCAAAACCTGCCTTCGACAGCTGTTATCCGTTGATCTTTATCGCGGATCCGACCAATAGTTTAGTTTTACTGCTGACCCCAACCTCTTCCTACCTGGCTAACCAAGATCCCTCCTCATTGTTGTAGATGGACAACCCCTGCTTCGACGACGACGTCCGCAAGGGCGTGTACACGATCGAGCGGCTCCCGGACTGCGCGGCCAAAGCTGCCCAGACCGAAGGCCAGAGGACATCCCGGTCTAAGGTGGCAACACTCGCCGCTGCCCTCCTCCTGGGAACAGTAATTGTACTCCTCACCACCGCGGCGCTAGTCTACACACTCAGATCTGGTAAGTATGAATCGTTATAGATATATGAATCATTACAGATATATGTAGACATATGTATAGACAATAGGCTTCGAGAGTATCTTTTAGATTTTTATTTCAGAATAAGATTGGATGATCCTAAAACTAAAGCCTCTAAGCCTCTCAAACATAACTAAATTACTTACTAGACAACTTTTCTCCTATTCAGTTTTCAGTGTTAACTGTTTCGAAGCTTGTTTTCTATCTTATGTTATATATACTTCAATTTTCACTCTTACAAGCCTGTGTAAACAACTAGGTTTCTAAATTAGGAAGTGAAGGGTTTGATGTATCTGTTTAATGTTGTGCCTTTGGTTATTTTAGTAGGTTCTGGCTATACCAAGAGTGCTTTAAACGAGGCGCGTGTGTCACATTTTTTCTTTATTCTTAATTTTTTTACTTTAAAAAAATCAAATTCTCTTTTTATTGTAAAATCGTATTGTGCCAATACAATACAGAAATAATGATCGTAAGGCTGTTATATCATAGATCTCAATATAAGTGGACTCTCAGTTGTGGCACACGTAATAAGAAGACTGGGCATACCTGATCTACAATAGAAACTGCTTATTACTTTATATATCTGTGCTTGCAGCGTAACTTTTATCAACTCCAATATCTTATATTTGTAAAAAATGAAACGTTGGACATTGGTAATTTTTTTTTTTTTTTCTTTTATTTTGCACTTATCAAAGTCAGCAATGTTCTTAATGTTTTTATTTATTAATCACGGGCTCATATACTGTCTTAAAAATCTGCAACAACATACAAATTTTAATTTGTTTGTCTTTATGCACAAACAAATTAAAAAAATATTTTTTCGTTCGGACACTGCAAGCACAGATATGGTCTTTGAAATCTACCTTCTTTTTAAAAATTTAGGTTTCATTTTTTATTTATTGGATGACTACTGAATCCAAAAACACCCGACGGTGTATCACGCAAAAGGACATAAGTCACGAATGTGTAGCTTAAACAACGATTCACCAAGCTTAAAAGTCATTATAAATTCTGTCTGATTATATTTCATTACTCCTGAATAATAAATGAAACCACAGTTGGGCAAAATGTAATTGAATTAGAATTATGATTACGATTACAATGTAATTGTAATTCAACACATTTGAATTACGATTAAATTGTAATTGAATTATTTTTTAGAAATACGATAAAAAAATTTTAATTCTAATCCAATTGTAATTCAATTATAATTCAATTACAGCATAATCCAATTACTAATTTTTATTTCGATCATCTGTTGTAATCCAATTACAGAGAGCTGGGATTACGTTATTTGTTCCTATGTTCTAATTATGTACGTTTTAATTATAATATAAAATATAAAAATAACGTATTATCTAATTACGTCTAATTATATACTGGGTGGGAAAAAATTTTACCTGGCTTGGTACTTCCTGTTGTTCGATTTTGAAAAAAAATTGCAAACGTATTTGTGGTTGGCCATACTTATTTTGACGAAATTTCAGTAGCGCAGCTAGTGGGACTGTGACAGTTTCTCACTCACAAAAAACTTTTCTGATTGGGATAAAAGTTTACTACCCTTTCACTCGACCTGCATTTGTCCCTCTGTATGTATGTCTGACTGTCCGTCTGTGTCGCGCGATACAGGCCGCAATTTTGATGTCGACTTGAAATTTAGAACGAATATTTCTTTAACATCGTAGATTCGCTGTAAAGTTTTTGACGATGGTCTAAATATGCAGCGTTTCAGCGCTGGCGTCGCACTGCGCCGACCAAAAAAGTCGTGTCGGGAATCGTTTACCACAGGTTTCTACATGATAAATCGCACGTCGCTACTTTGACACTTTTTTGATGACGCGCAGTCAGCGGCTTAGCTTCAAAATAAATTGCCCATGTTACATACCAAATCTTATTATAAATATTATTTATTTATTTTTTTCACTACTTATTGTCGATTTTGTTTCAGGAAATTTCAGAAATGTAGTGCAATGAAATACATATATTTAACAGAGAGTTAATGATTAGTTTTTACCAAACCTACACCTTATCGTTTTTTCTCCTTTTGTTATAACCTATTATTCAGGATCATAATGCAAATTTATTTAATATACTCCTATGAAATAGTTGTTGATTAGGACCCGGGACTAAGGATAGTTATAAGGAATAAGGAGGAATAAGGATCCTAGGAATAAGGATAGTTATTGACCTAGGACTAAGGAATATCATTATTTCCTCACCAATAAGTTGGTACTCCAGGATATTGGCAGTTTGTCCATGCGAGGGTATGAGGGTGTGTGCGTGTGCGAACAGACTAGCTCAGAAACTGTAAACCGTACGAAACTGAAATTGTGTATTTGGTGTATGTATGTGACCGCAAAAATTTCATCAAAATAGGCCAAACGGAGGGTGTACTTTACTTAATGAATTTTGTCCAAATTTTACGTTTCTTTCGATTTTCTCAAAAACGGGTCTAATGATTTTAATTAAACTGGAAATTTTATGTATGCCCGCGATGTGGCAGTAAAAATTTCATCAAAATTGATCAATTGGAGGGGACACTTAAAACGAGTCGTAAAACGTTTATCACACAATTAAAAAATTTAGTGTTCTTTAGAGAGCAAATACAAACAAGATATAAGCGGAAACGCAGATGAAAAGTCGGTAAATTGTCACTATCATTTTCCTATTAGCTTACCTCTAAATAGTTTGAACCGTGAAACCCAATTCACCCGTTCACGATACATAAGCGGAAGAGCGAATGAAAAGTCGGAAAATGTGTCAGTATCATTTTCCTATTAGCCTACATCTAAATAGTCGGAAAATCGTTTGAACCGTGAAAATTTATTCACCCGTTCACGATATATATGCGGAAAACCGCATGAAAAGTCGGAAAATGTGTCAGTATCATTTTCCTATTAGCCTACATCTAAATAACGGGAAAATCGTTTGAACCGTGAAACCCAATTCACCCGTACTCGATATATAAGCGGAAAAGCGAATGAAAAGTCGGTAAATTGTCACTATAATTTTCCTATTAGCTTACCTCTAAATAGTCGGAAAATAGTTTGAACCGTGAAACCCAATTCACCCGTTCACGATACATAAGCGGAAGAGCGAATGAAAAGTCGGAAAATGTGTCAGCATCATTTTCCTATTAGCCTGCATCTAAATAGTCGGAAAATCGTTTGAACCGTGAAAATTTATTCACCCGTTCACGATATATATGCGGAAAACCGCATGAAAAGTCGGAAAATGTGTCAGTATTATTTTCCTATTAGCCTACATCTAAATAACGGGAAAATCGTTTGAACCGTGAAACCCAATTCACCCGTACTCGATATATAACCGGAAAAGCGAATGAAAAGTCGGTAAATTGTCACTATCATTTTCCTATTAGCTTACCTCTAAATAGTCGGAAAATAGTTTTAACCGTGAAACCCAATTCACCCGTTCACGAGATATTAGTGATAAAGCAAATGAAAATTCGGATAATTTGTCACATTCATTTTCATTTTAGCCTACGTCTAAATAGTCGGAAAATATTTTAAACCGTGAAAATCCATTCGCCCGTTCACGACGTATTAACCGAAAAGCGAGTGAAATTCGAAAAATTTGTCACACTCATTTTCGTTTTGGCCTACCTATTTATATTAGGTGATAGTATTAGTTTTAATTTTATTTGAATAATCCAATTATAATTGAATTACTTCAGGGATTACAAAGTAATTCGTAATTGATGTTATAATTCAATTATTTTAATTCATAGCGATTTTAATTCAAATTACAGTAATTCAAATACAATGTAATCCAAATTGTAATTGAATTACATTGTAATTGGATTACGCCCAACTCTGAATGAAACTATATTATTATTATTAAAAGTAACTTTATTATTGGACAGAGACTAGTCTTTACAGTAGCTTATGAATTTTAAGAAGATGAGATAAAACACTTTTTATGACTTAAGCCCTTTTGCCCAAACACGAATGATATAATAAGATATATTTTTCCATGTCTAAAAATAAAAAAATGATATTACTACATATTTGATTCCTTAATCAGATGCCAATAGAAATCTATATTGACATAGAAAAAAAGCATGCACCGCTAAATAAAGTATTTTTATGCTTTTCGATTTTATTATTATAGTCATAATAGGTTTATAGATTTTTTTCTTATTTGATTCATTAAAAAATAAATAAATAAATCATCGTTTGCTAGGCATCGATCACATTCAGGCCGACGACATATTGTAATTTGTAGATAGCAGTGATTTGATGTGAGCAAGTTTGATCGACACCTCTTTGTTTTATAAATAAGTGATAATATTTCAAATTGGCTGCATAATTAATTTATCTAATGTCAGTCAATTACCAAATTATCCTATGCCCAATGACAACACGGATTCCATGAATAGTTAATTACAATTTACTGTTTCAGTTCACACCAACTACCGCTCAAACCCAGCATCCACCAGCTCATGGTCTTGTGAGTACAATATATATATTTTTTTTTGGTTTAAAAATACACATTGTTCATGTAATTTTTGTATTATTAATCTCTTCTTGCGGTAGTATTTTTTTCCAGACCTTTTACTGACACTGAAGTGATAATCTTAAAAAATTGCACAGATAAAAACATTTTGATTTTTTTTTACACTCAAAAAAGGTCGCGATTCAAGGAAAGAAATGAAAAGGAGGAATTTTAGTTTTTACGATATCTTAAGATAATAAATATAAATAAATAAATAATAATGTTATAAAAGCATGTAAAATGATTTTTTTTTTACTCAACTAGTGTGAAAATGTTGCAAGTTCCTGAAAATTGCTCCTAAAATGAACTATCACCTAATTAAAGGGTGAAATTGTTATCTGATATCTACATCCTCCTACCTTCTTACGAATTTTACTTTGATCGACTTTTTTTTTGTATTAGATAATTTTTAATTGGGACAACCTAAACGCTATAGTACCGTTGAATCATTTTAATAAATTGCTTTATTTTCCGGGTCAGGGTGAATACATATCCAGCAGTCAATAAATGTTATCATTTTACTTATTTTTTTAGTTATTAATAAACTGTATTTTATGCTTTTTATAAAATAATGCTAAACTAAGCGTTTCTTCGTCATCAACTGCGGTAATAATATTTGACAAAGTAAAGTTTATGGTAGACACTTTTTTTTTTTTTTATATGCTTTAAAACCGAAAATGGAAGGAATCAATCTGCTTACATTTGGGTTTGAATTTACTAGCGTTCCTTCCTTCAATCGATTTAATCTTTTCAAAACTTCGAGGATTTCAACGTGTCCTAATAAAATGCCTTTTATTATATAATTATATTAATAGGTTTTTTACTACAAATAATCATTATAAATTATAATCGGTACCGAAGAACAGCTTTTACACAAGCCCCCCTCTGATCAAATTTATATTGATATTATGTTGCCTGCTTTTGTGTGGAATGGCTAGGAACTCGTGTACTTGCTGCCTTTTTACTATATTTCAATATCGTATATGGAACTCGAACTTTTTCTACATGCGGAATGTATTATATTGTACAATTTGTCCCTGAGGGTGAATACCTCTGGATAGGAATATAGAATAAGATGCTTCACTGCAGCTTTATGTTAACTATTCGGTCCCTTTATGGAATTGAATTATTTAATCGGGAAATTACTTCTTCAATATCTTAACTTGGGAAATATATATGGAAAACCCCATGCAAATAAATGTATATACCTATTTATTGTTCGGGATTAATTATTGTAAGAACTGTGAAAATAATTATTTCGAAAAGAAGTAATTCCCAATAATGTGCAGTACTGAAAAGTGAACTCACTTCTAATTTATAATTTAGAAATTTATTATTTCAAACACGGCTTTGGCATATTTAACAATTTTGATTGTTATTTTTACGCATAAAGAATATGGCCTAGGGACCTTTCTTAGTTAGTGTATAAATGCGCAACGTTTTTGTTTAGAAACATGATTTTTTTTTTTTACAATCACATTTACTATATTAATTCTAAATTAATGTGAATTTCCACTCTTTATTTCTATATTATTATTTTTTATTTATTTTATATATTATTATTGTTATTATAAAGACTCATTTCATTTGTGGGATCGTACGTTGTTTACACTTCGACGAAAGAATGAAAGCTAATTGTCTATTTGTATATTTGCAATTTTGTTACCAATAAAAAATAAGATAAAGATCTATTGGAATGTTCACAGAATATTAATATTATGTAATTATATATATGATAAACAGCCTGACTCACTGTAAAATTTATCATGCATAAATACAGAAATTTATTTATTTATTTAGATAAAGAATTTTAAGTCAATGTGTACATCATTCTGTAATTTTAATTTACATTTCATTAATATAATATTAGTCCGGGGTGGCGCTAAGAAACTACAAAAAGTATTAAACTATTTTATTGCATTTATACAATATTTACATCTCGTTCAGCCAAACGGTTGTTTCTTTTTAATTTTTACAATTATTTCCTATAAATTTTATTCGTTGAAGTGTAGGCTATTTTTATAAGGAACTATTTTTCTTCATTAATTGTTTCTTCCTCAACAATTGTTTGAAACTAAGGTATTAATGTATTAAAGCATTAGTGTCTTACCTCACTAACAAACTTTATTTTTAAAATAGTTTTTGCTAGCTTTATTACAACTCCTAATGTCCAATAATTTTAGTGTCATATACTAAGACTACACTACTACTATACTAACATACATATATTATACTAACAAGTACTGCGAAAACCTACGCAATAATCAAAACCCTTCCATTTCCTGATCTTTTATCTTTTTCTTTAAAGTAATGCTGCATAGTTACAAGAATTTCTAAGCTTAGCTCTCTATTGTATCGATTAATACAATGATTGTGTTCATTTTTATAAATTGAATTATGAAGTAAGCTATTATAAAACAGGCAATTCACTCATTATAACAGAAGATGAAGAAGATTAAGTATAACTTTATGAGTTAATTTGAGAAGAAAAGAGAAAATGGCGCTAGGTTATTTGCTTTTATTACTAATAATATAAATATTATGTGAGTAATACCGGTTGAAATAAATAAAAATAAAATAAGACAACAGAGGAAAGGCTTCACCCCTTCAAGGAATGCTTCCTTAAACTTGTTGGGTTTCAACTTACATAGCAAGCTATGTAATATTGTGAGATAAACCTAATATAAATTCCTTCTCTTTTCTCTTTTTCTATTCAACTTAACATCACAATACAATATTATCATTACAGGATTTTATTAAATTTTAAAATTTATTTTTGTGTATATGTATATGTTTATTTTAACATGAATAGTGTATCTTTCTATTGACTGATTCGCATCTTTATCTCAGCCGAAACGTCATTATAATTTAATGTGACCCTACAGACACTTTTTTTTTTTTGTAACCACCCGAATTCATTCTGTCGTAAGCTTTAAAATGTCAGATGCTTTAAAGTATGTTTTTGTGAACTTAAAATAATTGAAAACCTCAAATATGCAATGCACCCTTCAGAATTTGAAAAAAAATGTTTATCGCTACTTGTTTATTTCCTAACTTTTCAACCATTAATGTCACAGAAATGTATGTCAAAAAAAATATAGAGTTCTCGAAGGGCAATTTTAAATTTACCAGTCTTATATTTTTGACATATATTTAATAACATAAATATTAATAAAGAAAATCTAAAAATTCATATTATTTTATAATTTGGGCACAATGGGTTATTGATTAATAATAAAAGAGGTATTAAACCTTTATAGCGATTTATGTTACACTGCGTCTTTTTTCGACAGGTAAAGTAGCTGTAAAGACCGTTAGTGACTGACCACGAAGTGTTTTTTAGGAAGAAGGAAGAGGAGTCAATACACTTTAAATATGCATAACATGACTTGCATAAATCACAAATGAATATTGAAATAAATATATAATTCATTTGATAAAATTATTTGTTTCTGAATAAATAAGCTTTTCACGTAGAACTTGTTTCCTAGAAGTTTTTTCTAACCAACCTGAGGGGGTTGAGGGGAGTCTCCCTTGGATTCTGTGGTTCCAGATCATAGGTTTTCCAGCTGTTTCCAGGCGACCCTCGCTATACGGCTGTGTACCGGAAGTAGTTTCTATTATAGGAGCGAGAGAGTGACAAATTGCCGAGGGGGTGATGTATGTGAGCACGGGGCGGTCCTTATTTACCTGACCCCGTCCGCTCATGAATATTAAGCCCGGCCTCGCGGACTGTCTTGTCTCCTTATCTCTCTTTCTCTTGTACCCTCCCCCCTCACGCTCCCTCTCTCTCTTGCTCCATGCCATCAGTCCTCCTCAGGCTTCCTCAACTTTTTTTTTTTTTATATATAAATATATCTCTTTGTGTATATAATATATTTCCTTTGAAAGGTTGCCCTGTATACTTCAGGTCGCTTTATGGTTGACCATCAGGGTCAGTCACACAAGGGTATGCGACGGTTTTGTCACTTTTTTAAAAGCTACATTTACATCCCTAATTTTTTTTCCGTTGTAGCTACAGACAACACGATCGACTTCAATGAAACCTTGAAGTTTAAATTGTTTGGACATCTACGGCGGAAGTTCTTATAGTTGATCAACATTATTAAGTCGATCTCGATCTTGTAAAATATTATCGAGTTAAAAAAGAATATGGGTATTCATTCACACTAACTGTAAATTTGTGATCAATCTCGAAGAATTTTTGTTGGAGCAAGACTAAACTTTTACCGATTGAATCCTCTTTTTTCCTCGGTTCAGTCAACTAATATCCTCTGAAGCAACAAAAGAATCGTATCAAATGCTAAGTAATTTGAGAGATTATATTAAATTTCCATTTTAAATTTATAAAATTTATTATAAGTAATGATTAATTAGCAATACATCTTCCACAATTGCCACACACATCTACTTATTAATTATGTCACAACATCTATTTATTAATTTAGAATTTCGAAGAAAAAGAAAAATTGATTATGTTAGATAACCCTTAGTGCTTAAGGAGACTTAACAAATCTGTTTGTTTTCTTCTCAACTTAAAGTTCATTACATTTTTCATTAGCATTGATATGTAAATGGTATGTATTTTACTCTATTATTTTCATTGAATACTTGATACGGTGTCCTTTACCTCCGGGGCAAAGAAAGATTCTTACTTTAATTTAATAAAACCTTTCAATATTAGCGGGGTTTTTTCCTAATGTCCAATGACATCATAATATTATTCAATGGTTTTGATCTAAAAACTTTTTTGTTCATTTAATGGGAACAGAAATTAAAAGAAAAAAAATATGATATACAAAGATAGCATGCTGAAGAAAAAGGCAGACTCAAAAAAGTCTCGCTAGAATTATCCGAAATAGTTTTTATATTTCATGGTTTTAAATTTTATATTAATGGTTTTTATATTTTCTCACCTAAACGATTGTAAAATTTATAACAGTTTCTAGTGAATAAGGTTTTAGTAATATGTAAGTTTAATGATATTTGTAAAAGCCAGAGGCGGTTTTATCAGATATAGTTTGTTATGTAGGATAGTATATATCGGGCGCCTTCCGAAGTCAAGATTTTCCTTAAAACACTTCTCATCTATTTTACCATTATTCCAATTCATTTCATTTTCTATAACAAATTTTAATCTTTTTATTTATTTTTTCTCATAGTATCGGTCCATAAAAAACTCTAACTTTAATGTGACTTGAAAATGATAATATTTTGAATGTACGTTAATTAAAATGTTAAAATATTAAAATATTTCAAGTATTTATGTAAAATTAAAGACGATGGAGACTAATTAGAACTATTATTAGAGTTTTACCAATGTGTAGTTTCTATACAATAGTATGCATGACATGCATGTTTATTTTATGTGCGTTCATTTTATTTTCTTTCACATTTTCTTAATGTTCTTTCAATTGTCATAAGATATTATGCTGTTTCTCGTTATATGAGTAATAACAAAAATGCAAAAAATAGTATGTATGGTTAAAAAAGTATGGTTGTTCATGTCAGACATACATTAGAATGTAGAAAATGTCACTCCAATCAAGTATTGAAACGTGGATGAGAAAGCAGAAACGGCATTATGGATTCGGATAATTGAAATAGTGACTCAGGAAACTGATAAATGAAAAATAAAAAAAAAGTCGATTTGTCTTTCTCTCGGATATAACAGGTTATAAATTAACGCTGTTTTGTTATCTAACGTTTTGACAAAGTTGTCAGGTCTATTAATGGTCAGCGGTCTAGTCATCGAAGTCATCAGTCATCGAGCGTGGCAATGAGAATAGTTTACACGCCTGTCATTATGTTCTCTGTTCCATTCGTGTCAATATTCAAATAGTCTTAGGTTAGAGTTATTCATTAACAACAACAAAAAAAAAAAAAAAAATTAAAATCCTTGTAATCTTAAATAAATCTAGAAACCATAGAGAAAAAGATTGTCAATTTTCTCACTTGATAGTATGGTTTTTAGTATCTCCTTTTTATCTTGGAATCGTAGTTGTATTCCTCAAACTTATACCTGATCAAAAAATACTCGCACTGCGGAATTTAAACATTAAAATTTTACTCGGAACTGATCTCTGGTTCCAGAATAGTCTGAAAGCACTTCAAAATATGTTTTTAGTGATAAACATAAAACGAACATTAACTTGTGTTATTTTGGTGTGAAGATATGTACACAAAACTTATTTTCTAGCTATAATCTCTCCTTCTTCATATTTTAGTGAAATCCTGCTTATCAATGCCTAAAGAACCTGATAATAAAGACTTAAAACGGAACTGCTGGTAGTATTTGTAATATTTATCATACAATTTATTTAGGTTTTTTCTGCTTGGTTATATGGTTCACTTTAGTAAGGAAGCGTGGTTTGTTCTAGAATTTCTTTAATAAAGGAGTCTTTTCCATGTGTTATAATATATTTAATTGTCCCAACATTTCGGGCAGTTGGCCATCTTCTGGGGTTATTTATTTTACAAATCTTTAGTTACATCGCCAATTGTCCTTATTTAAAGTTTTTAAATTTGAACATACAACTGTCATACCCTTATTTTACATTATTAACTTATTTTAATACTTTTTTGGCTCTGGACTAATTTCAAAAACTTGGGAAAAATTAAATATAATATTCTTAACACATGGAAGAGACTCCTTCATTAAAGAAATCTAAGTTTTTTTGTTTTGTTTTTTGTAACTTTTGGTGTTGAGTTACCGTAATGAACCGTGAATATAAAAAAAATCCCTCATTTCTTTAAAAATATTTTTTTAATCCTTCGTGTTTTCTAAACTAATGAATGAAAACGTTATTAAATACTGCAGTGCTCTTATTAAACTTGCTTCAAGTTTCAAGGCCCTCCCTATACTAAGAGAATTATTGAAGGTCCTATTTAGAATATCCCTTTGTCCTTAGAGAACCATTATAACACCGCTGCGAGGCAAAAAGCCGACAGGGCCCAGAGGCCACAAAAACGGTCGATTTCAGGAGCAGCTACAGGCTCTAGGGTCGTGGAAACTGAAGCTCGGGCAGTCAAGTGGTTTTCCCAAGTGGTTTTCATGACCGAGTCATCTTAAAACGGTTTTCCTCAAGAGCGGCCGACGCGTTTATTGCGTTTCGTGAATGAGGTAATCAGGAATGAGTAATCGGATGAGAGGCTAGCATGACTCAAAACGTTGTCGATTGCAAGGTTTCTTAAAAGTCTATCCATCTGCGTTTTTCTCGCAATAATTCGAATAGTAAACCAATTATCAATCCGATGTCATTTATAATTAAAACCTTCTCCACTTCCTAATTTAAAAAATTTTTAGAAGTTCATGTCTCATCTTACTATCAAGGAAAGGTAACTTAATGCTATTTCCTTTTTTTTTCTGTCTTTAAAAATCTAAAATTAAAAATTATTTCGTAAATATTTTATGTAAGTTTAAATTAATAACGAATAATTTCTTGGTGAACAAAACTAGCCTCATTATTAATATAGGTCAAACAGTGGAGGACAGATGAAAATACTAAACTTAGCAAAACTACTACATTGGAACCGGAATTTCAATCTTTTTACTACATGATTTAGTTTATGTATGATTCAGTTTATTAAAAATTTATAGAAGATAATAACAAATAAGTAGACAGTTTAAATTATGTCATTAAAATATATCATTTAAAATTTTGTACTAACTGTTTCAAATATTTGGTGTCTGTAACCGCAAAAAAACCTTTTAACAATTTGTGTTTTAGCTAAATAAATTTATTGTTGTAAACCTACCTTCAATGGGTGTGAATGCAAATTATGAGATCCTTTGCGTATGAAAATTAAAAAAAAAAAAAAATAGATTTTTTTTCTTTTCAATGTTCTAAATATGCAGTTTATGAGCATAATAACTAATCAATCCGTAGCCACAGGTTTCTTTCATTGTTTAAGAATATATATTTAAATTATTGATTGAGTAAAAAATAAAAAGGAAATTGCATTTTTAATATAAAGTGAAAACCTCCTATAGTATAATTTTGAATATTGATAATTAAAAAGAAATTATTCATTTTTACTTAAGGTCATTCATTATATTCCAAAAAGAAGTCGTTAGTCATTCTTGATTCAATACTGATGATTTACGTTATAAATTACACTGAAGATGAAACGATAAAGGAACCTTCAGATGTTTTAGCATTAAGTTGCCGTTTTTATTATATTTGTATATTGTAATAATGATTAAAACATAAAATTAAAAAATGGGCTATGGCATAATGCATATACAGGGTGACATGCTACTCGTGCGACAAACTTCACCAGTAGATTCTTCACCATAAAATGAATAAAAAAGTTCATATTGACCATGGTCCGATTCTCAACCATTTCGGAATAATTTAGCTTTTTATCGATTTTGAAAGATATCACGACCTGGCCCCGGAAAACCGTGATATCTTTAAATCTGAAAATTTCTCCAAAAAGCTGATAGCACCGTTGAAATCTACATTAATTGTTCAATAATAAACTGGTCATTTCAAAAATTTTGGGCCAATTTTTCGTGTTTTATTTCAGCCAGAACAACAAATTAAGTGAACAATTTTATAAATCGGAAAGTGTTTAACATAATCCAGAGTTTCTAATTTTAGTTTCAGAAGGCAGCAAATTTGAGGGAAAATACCTCATTTAATAACGCTTCTAACGAACTCTTCATTTTTTAATTTGGTGTCTCTAAGACCAAGATATGGATGAAAAAAAGAGAAAAAATTATGGTTCAAAGATTGTTAATGTTTGAGAATTTACATTTTAAATTTGAAATAAAGAAATACAACTCACAAATATTTTTAAAATAAATTTATTTTCAATCATTTTATTTATGTTCTAATTGGAAGCCGTTCTCTGCAATACACAAACGTGCCCGTTTTCTCATACTCTCAACTGTCACACCAAAAGTGAGAACACGTCAAAGTTTTTCAGCTGCGGTGAAGATCCTTGCTCACAAATTGTCTGTTTGTCACTTCAGTGCGATAGACCAGTTCCTTAAGATATCCACAGACGAAATATTCCATGGGGTTGAGATGAAGAGATCTTGGTGGGCATAGAACTGTCCAATCACGGCCTATCTACGTTTCGAATGTTCTGTCAAATACGCCTGAACTATTCTAGACGAGTGAGGAGACGCACCATCGTGCTGAAAAAATATGTTTCTCCTCCATTGTAAAAGAAGGTCCTCCAGCAAGGTGGGCAGCGTGTTTTCGATAAAATTTAAATAAATTGGGCCATTTTATCCCGCCGGAAAATCTAATTAGGGACCGATGAGTACATCTCCAATAACTTTGATTGAACTCCAATAACGCCCAAACACTGATTGAAAAACGCTTTAGGGAATGCAGTTTTTCTCTTTTTGTCATAAATATCGTGGTCTTGGCCACCAAGATCTCTTGATCTCAACCCCAAAGAATATTTCGTCTGTGGATATCTCAAGGAACTGGTCTATCGCACTGAAGTGACAAACATAGACAATTTGAGAGCAAGGATCTTCGCCGCTGCTGAAAAACTTCGACGTGTTCTCACTTTTGGTGTGACAGTTAATAGTATGAGAAAACGGGCACGTTTGTGTATTGCAGAGAACGGCTTCCAATTTGAACATAAATAAAATAATTGAAAATAAATTTATTTTAAAGATATTGGTGAGTTGTATTTGTTTTTTTCAAATTTAAAATGTAAATTCTCAAACATTAACAATCCTTGAACCATAATTTTTTCTCTTTTTTTCATCCATATCTTGGTCTTAGAGACACCAAATTAAAAAATGAAGAGTGTGTTAGAAGCGTTATTAAATGAGGTATTTTCCCTCAAAATTTCTGCCTTCTGAAATTAAAATTAGAAACCCTGGATTATGTTAAACACTTTCCGATTTATAAAATTTTTCACTTATTTTGTTGTTCTGGCTGAAATAAAACAGGAAAAATTTGCCCAAAAATTTTGAAATGACCAGTTAATTATTGAACAATTAATGTAGATTTCAACGGTGCTATCAGCTTTTCGGAGAAATTTTCAGATTTAAAGATATCACGGTTTTCCGGGGCCAGGTCGTGACATCTTTCAAAATCGATAAAAAGCTAAATTATTCCGAAATGATTGAGAATCGGACCATGGTCAATATGAACTTTTTTATTCATCTTATGGTGGAGAATCAACTGGTGAAGTTTAATGCACGAGTAGCATGTCACCCTGTATATGGCATATGCATATATGGTATAATCCTATAATCCTAACATTAGGATCATTTTCGATAAATCATTGACTAATTATTTTAATGAATTTTTAATATCAGATTCGACTCACTACTTAATGCTGCCTAAAGTGAAGGAATATCTCAATATCATGTTTAATTCAAAGATTATAATTTACCTATTTACATTAAGCACATATTTATATTAAGTGTATTTTTTGTTTTTTTATGTCCTTCTACCTGCCTGATATATACTCGTTTGCATAACCTAAAATATATTACCTATGTAAATATGAATAGAGCGAAAATTTGCATAAAACACGAGTTCGGGGCCCATGTTTAGTGGGCGAAAAAGATGAAAAATAAAAGTTTTACTTTACACATTAATTCTGCCTTTTTTCTTTATTTCTATCTTAATTTTTCATTAGCTCCAAGGTTGATAATTTATTTTTTTTTTAATTATTGTTATAATTCTTTTTATTCTTAACAAAAGTAGTATATTATTTTATTAAATTATGTTAACAATAAACGCAATATGAACGATAAAATAACAATTTTATAAAAGAAACATAATTTTTTATTATTTCCTAAGGATATTTGAGTGCTAACTATAGGTAGATTTTCAGCCTATGCCGTTTCACGCTATCACTGTCTTATATCGCATCTACCTATTGTATTAATTTCTTATGAAGATGAAAATTTCAATAACAAAAAATTAAAATTGTTTGACAACTGTGCCTATTAAAAAAATACAGTACCATAGTAACTTACTATTATAAAAATAATGATTCATATATTGAAAATGGTTCACATATTGAATAAGATTTAATAAACAATAAAAATATTTCTTCTTATTATAAAAATGTTTTGTAATTCACGCAGAGCAATTAAGAGAAAAATACTCACGTCATCTATATACAGAAACTATTTATCTAAGAAACATGTTTACTCAAAAAGAGGAAAGATTATTTTTTACTGCAAAGATACACAAATCAACGTTCGTTTGATGGTGTTTAATAAACTTGTGTTCCAATTACTTTAGGCTTTTAAATTTTTTATGTTTAATATTTATTGTAATCAGAATATTTAATATTCAATTGAAGTTTGAGTGTATAATTACCGATCATCTTAAGCTATGAGGTTATAACAATCGTTTATTTACAAATTAACAAAAAAGATGTTATATATGACATATTTTTGTTTATTTAATATCGAGGGTTGATTCGAGGGCTCTTACATGACAGTGGTAATAAGATGTCAAGTACTCCAGGTTTCCTAGCAAGACAAGCTAGAAGCTAGCAAGCTCTACTATTGGAATGTAACTGCAAGATTGATTTTCCTGAGAGCCATAAATGTGAATATGCTTAGTGAAAGTAATGTGTAGGGTTGAAACAAATACGGCTTTAAAAGGAGTTTGCTTAGAATTGATATATTTAATATCGTTTCCGAGAGAAAAATCACTATTGCTGATATTTAATTGTTGTTCCTTGGGTTCTGGATAAGGGTTGTTTTGTGGTTTGGGAAATCTGTTAGATTACCAGGCATAAGCTATCTGGGATAGCCTTTTCCTTCGAACCATGGGAATTGTCAATATTGTATTATTCGATGGCTAATTTCATTAGTCGTGACCGTTTAAAAGATGATAAAATAACCAGATATTATTATTGTAGTATAGTCAAGGGTCAAGCCCTTTCTATAACTGCGGTTAAGTTGGAGGTATGCTATAAAGAAATTATCTACCATCTTTAAATTAAGACATACCCCCAGACAGGACTTTTCCTTTCTGCTCCGAGGGGAGTTGATACAGAAGTTGAGGAATCCGCCCAGGTCCCGGTGGAGTACCGTCGGGGACATTGTGAAATCTAAACCTTTCATCTGTTAGTCCCGAAGGAGATAAAATCTGTCCGCCGTGGGAAGACGGAGCTGCCCCGCACGGCCAATAGTCCCATCGCTCAACGTCCACTCTTGTACTTTGCTCTTCTCGATCCTTATAAACTTTTTATTTTATCTCTAAACCGAATACAAATCCTTTCTTTCTTTATAAATGTTATATATAGTGCGATTTCAGGTCTGTCTTTTTAATAACAAGGATTTCTGTACGACTAACTTTTCTCTCACATTAAAATGTTAAGTGTGTATTAAATTAAAAATCTTATAAGGGATTATACCATCAATCGGTCGAGGACATGCGCAGTCCGGCTTTTTCATTCAAAAAATCTACACCGATATCTAAAATCCATACTTCATGATAGTTGAAAAATCTTGAAACAGATCTAATAATAATATCTAAAACTTCCTGTTAGGATAATTTAAAACCAAACAAATATGCTAATTTTTGCTAATGCCCCAACTACTATCCGCCATAACGATTATAACCTGACACAACACTCACTGATGATAATGAGTAATTAATAATATTCATAATAAATGTCCTGAAAATCACATTGTATGTAGAAACAAGGCATTTAAAAATTTAATTTTTTCTTTTATTTATTTTTTGCGTTTATTATAATAGCAAAATATTTAAAAAATTAAAAAGAAAAAAAATTTTAATTTTAATTTTCAAGGCCATACTTGAATATTATGTCTAGATTTAGAACCTATTTAGCCTATAGAACCAATCTTAAAAAAAAAAAAAAAAAAAAAAAAAATCTTTTAGGATTCCTCTCACATGTCAGTTGTCAATCAAATGAGAAAATTATTAATTAAAATCATTAAGTAATGTAACAAACGCAGCCAAAGATAAGCATAGCAGATAAAAGATAAGCAGCCAAAAATGTTCTATAATATTAAAATTGAAAACATTTTGAATGAAAAAATATATATTGACCCAGAGATTATGCGAATACATTCGTCCTTTTTGAGTGACTTAAATTGATCGAGCGACCAATGTTAATTACAATATTTAAATATTTCCGATTCCTATATTTCATCTTCTATTTTTTAATGATGGCTTTTTAGTTTTCCAAATTTTCAGATCCCAATACAATTTTTAGAGTGATTCCTCCTCTGAGATAATGGCAAATGCCTAAAATAAATTGGGGGAAATAAGTGGCTTTTGAAACTCCATCTCGGGATGGACTGGAATGTTAGAGACCCCCTGGAGTCGGCAATAAACCGTCATAAAGTTGCCTGCGAAAAAATGTAATCAGCGTGCCATACCATCCGTGAAATTATTTCATTCTTTTAAATCTGGTTGGCCAAGGCAACACGGCTCTGTTTTTAAATAAGGTCATCTGTCTTTTTGGGAGAACCCTCCTCCCTCTGTTCCGACTCTTATATGAGCCTCTTCCGTATTCATTATGTCGAGACCCGTTAGGGGTTGCGAAAAAAAAAATATCGCATGGAGAATAAAAAAAAAAAAAAAAAAAAAAATAAAAGCTTTGAATTATGATTTTAAATGTTTTTGAATTGGGTTAATATTTTGAATACATTGCTTTTAATTCTATTCTAAGATTTCTTTAATTATTTAAATTGCTTACTACCTATATAACCATATAAAGCAATACATCTTTTCCATTACCGCTACTTCAAAAATAAACTCAAATGAATAGATTCATTTGAAAAAAGTAACCAAATATGAAAAAGAGCATTAATACGGAACGTGGGCATTTCTTATAGGGTATTTGTCGTAACAAATAGCAACAGAAACTAAAAAAGAACACTGGACTTGTACTTCTTTCAATTACTACTATTCGTTAGCTCTGATAAAAGTTGCTAAGGTATGCGAAAACGAATTTTTTTTGTTATGTGGTTGGAAATAAAAAATTTAATATATTATATCAATCTTTATATCATATATTATATCAATGAGTTGCTTTTCGGATTTGAACACAGTATTTATATAAACATACAAGTCTGTTACTAAGTTATCAAGTCATTAAACCAAATTTCTCCATATCCTTACTCCATCGTACGACCCTTATCCAGCCTCACTCATCCCTCTGATTCCCCTCCAGATTAGAAACAAGAGGGCTCCGAGACCTTTTGTTATGACGTACCGTGGATTTCCGACAATGGTCAGATTCTCCACTCAAGTCCTAAATGACTGCGGTTTAAGTACCCTTGTTCGCACTACCTGTCTTCCAATGCTCGTAATAAGGGAAGCTATGGAATCTCCAGGATTTCCACCAGCCTGCAACAAGTAGGGGATAAGCTTGGATCTGACTAAATAAGGTGCTTGTGTTTGCACATGTTAAATAATATCTTTAATTTGCTTCAATTTATTTATTTATTTCTGTATGATTAATTTATTTAAATTCGTAGACGCCTTTAGCATTTAAGTTACAATTAAGGACCATGCTATTGTCCTTAATTAAATCTCATCTAATCCTTGATATTTAAAAATAAAAGGAAAATCCTCTTCAAGATTTATATAAATTACTAAATTAAGACTTGAAAAAAGAGTCATTATTTTAAATAATATTGTATTTTATTTATTTGAGATTTAGATGGCTTTTAAGAAATATTCTTATGCTGTCCCCTTACCTCCTGGTTAAGATTCTTTCCTATCGATATGATGTCCCAGAACACACATTTTCAACTTTCGTGACATTCAATATTCTCTGGGGGGTGATACTCATTTGATAGTAGTTAAATTTTTTATCTCTTATGATATTTTTGAAAACTTACAGCTATGTTTTTTTTTAATTTATCAGTAAATAACTTGTAATAGGAGTAAGCCTTTATAATGCATACAATTAGTTCATGTCTGTTTATTGTACTACCAGCATCTTGTTTAAAATGTAAATAAATGTGATCAAAGTGGAACATATGGAAGTGGAAACTTCATTTAACAGAAGCTTCATTTTTCAATTTTAAAATAGTGATATGATTATATCGATATCTCAATTTATTTTTCGTATAGTACATAGGCAATTTAATAATTCAGTCGGAATTTGATTTTTTTAAAATTCTTTTTACTCTAAACGCTCCCATCAACATCAAATTACGTAATAATATATTTTTTAAACATTATGGGAATATGCTCATTACAGGCTTTTTAGGTTTTTGTTTTTCCAAGTTGTTACAAGGTAACGTTATTCTTGTTTTGTTTAAACCACATCCACTCATAATCCCTGGTTTACCTGACTCCTACTACCTGAGAAGGTCACCATAAAGTTTTATTTGTTGGGGCTATTAGAAGAAATATGTAGGAACTTTATTCCTCTCATTACTTTGCTGTATAAGTTTTCTTATTACTTGTTGTTATTGCCGTGTTTCATAGGAGTGGGTCATTCATGGAAGACAACCTGTGCTTTACAGTTACAAAACTTTTTGTTTTTTTGGCTTTCATCATAACTTACTTCCTTCTTTTTCCTTTAACAAATTAATGATGATATGGGTAATTAACACAGAAAATTAATATAGGTAATTAAAACAGAAAATTAATATAGCAAATTAAAAGTAAAACAAAGAATAATAGAACTTAATTGATAATAAATTAATTGATTTTATTAAGTAAATCAAGTTTCCTTAGTTTATTCTCAACTTTTTTCTGCGACGCCAGCTAATTTTTAGCATTGTTTAAGAAGGATTCTTAAAAAAAAAATATGAAGGATGTGGTTCTTCCACAAAAAATACTTTTCGGAAAAATCAAAAGTATAATTGAATAGTTTTATTTATTTTCTATCAGGTGATTGCTATAATTACGATTTTACAGTAACCTTCAGAGCCTCGTCTAATGGTAGCAAAAACTTAAGCCTTCATGTTCTGGATTGCTGCTTGTCCCGTGACCAATGTTCCGAAAGTTTATTTTATAACCAGCCCCAACTGGTAAACCACCGTGAGCCGGCAAGATAGATATCCACTGCAATTAAACCATCTCCTGGAATAATACTTCACGCTTTAACAGAGACGTCGGGATTATGCGATCCGGAACAGGGCGTGGAATTCATTTCATAGATCGCTTCGTTTGTTTTTACCTCAACTGGAACGGTTAAAATATTGTACCTTGCTAATGGGAGTAACTGTAGTGTGGCGTATTATACATTAAATCCTTGTGGAACTAGTTGTATCGCAAATAAACCTTTTACTATTTCAGAGTGAAAATTTAGAAAAATCCTTCTTGGTAACAATTTTTCGAGTAAATTAGAACATGTATTAATACACAGGACATTGGAGCAGAAGAAAACCAATCAGAATTTCAATAATTTTAACTGAAAAGAACCATCTCTTATGTAACACTAACTTTATTTCTTTTATCTGCACTTTTATATTCACGCCAGTCTTAAAATAAAAAGAAAATCAAGGAATCTGACCGCCTGAATAAGGCGGCATCTCTTCCTTTCGCGATTTGCACTTAAGCAGGGAGTTCACCAGGTCCCTTTTAGTCTTCTATAGATGTTATCGGGCATGTTCGGAAAACCTGTGACAGTCGTTGCAGGATACTAAACAGGGGCTGAATAAGGCTATTCAAGCCACTAACCAATTTGGAGAGATCAGCTTGTGGATCATTTACAGTGGGTGGTACCATGGGCGGATCCAGCCGATCAGAAAGGGGGGGCTGCAGCCCTAAAGGGGGGGGCTGCAGTCCCACATTTAGATCTGGTAATCAGCTTTTTTACCTTTATGTTCCTTTCCCACAACTAAAATTCTAATTGTTCTGCACAATTAAAATTTTAACTGCATTATTTGTTCTTTAACTTGCTTCCTTACATTAAGGAAAGTCAAATTCTATCTTTAAATGAAGAAAAATTTTCCAAAGGGGGGGGGCTGCAGCCCCCACAGCCCCTCCCCTGGAACCGCCAATGGATGGTACTAGCTGCATACAGCCCTCACTCGTTTTTGAATAATCTCTTCTAGGTGCTGGTATTATTTAGGGATTAGTTTTTGAGGCTGATGCTTCGATTCTTCATTCGAGGGACCAGAATTAGGTTGCTTGTTTTGTAAAAGAGGCGGAAAATCTTTTATATCCAGTGAATTAAATTCCACTTTCCGATGATTAAGCGTATGTCTTCTTTGAATCGTGGTTGCTTTAATTTTTTTTTTAAGTTGGGCATACTAGAGATTGAAGATAAACAATGCTATGTCATCTAGACTTTCAACATATTATTATCTGCCTCTTATATATTTTTTCTTTCTTATATTTTCAGCTTGAGATTGTATAATCTTATGACCAGCCTGAGTAACCCTTTGTACCATATTGTTATTTGTCATAATATTTCTTTAAGATTCCTCATATTACCCTAATCTCATATTAGATATTTTTTAAATATCTTATATTTCTGTTGGCGTTAATGTTGAAAATTAATGAGTTTTTTTTAGATATGTGTTTATATAAAAAAAAAAAAGCTACTAGTGGGAACTCTGGTTTATTTAAAATAAATAACCCCTTGAATCGTGAAAAGATAGGACAGAAATTATGAACACCTTCGAAAGTTTCATTTGTATTCAGCGGATAGTGAGCTTTCGGGTCCAGAAGAACCCGAGAGGAAAACCCAAAAACCAATTAAAACCTTAGAATCCTCCGTGATTTAGGATCTTCTGGAATAAACAGCATCCAGTCACGCATTCGTGTCCCAGCGATCCCCAGTGCCTCGCCGGGTCTCACAGGGACTGGGAGTTCATGTTCTCGGCTTCCTAAATAGAGACTTTAATGAAAAATATTAACTCGTTTAGAAGAAATAATAGCACGACGTATTAATTCCGTCTGTATCTCGGATCCCTCGTCCGGAAAAATATTCCGTATCAGTGATTTTTCATACATATCGTGAGGAAAACCACTTCTCCTTCCTCCGGTCTGCAAAAAAGAAAAAAGAAAAAAATCAGCCTTATCTTTATAAGAATTTTTCATGGAAGAATGATTTTTTTTATTTTTACTTACACCGTATTTAAGTATCATATCCTTGAGGGCTTGATTTTTTTTCTTTTTTTTTAGACTGATTCTATCCTTTCTAAACTCGAAACCACTATTTAACAAGAAAATATCAAAAATTCGTTAAATCTATGGACTTATTCATGTTGTAGGACATGTAATTAAACTAATAAAATTACTTTAAAGACCGTGTGGTGGCTAACGATTAGTATAAACGAGAAAAGGACTTCACCTAATGTATGAGTAATTCACAATAAATATTTAAATACTGTAACACTTCTGTGGGTTAACAATATTTATTAAACGAAAATATAACAATATTAAATGACCCACGAATTATATAACAACTAAAAAATAACAATTCAAGTATTAAAGCAGGTTACAATAATTATCACTTTGTAACACGAACCATATGGTTTGAGCTTCACAGTCGAGACAAAGACTAAGACTGACTGTCCAGTCATTCAGGGCTCGCAAAATCTAGTCCCAAACAAGTGTCCTGACGGTTCGTTCCATCCGCTAGTTCGTTCCAACAAAAGGTCTCGGATTTTAAACCTTGTTCTTTTTTTTATGTAACGATTTAACGTTACAATACAATACATCTCCAATCAAAAACACGACTGTTAATGGACAAAAGCACATCTTACTTAATAATTATTTCATAAAACGTTTCCAAACTCATCCACACTGTTTACACGGTTAAGATGTTTGACTTTCAGTCTTGGAATGAAAATGTAGTTGATCATTTATGGACCGATTATAATATTATAAAGTGGACTGAAACATCTCCATTGATTGATCAAAAATCTTAACCATCTAAATAGGTCTATTTGGTTGGTCATTTTAATCGCCCATGGCGGTCAAAAAACCGTAGCAACTTTTGGTTCAAATCTTCGTTCAAAAAACACATCCTTGTAAACAGGCCTCTAGGGAGAAACTTTGATCTACTAATTCGATTGAAATATTCTATTTATGGGAAAACGTCAATGAAGGTAAGTTCTTTATCTGAGGTACTACCGTCTTACCATAGAACATACGAGTAGAGCTCACTCCTTTCCAACGTTTCAGGACAATTTTCAGGAGGGTGAATTTAAGTTTAAAAGTAGGAAACAATGTGTTCTGTAGAGATATTTGGGCTCAGATTGAACATTTTAATATAAGACAGATAGCTATAAGACTTATTTTTCTTCGTTGAGAAAAGATTATTCATTTTAAACCGTTCTTTTTGATTTATAATAGATGATATTTGGATTGAGTTAGAAATTCCACAATCTAGCAAAGGACTCACTATTTCTTTCTCTTAACGCATTCAGAAAACAGTCATAACTAAACATAAACGATATTTAAGATATTGAAATGGATATATAATAGTGAAATGGCATATGATTAATTTTTAAAGAAAAATAATCAAATCATACATGCTGTCTGTCACTCGACTAGGAAAAGCACAATGTAACAGGTCAGATGGATTTCCTCGTAAGTGGGAAATACTTTTTTCCGAAAGGGAGTTTCCCTTTTGTCAGTTGGGACGTGTGGTAAATTGTAGGCGACACTTGGTGGCAGGTGTGGAGAATTCGGTTGATTCCCCCTGCCAGAAACCATTTTGCCTTAATAGTTGCGATATTTTGCCTTCACGCTGTTTGTTTGTTTTTATATTTTATTTCATTGAATTTATTGATTCTGAAAACTGGTCGGTAGTTACATTAATGCAAATCCATTCAAACCAAAAAGGCTCATTAATTAATTATCCCTCTTTAATTTATTATTTTATTATATAAACAAATTTGTTCTGGAAAATATATGAATAATTTAACCTTTCATAAATAAAATATCCTCTTTTTTTCAATATAATTTAGGTAAATTAATTCATCGAAGATAATTATATTATAGGGAAGAATCGACGTTTATTTATAAGTGGATCAAACAAAATACATAATATAAATCATATTACTATAAAATATAAATAATAAGAATATTTAAGCTAATGAAACCTATCAGGGGTAAGCTGTATATTCAGCATATCCTAGCCTTGTGATGCATATCTAGTTCCTACAAACATTGGAAAAGAACCGTTTTAAAAATAGTCAGTATTTTGTCTGTTCGTCACTGTAGCGGTAATATCGTTTTATACTTGACGTTTCCTCGTGCAAGTTGGAGGAATTTTCAAAATGCATCATCATATACCATCTTCGCCAATAAATATCGCGACGAATTTCATTTTTTCTTTCTTCTATCAGTTGCCTTTTATAATTATTATGCCATCCACTGTAAACACCGCTACTTCAGCCATATTGTAAGTTCGTCAGTGTTTGAGTCTCTTTTATTCGACGTTTAGTTTAAATATGGAGAGGCAGATATTCAGTCGACCGTAGTATAATTTAAAATGAAACATGTTGGGGGGCGATTATCGCCGAATTTATGCTGAGAAGTAAAATATATTAATGAACATATATATTCCAAACTTTTCTCACACATTTAATATGTTTAAGAAACTTTTTGCATTCTTCTGTGTCGTTTAATAAAAGACTGACGACGTTTTTTTTCTTCTTAATATAACGCGTTCCAATTTTATCAAAGACGATTACGATAATTTTTAAAAATATTTTTATTCATATTATGATACTTTAAATTAGAGAGTATATCGAGGATTCCGTATTTGCACAAAGAAGAAAATGGGTCAAAGTGACATTTTAGGAAAAAAAAACGAGTAAGAGTGGGAATATGGTAGTTACAATGCCACTCTTTTGATTGGTAAATAGAGAGAAGTGGATTTAATGACGGTGCAATGTTTCAATAAATACTTATACTAAAACTAGTTTGACAAAATTCAAAAATCGAAGAAACCGGTAAAAAAATAATTCTCTCTCCCCTCCCCATCCTGTCCATATTAAATTAAACTCATTTTATTCCTGTAAAAACCGAGCACGAACTGTTTTTTGAACTTAGTCTAAATTGGATAAAATATTGATAACTACCACCTCACGCAAATGCTTCCCATTTTCCGATTTTTTAATACTTATTCTGCTATTCGGTGCGGAAACAGATTCAACATATCAAAAATCATAAAAATCGGTCCAGCCGTTCTTGATTTATAAATGATGTAACTAATTTGTTTCATATATCATCTATAGATTATAAAATGCCATAAACTAAAAATGTTAGATTAATTTTTGAAGCCCTAAATCCCCTAAATTGAGATTTTACATTAAAAAATAAAATTAATCTCTCTAATCCATATAAAAACAGTTTTTCTAACTTGAACTTTGACTTACTCAAAATTGGAAAAATGTTACTTAGATTCCTTGTCTTCCAAGATCATCGTATATTTTTTGTCGTTAAATTTCGCCATAATTTTATATTAGAAATACCCAGGTTGCTTTTAAAGGACTGAGGCCTGTTAAGGCAAGTTGGTAATTGGCTGGAGCCTCCGAGCACTAAACTCCAAAGCAGGCTGCTCACACACCCAGGACAGTTAGCCGGACTCCAAACACCGCCAGCCTGATGGCTATTTCTTGTCGGCAGGAAGTCGGCCAGGAGGATCACCAAGGCGTGGAACCGCGGCCTTCTTCACGCTCTGCCGGGTGTTCTTCGTGGTACCTACCTTATGGCTTCCTCTATCTCTTGTCTTCGGGTCGGCAGTCTTGTCATTCCTTGGACATGTAAGGGGGTACAAGGCTCGAGATCAAGACTGATAGTATCATGGAGTCATGCTTAAAATGTTCTTTTAAGAAAAATAATAAATGCCGATATTTTTTTTTTTATAAATGTGATTCGAAACATTAGTTTAATTTTTTTCCAACGGCCACATATTTGTTTTTCTTACTAATCTAATCATCACCAATTTCAACGAATTTCTTATTAATAATTTGGCGATGTGGCTTACATACAATACTTTTATTTTTTATTTAACGTCACTTTATGGCTAATTAGTGGGAGTCCTAAACTTTGCCTGTCCTTATGTTATTAGGATAGAGGAGATATTTAACGAATACCTGAGATCGCACCTCCACGTTACGTCCCCTCCGGCAAAGCCAAGCATTTTTTACTCCCTTTAAATAATCCTCAGGGCATCTGCCGAGCTGTGAACCCGCGACTAAGACAATATAAATCCAATAACTTTTTTTGTATGCGTTACCTTCAGGTATTCCTTTGTTTTACATTTTGTAATTCTTTAGGTTGTCTTTCTCACTAGTCCATTTTGAAATTATTGCAAACATCTTTCGGTTCACTCTGTAGCCATTGAAATTAATTGTGATTTTATTTTTCTATTGTAATAATCGCCTATTAATTCTAGTGAAATAAATACGGATACAATTAAAAGATCAATGAGAAATGAATAAAGACAGTTTTGTATCATAAAGTACTTCACATAATTATTAATAATAACCAATTACTTGTTCGGTACTGCTATGTCATTAGTCATAGTCAGCGCCTAAACAAATAGTCGAAAAATAATAGCATTTCTGTCAGCATTGTAGTATTTTTGGGACGTCTAGTTATGCAGTTAATTAATGTTTCTATTACTTAAAATAGTTAAGCACTTCCAAGTTTTAATGCTTTTATTATATTTATGTGCTTTTGTTATAGTCGTTCATTATTTTCAGCGAAATGAGAATAACTATTAAGAAATAATATATTGACAATTTGTTGTTCTTCTTTATTTCTAACAGCTATCATATTCGTTAACAGAGGCCATATAATGTTGTCATAAAACAGCTATTTAATATATAAACATTTTAGAAGCGAATAACAGTGAAAATTTATCATGATATTAAACCGCCAATTAATCGTAAATAAATAAACTTTGTGTATCTTATGTTTGATAAACAAAACTTTATAAAGCGTATTTACGAATAATTATTCATTTAAATTACTAAATCTCAACGATTCCCTTACCAAAAATCAGCTGTAGCAAGTAGAGATGAAATATATCTTTTTTTAGCCCGAATCCCATTCTAAACTGAACCAGCACTACAAAACAGAATTTAAGATCAAAATTTTTGTATTCCAAAATAAGGAGAAGGAGACATGACCTACATAGTTTTAACTTCAAATTTGACTTATTGGATTAAAAAGTAAATTTTTTACAGCTAAAAGATTCAAGTAAAAATAATTAACAGAAGTTGGATTATTTTTTTCTACTGCTTTAAGAAAAAAATACTATAAAGCTCATTTAAATTATTTCTATCATCCAAACCGGCTTCATACCTCTTATTATTCTCGAACTATAAATTCATGAGATAATTACTGTTAAAAACAAAATGAAAGACCTTAGTAAATTATAGAAAAGATATTATTCATTACGCTTTTAATAATATCATACTGATATATCAATACCTGGTGTTTTTGAAAGTTTTTCTTTTATTACAATGAATTAGATATATTTTTAAATAGTATTATTTCTCTAATTTGAAAAATTGGTGTCCAAAGGTATAGCAAAACACCAAATATATTTTTTATTTTTCCTTTCCCTCATAGAATCACCCTTTAAGTTCTACTGTATGAAAGATTGTTCATGTTCCTGAAAATTTTAATTGTAATTTATTTAATTAATGGAAGAGCAATTTAATATATTATAAAATTATTAAGCCCCCCCAAAAAAGAATAAAATAAACAAGAATAAAATAAAACGATTGTAAGATTTATTGATGATTTTGTTTTTGCCGTGACAAGGATTGAGCAGGACACTTTTTCGTAGTGCTATGTAGACCTTGTACGCTTCTTGCCTGTGGACATATCTCACTGCCCCGAGGACTATGTTTATAATCTTTCTTTATATTAAGTATTCTACTACTATTCTTATTTTTTTAATTCATAGCATATTTATCTTTTTGTTTATCTCATCCCTCGAATTCTTTTTCTTTTCTTTTTTTAAATATAATTAACATAAAACGTATAACATTTATCTTCTTTTAGCTATGCCTATTTCTTCCCTTTGATATTACAAAGAAACGGTCATTAAGTTAAAAATACTGAATAGCATTCATTGACATTTTTCTTCAATAGAATATAATGGAATTCCATGGTAAATATGAGAATAATACAAACATTGAATCGTACGATAAAAAATGTTTTTTTTGTTCAATACTTTCCCCAGGAAAACACCATAAAATACAGAATCTACACCATTAATTTTATTTATAATATATTTTCTTTTTATTTCAATACGTAAGTTCCCTTCTAACATATCAGCTACAAATAAAGAAAAAAATCTTGCGATTCGGCATCTGAGAACTTTGGTGCACTAGATTTATTTCGAAATGTCGATACTGATTCTCAGTTATTCACAAACCTTTATCTCGAAATATTTCATTTGTTTTCTATTGAACGTAAAGTGCCAACAAATTTTATAGAAGTGTGTAATAATAAATAGAATTGTGGAAATATTGAAATCAAGATAAACCAACGAATCTGTAAAATCTCAACTTTTCAGGAAAGTCAAAAAACAGTTTCGCCTACCTTTGTGATTTTTAGAAATTATTTCAAATAATTTTTTGTGTGGAATCGATTGGTGGTAGTCGTAATTATGTCTGGGATTTGTATCGGCTGGAAGAAACCAAGATCGCAATTATTCCATATATCTTACGTCGGCAATAAGATGGTTGCAACTCAAAGTATATAAATTTTGAGTTATGCATTCCATTGAAATCAGAACGACAAAACCTATAACGCTAGTCGTAACTGTATTAATAGCTTCGTTCGCGTAAGGAGTAAGTTACCATATTCTTTTATGGAGGGGATGATCGTGTTAACGAAGGTAGAGGACTACTTTTGAGTTACAGTTAGTACCAGTGCTACTAACTACCCCAATGTTAGACTATTTACGATCAAAGACTATTTTCCCTGATCGCTGTTTGAAGGTACATAATAAAATTGGAAATGGAGTTGAAACATCATATGGGATTATCCAAAAAAGTTTTTTGAGTTATTACCATTTTTTTGTCGATATGCGATGTATAATATTTAAATTTTCGTACGATTTTTTTTTAAATTTTACTAGGAACGAATAAAGATAGAATCGGGAAAATTTGGCTGGTTTTAAAACACTTAAATTACAGCTTATAAATCAGTCTATGCAGATAAACTTTATTTTAGCGGAGTTATTTTTTTTTTTTTTTTTAATTCTCTTCAATTAAATACAGAATTTGAAGCTGCTATTAGAGCCGATTGGCCTGACCTTTTCTAAAATAAAATGTAAGTATTTGATTAATGTCATCTATAAATTAATATAGGGCCAATTAAGTGGAGCCGGATCATGCTCTCCTGTCCAGCGAGATACCATCGATTGCTCCGCATCTTTCCAATAATATTGAAATATCGATTCTGACGCTAAGCGAGATAACGGCCGGAAATATAAATGGTTCCTTTTGAAGGCGCCGCGCAGTGTAGCAAAGAGACAGACGGACCGGAGAAAAAGAAGAAGGCTCGATCCCAGTGCGATAGCTATTCGTGATCAAGGGCTCCGTGAGGGAGGTATTACCCGACCGACCAATAGCCGGGAATTATGCGATCCTTATTAGATAAAAGGGAACAACTGTAACATCCCGAGGTTTATCCCCTTCTATGTCTCCTCTCATTCGCTACCCTCTCAGGACTGGCCACACTGCCAAGGTCACCTTAGGGACACTGTAAGTACCTCCAATGCTGTCAGCGAATCTACTGCTAACCTGCCATCCCCGAATAATTGATAATTAAATAATAATTACCACGTCTTACGGAGATATAAAGCCTTTATTCTATTTCTACCGATGATACGAGGATTCTCTCTTTATACCATGATCCGAAATAGAGGCCACCCCTACTTCACCTCCACCTTCCGAAATTTACACTTTATAAGAATACTTGATGTTCATAATAAAAACCATCACTCCACAACACTGACACATTTTATAGAGTGAAGTAATGCCGATGCCTCATCCAATCCGGTCTTGGATGACATCCCCTTATTCCCCTCATTATTACCCACCCATCAAAAGGCAACAGGTTCAACACTAAAATGTACCATTAACTAATTAATTAATATTGGAGAGCCTGTTGAAAGTAATCATAAGTAGTCATTTTGAAAAGCACTCTCTATGTCCAAAATCAGGGTATCTAATTAATGAATGGTTATATATTTATAAGAAGTTCGTTTATGAAATATCTTCGGTATGAATTTCCATTATAATATCAGGATAACATCCATGGACAGTCCAAATATATCTGTTTCTTTAATTTCTTTGCTATTGAATCGAACGAATAGAATTCCGTTTTGGCTACTGACCTCACATTCACCAATACCCTTAATGATTCGCTCGTGTTGTGATTATTGATTTACTAACCTTAAGTTAATATATTCTTAGACGTAATAATGTCCTAAATGACATAAATAATCAAAGTATCGGGTCTTTTTTACTTTACCCACAACAGTTACTTATTTCTAAAACAGCGATTTATCTTAATATTAAATTAGAGCAGGTGATTAAAGTAATTAAACTGTAAACAAAAATGATAGTTACTAATGATACCTACTGCATCTTCAACTTCTCAAACTGCATTTAAATGCTGGAGATCTTCTTTGGAGAAAAGCAAGCTTCATGAAATATCATTCTCTTCTGCATTTCCGTGTTTTATGCAATATTCCCAACCTTTGAAATGTCTTAAATGCCTCTTCTTCCCATTTAAGAACACGACTCATTTGTACCAGATTCATTATTAACAAAAACTACTTCAACGTTTCTTAAAACCTAGGAGGTATTAGGTAGGTAAACTCCTTTATATATTTTTTTTCTCTTAAACTAGACGTATGTTATTAAATAACTTTATAACATATGTTATTAAATAACGTTAAATAAATCGCTCATAATATCAAAAAGTAACTGGTGTGGGTAAAGTAAAAAAGACCCAAAGTATCATCTGGACTTCCCAAAATAGAATTATTATTAAATTCGGAGAAGGTCCATTTTGCGGCCGAGTATTTACCGAATGAAATGAAAAATATTTTTATTATCCTGGGACTGATGCCCCTTTAGAATAAATTATTGATATATACTTTTTTTCGTGCTTAGAGGTATTTAAAGTGACATAATGGTCACTTTTTTTCTTTATCCCTCACCTTCTCAGCCTTTTCGGCAATGCGGGGTTTTTCACGGGCCAAAGGCGACCTTGGGGATACCAAGTTGTAGAAAGAGTGGTACAGGGTGCAGGGACTTGAATTCAAAAACTTCAAGGTATTAATAGTAGTCAGAAACAACGTTTTAACCCACTCAACCTCCCTCCACTAATATTATGCTCAACTTATATTAGTAATATGATTCATTAAATCATATTATTTTATATTAAACCATTACATTTATAATGGTTATTGATTGTGAAATATGTCTAATGCAGAGGATCTGGATTGGATTCCTGGCCGAGGTTCAATTGATAATAATAAAAATTACCAATTTTCTGTATGTATTTCGGTCCTCATATCAATCTTTTGGTAGATTAATACTTAATTTTTAAAAATATATACTACAAGTGATTCTTTTAAGGGTTATAAGGGCCTCTAAGTATCATTTATGTTCCTATGGCATATTCGCAATAGGTAACTAACATTTGGGAACAATCTACCCATACTACTAGATTCATTTGGAGTAAGACAAACATCTTGTTTCCAAATTGTCTTAAAATAGTAACCTTTTTTTAAATGATCATGAAAAGACTGTATTGTGCGTGTGACATCTGGATACCAGATCCCTCATATTCATCGCAACCTTACAGGCTGTGAAATTTACTAAAACACGAGTCTCCTGTATTGAATCTCAACAGCCCTACCTTATACAAAACGGTTTGGTAACATTTAGATTGCTTTAGAGCAAAAACCAACGAGGGGCTGCTTCTTATGGCTGTGCTCCAATCCAATTATAATAGGCTTGCGCCTCACCTGAAGTGAGAAAATAACTTTTAAAAACAATAAAATGTTAAATTTAATGCAATAAAATTTTAATCTTTAATGATTGTTTCTTCAATTTCATAACCTTTTAAATATGTTACTTGTGTGCTCTAATTAATGTGTGTTTACCTAAAAATCTTTACGTACATAAGCCTGCTGAACTGCAGTGCTTCAAATACGAACAACCTTACTATTTTTTTTTTTTTTTCTAACGGAAAGTATTTATATTATTTATTTTGAAAATACACCAACTAGGGAAATTTATGTGACATCTCTGCAATGCAGGCTAAAAAAGAATGTCGTCTCAGGCCACATGATTTACTGACTTTTCAAGTCTAACTTCACCGACGTGCCACGTAAATCAAGGCGAAGTAATGATGGAAGTTAGTGCCATCTAGATCTGGATTAAGGCTAATATATTAGGTCTTATACCTTTCTGCGACCTCAAGGCAGGGTTGCATTCTTGTCGACAGGACGTGTTTTGTACGAGAATATGTCGAGTGGAGAAGTCTCTTGTAATGATTCAATGTCTACTTTTCCTCATAAAGTTAAGATTTCGTTTACATTACTTTAATAACGGGATTCTCTTGATTATTTTTTAAACAGAGCACATTGTTGTAATTCAGATTCTTTACGAATGCATATTTGTAAACTAGACTAGTCAATCTTCATGTCAAGTAATGAGATCCAGAAACTAATCAGTAATATTTCTGTTCTTATTTCTCTTGAAAACATTGAATAGGTTTTATTTACTATACATGAACTCTATAGTAAGGGAAAGTAGTGCTATCGTGAAAAATTTTGAGCTCAAATAAAATATGAATTTATTATACGAAAATATTTGTTTTACTTTTTACAATCAGAAGTCAATTACATTGCTGAAATGATTTTTTAGAATCGTGTTGCTTATAGATCATTGAAAAGAAAAGAAATGTACGAATTTACAAACCGATGAAATTTGAATGTACTGAATCTAATACACAAGACTTTTTAAGAATTAATTTGAATTAAAAATATATTTAATACTGCCATCTTTTCGAATATTCAAATTTAAAACTCTTTTTACTAAAGAAGAATAAATTAATTGAGAGGAAAAATATTAAAGAGAAAAAAAACGGAGCCTTTTTTTTTATTACGGAGGAGCCTAGCGTCAATTTACTAGTCAGATTTACTTTAGATAAAGCACGCTTCTGTTAAACAATCTCTCTCCAAATTAGCTATTGAGCTGATTATTTATTTTTTGCGACAAATATTTATATTCCAGAGGAAAGAAAAATCTATAATAAAATTATAGACTTTATTAAATTCTTACCTTATTAGCTCATGAATTCTTCATTTATAGATTCATACGTTCATAACATTCGTAAGGGCCCATTCTCTTCAAAATGAAGCAGATTAAACTATACATTTTTTAAATTTTTAATAAAGCCCTCAATGTGGGACATAACATCATTTATTATTATAAGAAAGATTCGTGACCTAGGCAAGCGCAGCCTCCATAAAATGAGCAGTCTTACTTGAAAACTTATGGGGAAAACCCTGGCGCTTGCGCACGATCACGGTAAAATCACCTCCTTGCACTACCGCTGACCTAGAAACACTACTTTCGTATGCCCCCAGCATGCACCCTTCATGAGTTGTAGTAGGTTTTTTTTTCTATTATTCATGCATTCAACGGTAATGCAAAGACCCGGGTTCAATTTCCGATCATGGCCAATTTTTACTCTTCCGATAAAAATTATTTATTCTTTTAAGTATTATTATGTTATTAAAAATAACTGATACTTACTTTTGAACCCATATTGCTGAATAAAATTGGTAGACAAATAAATTATCAGCCTTAAAAGAACGTAGATACGGTAATATTAAATTTTCAAAAATAGCAAGAACATAAAACCATAAGAGACGATAAGCTCATAAATTAAAAAAAAAAAAAAATGAAAATAGAGAGTAATAAAATGAACCACATTCAAGTTATTCCTATATTTATTAACATTAATTTACAAGTAAAACTCATTCTAAATACAGGAGCGTTCTATTTCAACGCTAGGCATTGAGTGCGTTGGCGGATCCAGGGGGGGGGGGGGAGCCCCCCTTTGTAATAACTTTCGTCATTTGAAAATAGAATTCAACTTCACTAAAATTAAGGAAGAAATGTAAAGAAGAAATAATAAGGAGAACAATTAGAATTTTAGTCTTGGAAAAGTAACATAAATGTAAAAATTAGCAGATCCATGGTTAGGAACTGTTTGAGAGATATCTATAAAGTTTTACAACAGCAAAACTTTTGCTCTTTTTTGGATTATTTTTTAAAAATCTTGCCACACTAAAGTCCTTTTCTAAAGTCCGTTAAGCTATAAAGTCCTCGTAGACAATAATGAAACGGACGCAATAATTATAACGACGAATGGAAAAATAAAAATAAAAAACAGGGAGAAGGGTCCCTTTCATTTGCATGCCATCCGCGGTTGAGGTTTCTTCTTATATTTTTTGCGATGAGGCGCGAAATAAGGTGCTAATAAGAAACGGAATGGTTGCCCGCATTATTTTCTCTCGGTCCTTTTTTCAAACCACAGCAGAACCCTCGCCCGGGCTTCCGTTCTCTTACATGCTTTTGTTTCTTTCACGCAGGGATCTTTAACTATACACTGGAGAGTTTCAGGCCAAGTCTCTTGTATGCTTCTTCATTATTATTTATTAGTATTTTCCGTTTGCTATTGCGCTATTCGCATCTAGTAAAATATCACGTTTGAGCCATTTTGCTGATTTTCATCGAAAGTGTATTATTGAATAAGTCGACCTCTCAGCCAGATTTTTTTAACTTTCTCGACTGGGCTAAACATGGAGGATACGAGTGGATTTGGGTGATTTTGGGTTGAAGTGTAAAAATGTGTGTACTTGTCCTGTATGTATGATTACACTGTTTTAATGTTCATGTCAATGTATATAAAACAATTTGGAAAGTACCTTCCATGGAACATTTGCAATTTTTCGTATTGATAAGTATTTTTTATTCTATAAATTTGCCATAATATTTCAATAATTTGCCACACGAACACCCCAACAAACAAGATCCATTTGTGTCCTAAAGGTACTAAATATATTTTTCCTCAGTGGGTTAATATCATCTCAGCAATTTTGAAGTACTATCGTATAAAAAGGATAATGTCTTTTTTATAAATGCACATTCAAATTGGTTACTCACCAATTACTAAAAGGAGTAATGGACTTTGTTAACACCCCTTTGTTATGTCCGTATATAAACAAGATCAAAAAACCATATCAAACAAAGGCGCTGAAGTTCTAAGCGGATTTGTAATCATTCAGAACGTTGTGTATGCTTCTGTGATATGTTATTCATTAGACCTTCAACCAAGTTAAAATGGCTAACTTAAGGTTTGTACCCATGTTTTAGGTGAACTTTAAATTCAATACAAATAAATTAGTCTAATTGTTATTATATCAGGCTCTCGGTTTCGGCTAAAAATTTGGTTTCGGTCAGAACCAAATTTACACAATTAAAACAAAATCACATGACATTACTGGCAAGTCATAATGAAAATATCGTTAACTGCATTATATTTTGAATCAATCCAATCAGTTTGTTGTCAATTTTTTACTAAAATCAAATGTTTGATATTACATTTGATTGTAAATCAAATGTTTAATTACTAATATTTAACAATTATTTATATACTTTTTATGTTGGTTGGTTAAAGTTCAGTATCCAGACCCTTTTTGTCTTTTATTTTGAGGTACGTTGGATTGTAGGCTTCGTCAGGTTTCCCACGATTAAAAAAAAAAGTGAGGCATTCGGTTGTTTGTGGTTGACTGGATTCCAGTCAGTGGACCAGACGAAATAACCTACATTTTTTAATTGAACGGTCAATAAATAAATTGGATCCATTTTTTTGGTGTTTTTTTTTTTATTGTCGTGTCATCTTTCCATGCCTTTTCGTCAGTTCGAGAAAAAATTTAAAGTAAAAATATTGAATTCACCGTAAATTGTCACCTCCTATATCCAGAAAAAGTATATATTTTCTCTAACTATTATTTCAGAAATTTCTATGAAATTGCGTTGCTTTTCATTGTTTCGATACTAGTTCTATTATGTATTTTATTTTACATGATGATTAAATACATTATGAAATTGATTTAAGTAACAATAAACAGTTCGTATTTTTGCCTTAAACTAAAAAAACTTTAGAGAAGAATAAATAAGGAAAAATAAGATCTTTTTCTCATTAATTGATTTAGAAAAAGAAAAAGATTATATGTAGATTCTTCTTTACAATTGACCACCATAAACTAAAAAATGTGCTTTGACTCCCGCTCGCTATGCTCGCTCCACAGAGGTAAATAAATTTCCAAATTCACTTGAGATCTGTGCCACACTAAACGTTGGAAACCCTCAGAAGCAACATAGGGGAACTGGTGCCACATAATTAATGAATAATATTTATGAATAATTTTTTATGTTTTTTTTTCAATTATTTAGTTTATCGGTTATGTTCCGAGAATCTTTAGCAACTCAAAAACTATTTAGCAAAGGTAATTTTCTCTTTTAATCCCTAATTCCGTGAATCTATAATTATAAAAATTAATGATATTTTATCAATTGTAAATTGTAAAACAATACAATACCGCCATTTCTTCTCAATATGTTCTAATTGTTATTTTCATATTATCAATTATCAAAGAAAGAAAAAATATTGAATATTTTTCTTGAATCATTATCAACATATGCCTTTTTTGATTATTTCATTCATTTATGAAATCGACATAGCTTATTATTTTAGATGATTTATGAAATACAAAATCATCAAGGGAAGAAAAACTATTGACAATCTTTGAATTTTTTGTAGATATGCACTTATATTTCTGTATATCAGAACCAGGCGAACCTGAGTCCAAATATTATGATTTTTTATGTTATTACATCATGGTATGTAGAATTTTATCATCTATCTTTTATATCTATTAAGTCATAAAAACTTATTTAATAACAAAAATTCTGTTAAATCACCTTTTGTATTTTTTAAGGTTTCTATATACTAAAAGTAACCACATTATGGCTACTAAATTGCTACAAGAACCCCGGGGGCAGTAACTTACCGTGAGGAGGTTGTTACTACCGTATAACGAGGACTATCATGTGAATCTTGCCCCTGTTGTGTAATGATGGTGATTGCTCGTGCGGTTGACCACCAACACTATGTAGTCGAGATACCATTAATATCCCAGTCTTCCCAGGGCAGTATCATCAACATCAACAATGGCCACTGGCAATTATTTAGCACTATCCTTCCTCCGATCGAATCCAGCATAAAAAGTTTCGAATCTTGATAAATAAAAAGAGTAACATAAAGAACGGAACGTTTGCCACTTAAAATTTCATTAGTTTAGGATGTTACAAAGTTTTTACTTGGCCATAATCATTCTATCATTAAAAAAAACTAATTTTTAATTTAGGTACTTATTGATTCTTATTTATTTTTTATTTTGTTTGTTCCTCCTCGCTAATTATTTCAAGACAATGTATTGTTATTGCCTCTATCCTAGAGATTCATCATTATCCTCTTCTTATATTTTGATTTAAAATTTTAATTATATTAGGTATTGTCGCTTTTCTATCTTCCAATATTACCAATTTTGATTTGTGTCAAATAGTGTTGAATTGATAACAATCCTCTAAGAGGTATTTAACTGTTTGTGCTGTATTTTTTTACAGGTGGGTGCCTCAAACTTTTCAGTGCCTTCATGATCTTGTGACACATTTATTGAAATCTGGTTTTATTTCCTCAAATTTGGACGACTCGATTTTTCAGCTAAATTCCCAGTTTTCTTAATTGGCTTATCCAATCCACTAATGAGCTTAAAATTTTATTGCAGTAATATTTATTGCATCCTGTTGCTAATTAGCATGTGACATGCAAACACTAAGATATTTACAATTGACAAATTCTTTATTGGAATGCCTAAGAATTTAAGATTTATAAGAAAGAAAGGGTTGGTGATGAATATGGACACATTGGTCCGAAATGTAGAAATGTAGATGTATATATTCTGATACTGCAACAGCATGCAATCGATTTAATAACATAAAAGTTGTATTTGTTGGGCGTACCCTGCGCAAACCACACTATTTTCCGTATTTGAGGAGTCAATACATATTACTCCACAATTCATGATTCATGAAAATTCTGGTATCGAAACAATTATCTATAATCATATATAATTTTTATTTTCCTTAAGAATCAAATTCTAAGTAATTGAAGCGTAGAAATGCATAAAGGTCTCAGTGCCAAAAAAAATTAAACCAAGCATTTTTTTTTCCAAATTGTTATATGTGCCAAAGCCATTCTTCAGAAGTAAAAGTAATGTTTTGTTGTTAGAAAAGAGTTCAATGAACGTATGAAAGATGGCATGGGTGTAAGCACTTAACGCATTTCACCCTAGAGGGTATAAGTCACATCATTTCTGCAAAAATTTTCTAAGACACTTATACCCTCATGCTTTTCCACGCTTCAATTATACTCATATTCAGATCATATTACTATACCTTTAATTAATATAAAGGGTATAATAGCACTTCAGTTGATTGGCCTACCAAAATAAATCTAACTAACTACCTTAATATAATGTGCTTTTTCCCAAAATAATAAGAATAATAAGATTAAAAATAAAAAAATCCTTCTGCCCATAAAAACTTAAAAGATAAATAAGAAAGCTACTGTAAGAACTTGGTTTATGCACTTTTGCATATTTATAAAATCAATAATTGATACAAAACGGTGTGTTGTAATAAATAAATAATTTATGAATTGTGAAAGTTTTTATATATTTCCCTAATGTATGTAATTAAGGATATGATTCAAGCTTTGTTGGAAATAATTCGTAAATGCAAATATGAATGTAAGAGTTGAGCAATGTACACGTTTGTGAGCAAACAGAAGCTTCTGTAATCAAGGAAGTGTAAAACCTCTTTAGAATACGTTAAAAGCCATAAGACGTCACTCGCCTTGTAAGAGGAAAAGTTCCTATGCGGGGAATGAAATAGAACACTTAGAAAGGAAAAACTGAGATACAAGTATTCCCATCTTTCAAAGCTAAGTCGTTGGCATTAAATATTAGTTTTAAGTAGACCTGTTTTAAATATGAATAATCATTTAAAACATATCAATTTATTCCACAGGGATTTTTCCTTGTAATGTATACCTATATAATATTTTACCGTGTTAAAATCATATTGATTATGAAGTTAAACAGCAAAAAGTGTAAACTAAAATAAACTTTTTAAAATATATGTTTTTAGATTTATTAATATATCTTTTTTTTTTTTTTTTTTTTTGCTTAACCCTGAAATATCATAGGATAATATGAAACAGTTACAGAAGAAAAGAAAATCATAGAATTATAACTGTACAACGTATTATGCACAAATTGGAGACACTGTTAGAGACGTTTTACCGATTCAACTATTGGAAAGTAAAGGGTCAGTTAGGAGTTCAACGTGGGATTTAGCGAAGAGTGTGAGAGAATTCCTGGAGAAGGGTTTCAAGTGGGGCGAAAACGCTCTCTCCAATCCTCTACGCAGATTTCGTGGGATAGTACGGAAATAGCTATTGTGGTTCAATACGCACTATATGTTTAATCATTGTTTATATATATATATATATATATATATAGTGAAAGAGAGAGAGAAAGAGAGACAGAGAGAGAGAGAGAGAGAGAGAGAGAGAGAGAGAGAGAGAGAGAGAGAGAGAGAGAGAGAGAGAGAGAGGAAGAGAGAGAGAGAGAGAGAGAGAGAGAGAATATAAACACAATATGTATATTTTATTTTTAAAATTGAAATAAAAAAATATATAAGCTCTTAAAATATTTTTTATTATGAGGAAAAATTAATTGATCTTAGTCTCTACTCATTTGATTATTTTATTTTATTTATTACAAACGTTTCGACCTCCAGGCACAACTTCAGTGGGTCTTAAAATAATCACTACATATAATAGGTCGTCAATGGTTAAATAAAATACTTCACAAATCAAGCCAGTTCCTTCATCATATTATAATCAATTATAATAAATAAATAAAATATCATAAATAAATAATAATTTTTGATAATGATTTTTCTATTCAAAAATAAGCAGCAGGTTATGATTTTCTTTACTTAAGATCAAAAGAAAAAAATCGTCTTTTTAGTACAAACGTATGCAGCAAAAAAATTTCTCAGGAGCATTCCAACCTCTTTTGTTCACAAATGGCCACGCAGAACTACTTACTGAACCCTAACTTTCTTAACATTTTTTTGTGTTCTGATCTCCTTTCATTTGAAGTAGTTATATTTCTGACCCTTTTATCTTGGTTGCGTTTACAAATTAGTACTTGAATGTCCCTGGTTAAAATAGTAAAAGAAAAATCATTAAATTCGAAAAATGAAATTCGAAAAATGAAATTCGCTGACATGTGTATGTTTCCTCTTCCGCTTAGCTCTTCAATAGAAACATTTTTTTTATTGGATCATTGTTCCTTGGCATAGGGATCCAAAACTAGAAGATCATAATAAAATATCACAAATAAATAATAATTTTTCTATTCAAAAATAACGAGCAGGTAACGATTTTCTTCACTTAAGATCAAAAATAAAAATCACTCTTGATATAAATCATAAATCAAATGATTCTTAAACATTTTGATTAGATTTTATTTTTTTAATGATCGATTTCAAACATTCCGAGAAGGGTGTTGAAAAATTGACGAGTTTTATCAATATCATCAAATTCTACAACAGAGTTTTTAAAAAATCCAAGTATCGCCAATGAGACTAGTTGAGTTTTTGTCATTTTTCAAATAGTTCTTTGTATTTTTTTTTTTTATTGAAAATTAAATAGACTATATATCATAATAGACTTAATTGAAAATTAAATATTTAATTGAAGATTAAATAGACTCTATATCATAATAGAAATAGGCTCTATATCATAATTCTACGACAGAGTTTTAAAAAAAATCCAAGAATCGCCAATGATAGTAGTTGAGTTTTTGTCATTTTTCAAATAGTTGTTTGTGTTTGTTTTGTTTTTTTATTGAAAATGTCTTATAGAACTTTAATAAAAATATACTGATATTTTTGGTTTTTACTAATCAAAAGAGCACTAAATTTGCAATTCGTTAGGTGTTTTAGATCGCTACAAAAGAGGACAATTCAATAATTAATAAACATAAGTAACTAATTATTAGTGTAATACAAGTAAAGAAGATTTTGATGACTACATTATTGCTATTTACCTGAAGCAAAAGCGTCTTGGGTTATTCTTGTGTTCCAGTTGCCAATCATATGGGGGATAAGTCTAGACCTAGCGGAGGAAGAAAAGCAGGATCTATATTTAGGGATTTATTTTAGGGCCATTGGATCGGATATATATCTGGGGAGACAGAGGGTTCATTGGATAGAGAGAGGGCGATCCTCCCTGAAGGGTATCCTTCCAGGTGGACAGTCACCTCATGGAGCCCTATCAGGTGTGAACAGCACCGGGGTTATTTATCGATCCGCCGAGGAGATATTCGAGTTTTTGAAGGCTCCCGGGCCCCTCAATAACAGCTGAGCTATGTAATAAGAAGGCCGTGGAGGGCTGTGCCGCCAAAGGAAGCATCCCGCCAATTTGCGGCAAGGCACTGCCGTTCCTCTTTAGCGACAGGACCAATGACACCCGGGGAGCTATACCACCATTATCTTAATGGCGGGGGGATTAAGACCTGCTCCTGTCATAGGCGGGGGCACTACTTCAAGGAACGCAGTGTCTGCTCCATGGCTCCGATAGCACCACTAGGGATGTTTCATCGGCTATGTACTTAAGTAATTGTCCATATCATTAGAGTCCATCATCATATGTGTTATCATCTTCAAAATATAATATACCCAATCATACCGTGGGGAGAGTATTACTACTTGGTCGTTTCAAATTCGGCAAAATATTGGTGCTTGCAAGTAAAAATTCTATTTGGTAAGAAAATATTCCAACGTACAACTAGGTAACTGTTGTAGGCTATTCACAGGTACTCTTTAAACATTTAGTATTTAAATACGGTTAAATTAATATAGCTGAAAATAGGTTTGTTTGTTTTGGTTTATTGGTCTACAACTGAATTGGTCATCGATGTCATATAGTTTTCATTTTTATTACATTAATTATTTTTTAAATAAAAACTTCTTTTTACAAATATGTGTATTCATTATATTTCTTTTTTCTTTCTTACTCCTTTATTTTCTTATTTTACTTTTGATTACATATTTATGTTATCGATGCATTTGATTTTAAAAAAGTTAGGGCTAATTCTGTTGTGTTTGCTTAGTTTATTAAGATTTTATTCATATCTTATGCTAGCCATAAACTCATGAGTTAGGCTATGATAAGAGGCATTGTTTCAAAACGTGAAAATTTTTTACAATTTTATTACAATATTAACGTTATTGTGGTGGTTACTTATTGATTAAAGAGGAGTGGGTGAATTTGGTGTGTCGTTTTCCTAATAATTGGTTTGTTTGTTTTAACGTCGTTTGTTAAACGTTTTAAACGTTGTTTGTTGTTTAGTGGCATAAAATCCACTAAGGCTAATCGGACGATGCTACAGTACGAGTCCTAAATTTTGCCTATCCAGGTATAATTATGATAGGGATCTTTAACGTGCCTCTTCTTCTTATACTTCTATTTGAATATAATTCAGAAATGGTATTAAAATAATATTTGATGAAGTCATCACATCCTACTGTAACCGTGAAAAAACATTAATTTGAGTTTTCTTCGAAACAACTGAAATTAGTTACCCAGTCAAAGTGTTCACCCCACGATAAATTGTTACTGAAATCATCAACTTTTTAGTACAAACATATGCAGCAAAAAAATTTCTCAGGAGCATTCCAACCTCTTTTGTTCACAAATGGCCACGCAGAACTACTTACTGAACCCTAACTTTCTTAAGATTTTTTCTTTGTTCTGATCTTCTTTCATTTGAAGTAGTTATATTTCTGGCCCTTTTATCGTGGTTACTTTTACAAATTAGTAATTGAACGATCCTGTTTAAAATTGTAAGAGAAAAATCATTAAATTCGAAAAATTAAATTCGCTGACATGTGTTTGTTTCCTCTTACGCTTAGCTCTTGAAAAGAAACTTTTTTTTTATTGGATCATTGTTCCTTGGCATAAGGATCCGAAACTAGAAGATCTGCTCGAGTGCCGACCTTGTGGTTTTCTGGGAAGACATTGCAGTCAGCATCTTGTTCCAACAACTCAACTTATCCTCCGCCTAGTTCCAGGTAGACACGTTTGTGTTGATTGGGAGCAAGAAGCTTGAATCAACGGTTTCTACATCAACAGACTGCGCTAATCTTCTGCCTTGAGAAACTTTTAATAGAATTCTGCTAATTTACAATGTATGAATAGGTTTTAAGTATTGTTCGATGCACTTATACGGAAATGAACTTGTATACACTTGAGACAAAAGAAAAGAAAAAATCTATTATACTTAACTTATAAAGTACTGGTTTCGGTCCAATCTAGATAGTTTTACTGAATACCTTAAAGGTTTAAACCGAAACTCTTTTCTGTCTTCTATATTTTTTCAGCAAACAATAATGCGTATGAGTCGAGGACTGCTTGAAGTTCGAACGACAGATCTATTTATTTACTTTAATATGATAGTGAAGTTAGTCGAACTAATTGAGAAGATAGCTTGGAATACTACCAACACAAAAGGAATACAATACAGTGTAGTTCAAGTGCAGAGAAGGAAATGTCTTTCAGGGTAATAGAACAGTGCCTAGACAGTGTCATGGGACCATTAGTTGTGACTCCATCTCGTCCTGGGCAGTTTTCCCGACTGTTGGGGAAAATCGAACCGCCGTTGAGCCGAACATCAGGAGGCCGACGCCTGGCATTGTTCCATTATCTCTAGTGGTTACTTTTATCCCCCCTCTCTGTTTCCTCCCTAACAGTGAGACAAAAGGGATCATTCCGGGACACGATGAACAAAGCGAGAGCGAAAATACCTCTGTGATTTGTTTATTGAGATTAGTCGAAGCAGGAAACAATAAATTTGAATACTTACTTATTTTTCTAGAGTTTTCTATAGAGGTCTGAATTAATATTTTGACAAAATAATAAACATATAATAAAGCCTAGTTAATGATATACTTTAAATTTCAGAAGCGAGGGGGGGGGGGGGCGCAGAGTATGACTCAACTCAATTCCGGTCATCAGTATATGAAGTGAGGCCCCGCATCATTTAACATAAAAACCCTAAGTGCTAACTAAATACAACAGTTTTGCATGAGAAAAGACCCATTAAAATATTAGGTTTATTAAATATGCTGACATTTAGACTATTAATACCAGTTAATTGGGAACATTTACTTTCTCACATGCCTGATTGCGGCTGGGACTTTAAAGGAACACAGATTAGATTTCTCACCGTTTCTTAATGAACCATTACCATCACATTCAATACAGATCGCTCCATTACCATCATTACACCTGCGTGCCCCACATCCCTCAGGTCTCTTTTCCGAGCAAAATGCTAATTAAGATAAGGCTGCTCCCATCCCCAGGAAGGGCGAAAGTGATGAGCCTTTCTCCGTCCGCAGTCAACGGCGGTCTTTCACGGCCCCCTATTAGAGCGATAGTTATCGAACGGCAATCAGGCTATCGATTACTGGCATTACTCCGTTTCCTTCTTCAGCGAAAGAAAGCGGGAAAAGTCATTTCTTATCTCTTTGTATCGCACCATCTAATCGAGAAAACCACTCTTCGCTAAAACAGTGAATAGGAGAGGTCGGCTATCTGATGACGAATGCTAATTTAAAAGATGATTAAACAATCTGATGTTTTTGCGGTCAATTGCTTTACATCGTTGGGTAGTTATTGTTTATCTTACCCTTATGAGAGTAAGGGCGTAGCAATGCATCGGCCACGCTATTATCTGCACCATTAGAAATTACTGTCGTAATTGTTATAGCTTACATTCTGCAGAGAGCAGCGGGTGTGTTGACCTTCTCAGCCCGCATCGTGGTAGCTCTACTGAGCACCTCCACTATCTGCTTTATTAGCCAACGGACCCCCCGTTGCCAAATAGCACAGATATTATATATCAGTGGAGCAACTCGGGGTGGCAAATGGCCTGACACTTTCACCTCCATTCTGTCCAGTGGCGAATAGATGCGGTTATGCAACAATATACATTAATATCTGAGATAATATCTGCCGGGCCAGTAGGTGTATAGGTTCACTTTCATAACAGTAGACCGCGTCTGATAAACAATTATATATGAAAAATAGAACGTTATAGAAGTGGAGCAGATGGAGATAGCTGGCCGGAGATGTGAATCAGAACGGAGTAGAGAACCGGAGGAACAGGAAGTGGAGAGGCCTCGAATCCAGACCGCAGTGTCATGGAGGCAGTGGTTTGCAAAACCATTAATGGCTGCCCACCGTGTCCTTTTTATGTGCGTTTTTGTGTTCGGTGCGGCCGATCCAGAGAGTGCTGCAGATGAAGAAATACCTTCTGGTCGGTGTATTACTGTCATTATGTTTACTCAATAATTTTGAATTGCCTTCAATTTTCCGCACTGTTTCACCCTATGCCGTTTCCCACATCAGAAAGTATTCTGTCCCTTCATTTCGTTACCTTGGTATTTTCTCGCCTTGTCCGAAATTATACTGCCGCAGCCAAACATTAAGACAATACGTTTTTAAACCCTCTTAGTTCTTTTGCAATCATTTCCTTATGATTTGAAAAAATAGCACTTACAAGAAGCCTTTTATCGATTTACATATAAGATAATGGATATATTCATGGTTATCAAAAACACTTCAGATATACAACAAGAAAAATTAATTATCATACATTTTGAAAGAACATTAGAAAACAAATAATGCCTATGGTTTTTACAAATATAAATATTACTCGAGTAAAATAGTTTTTTCCTGATGGTCTGATTTAAGAGAAATAACTATTTTTTATGGGCGATAAGACTTCTTTTAAGTCACTTTTTCAGACTAAAAAAAAATATACCCGTAAACAGATTTTTTTGAGGGAAATAGATTAAATAAAAATCACAATTTTTTTTTTTTGAGATTTATTCTTTTTTTATCAGTCATTATTTCGTTGCAAGAGCAGAACTTGCAAGCTCGTCTAGTCACGAAGCTTTACGACGCGGGCCAAAATCGGCCTACGTGAAATCTTTTTAATTTTTTTTTACTTTGGTATTATGAAGAATTGAAGTGATATTGATTGATGATAGCCGTGTAACCTTTCCTTTCCAGGTTCTCGAACAAAATCTTGATAATCCAGGTGAAGTTGGACCGGCCCTACAATTATTAGTTTAATCTGTCCCGTGTGCGCTGAGCCAGGCAACAGGTTTCGTCGGTGAAAACAATCTCCATCAGATAATGCCCTACTTTGTCAAAACCGTTTCCATCATCCTAATAGCCGTATTACTTAATACTTTGGAAGTTGGAATTCCAACTACCAACAGAACCTTCTAAATTGCCGTTATTATTCAATGCCTTTTCAAATCCAATAATCAACAATATATCTTTGATGCGCGGTCATAAGGGCTTAAGTCAAAATTTTAAATTTTTCAGGAGAGCAACAGCAAAGTTCAAAACATTATGTAAAATCTAATTATTTATATCATAAAATAATTAGAAAAATCATATGTTATTTTCATAAAAGAATATAGTTTGACTTAAGACCTTAATACCAACCGATAGCTCTGATTTCGTGCTGTAATATTACGAAACAATCTCCAAATGCACAAATAGTGACGTAAGACCTTATTACCGCGCATCAAAGATATATTTTAAGGGTGTATGAAAGCTTTCAAAATTATTTACCTTCACTACAAAGTTTGTATGTTATTTTTCTTTTTTTGTAATATAAATATTCAGAACTTGTGTCAAGAAGGCATTCACCAAAAATGGCCTCTTCAATCTTGCTTCACGAACAGTTCTAAATAGAAATCTGATTAAAGAATTTGGGTGATGACAAAGACCCTGATGAAATTTGAATGAAATGGAATATAGGACATGTGCAATGTTTTAACACGTTCACGCCGGGGCTGTAATTCATGCTCCTCGCCCATTGGCGGCTGAACTTAATGATTTTCACTCTATCTGACGAGAGTTATTCAAGAGCATTATGCAGTATTCTCAATAAATAAAAGAAAAAAATGCAACAATAATAAAATAAACAATACAATCCTACCTCGTTATACATCGTCCTGGAAAGTGTCCGATGCGGCGATCTAGTGCGAGCCACCAGCGGTACAACCAGTGGAACGTGTTAAATGATTTTCGATGGTTGTATAAAAGTGGAATAGACGTCATCTAATGACTGAATTTAGGAATCAAATCAGAACCCTTAACCATATAGACTTTTTTTTTTAAGATTTGCTGATTGTGCAAAAATATTCTAGCTAGTGATGAAGAATTATCTTAAATAAAAATAAAATCAAGAAGTTGAACTATCTTAACCGATTGAGAGAAAAAGTTGAAAAGGAGATGTACATGTCAAGATTCCCTCCAAATAGGTATACTTGAATTATTAAATCTATTGATACGAGGGATTAATTTATTGTTTTTATGGTTCAAAATTGGTTAGTTGAATATCGCAGTTTATTTAGTCACTCCCCCCTCCCCTACAATTCAACCGACAATGTTGAACTGATACGATTCAATACAATCTTTAACAAATAGAAAATCAAGATGCGTAACTAACTTAACGGGTTCTATCAAAATAACACCTCCTTGATGATTCGGTGATCGGATCCTTCAAGCCAACTCGAGTACGCCTCTATAAGGAACCTATTTAAGTGTTAATGATCCAATTATCTATCACAAAAGCTTCATCTATTTCTTCATTTTATGACCTTTTAACGGTAAAGTAATAAAATAAAACTAATACTAATTAAAAAAAAAAAGTGTCGCCTATAGTAATTTTATTATACATTGGGATTCAACTGTCGTTTTATTATAGGTTGGTGAGGGTTCATGTATATGGAACAGCCAGCTTAAGGATTTCTTTTGTAAGGACCTGTGTCCTTTCTCATCGTGAGAATGTGCTGGAGCAGCCTGCCTCACGGAACTGTCAATGCTTTTCCGATTCGAGAGAATTTCCCCTCCGCCTTCAGGAAAATTATAATTTTTCAAAATTTTATAATATTTTTTTTATTTGTCAATGTTCACTCAAAATCTTTATTTATTTTTTAATATATTACTTCTTATTAAAAAAAAAATATGTAAGAATTAAATCTTGTTTTTTAGGTGATTTGTATATAATATTTATATAGCGTAAATATATAAGCTGTTCAGTCTATTATCTTCAATAAAGACCTAACTGATCCTATTGGAGTTCGTTAATTCACAAGCGCTATTGTTCAATTAAATGACGTACAGTAGGATAGTACGAGGCCGACGTGATTATATGTGGGCCAAAACAATATAAAAAAAGATCTATTACAATTTTTTATAACATTAATAATTCTTAACCCGGTATACACTTATGAAATAATTCTCATGTCCTCCTTAAACAATTCTTAACCATTTTTTTTTATCCTACATGAGGCTCTCTGAGCTAAAAAGAGATTGAAAAACCTAGATGTTGGAAATATATTATGTATATAATATACATTCTTAGATGTTATATTATCTAAGGATAATATAACTTTTATCAATCAATACTTTTTTAATACAGCCAAAATTGATAACATAGTAATTTTCAAGATCATTCATTGTATCTGCCTAGTGCCTTATAACAAAAATAATTCTTAAAAGGTATTTTTTGCTCAATACCTTTTAAGAATTATTATTAAGTTAATTTATCCGGCGAAAAGTTTCAATAATGTTATCAAACTTATTCATTGTCATTTTAAAAAGTATTTCCCTAGATCATCGTAGGGTTTTCCCACCAGGGATAATCCATAATACCACCACTTATTAGTATAAGAGAATAGATTTTTTTCTAATGTAATTACAATTTTGGTAAATTTACATTCATACAAGTTTCAAATTTCAGACAGAAAATATATAAATATTCATTTTACGAAACAAGAATTTGTTTAGAATTTTAAGATTGAAAATACTTTCAATGAAAAAGTAAGCTTAATTTTTGACTCATGATCTCTAATCAAATTCGCCTAGCTTAATTTCGTAAACTGTACATTTTCAGCCTAAAAGTGGCAACTCATAAGCAACATTGTGAATACTTAAAAAAAAAAATCTCTATCAATTAAGTGGAACCATGTGCCCTAAAATAATGGAAAACCATAAAAATACTACATGAACTGATATACAAGCGAACCCACTAGATTCAAATAGAATTATTTTTCTTGATTGTATTCAGTAAAAAATTAATTTAAAAAAAAGTGGCTCACGAGATTTCCCGTTTTTGGAAACGCGGAAAGTTAGTTTTTGAAAAATTAAAAGAAATTGATGAAATAAACTGTTATTCTAAATATAAAATTTTAAAACCTTTTTTTTCTATACTTAAAATTATACAGGCAGTTTTAGCTAGTTAAAAATAATTCTAGCTATCTATTTATCCTCCTTCCACTGATGGTCTACAGATGGCATGTAGATCGGAATATAGTGTACTGACGAGATAGTTAGTAGCTGAAAAACCCGATGTAATAGTATCCTTGAAAAAGCCTTTCAACGAAGACGAAGCTGTATTGATTCGAGTTGTACTAATCAAGGAACGACAGTACCCCGTGGGCACATTCAGGAGCTTTATTAATTACGGTAGTCATTGCCTCCTATATATCATTGGCCATTATACCGGCCGAGGCAGCCATTACAAAATGTTAAAAGGAAGAAGACAGATAACGTTAACAAACCCCTGGCGGCCATCGTTCCCTTTTAGCTCCCAAAATTACTGTTATCAATCGGTAAAACATATGAAGGGAACGGGGGATCCATTTAGAGGATCTCTTCTCATGGCTTTAGATCGCGTTGCTCTCTGGTCTTTCGCTGCTTCCATGATAAAGGCAGCTTTCGACGAGTTCCCAGTTTTTGAAATGGTCTTACGAGACGCATTAATATTATTATTACTTTAAATTAAAAATTTTTAGCTCTGTCCAGTTCATTTAGCCCAGATGAAGACCTGTTTTGTCAGGTCAAAACGTGGGCTACAATAAAATAGTTTAATACTATTTTAATACTTTATTGGGTCAGGTCAGAATGATTTGTTCATTTATAGTTACTTCATAAGTTCATAATGATATATAATAATAATAATAGTTCATAATAAGTTCATTTTTTTTTTCTTAAATCATTCTAACAAGTAAAGATCCTATTTTATTCTAAAGATCCTATTTGTAGATTTTTTGACCGCCACACAGAACTATTCTTGTTTTTTTTTCTTATAATTTTTTTGTTCCTATATAAGTATAATTAGGTAGAGGTCTTTAATAATATAAGGGTCTACGAATCGACCTAGCTTCTTTCATTTAATCTAAGACAAGAATTTTTTTTTTACCATAACTCAGTACTGCAAATCATTAAAAAGTAATTTAATTAATTATTACCTCAAATAATTAATAATGTTGCGGAAACTCTTTGCATTAGATTCTTTCGATCACATTAAAGTAATAAAAGCTGTATAAGGGAAAGATTTTTATTAATATAAATCATATAATATAACTAAGGAATTGTATTCATGCCATAAAATTGGACAATTGAGCTAAGTACATTTTTTTTAACAATTGCTTTGTGATCGGTCGCACACAAATAATACAGCAAGTCTTATACAATGAATTTTACTTCATGATGGTGTTGAATTTTAACCATCGCAATTACATTATAAAATAAATTACTGATAAATAATTCTAATTAGCTTATAAGAACCCATTTACGAACACACATAAATAAAATCTGTAATTTCGCCCTTATCGAATTGTGGGGGTTTTCAACTTTACAACAATTAACAATTGAACATTCATCGAAAACCTAACTTAAAGTAATGCTTATTATCATTAGATATGCTTACATCTAAACTTTTAAATTTGCAGATGGTTGCATTTTATTGTGTAACATTGAAAAACCTCCTCACACATTGGCGGAACCAGGGGGAAGGCTGTGGGGGCTGCAGTCCTCCCTTTTAAAAAACTTGTCATTTAAAGATAAATTTAACGTTACTAAAAGTAAGGAAGTAATGTTAAGAACAAATAATATGCTAATAATAAATAACAAGTAGAATTTTAGTTGTGGGAAAGGAAAATAAAGGTAAAAAAGCTGATTGACACAGCCAGGGGAAGCCCTGTGGGGATGCAGCCCCCCTTACAACCGGATCCAGCCGGCTGCAAATCATTAAAAAGTAATTTAATTAATTATTACCTCAAATAATTAATAATGTTGCGGAAACTCTTTGCATTAGATTCTTTCGATTACATTAAAGTAATAAAAGCTGTATAAGGGAAAGATTTTTATTAATATAAATCATATAATATAACTAAGGAATTGTATTCATGCCATAAAATTGGACAATTGAGCTATGTACATTTTTTTTAACAATTGCTTTGTGATCGGTCGCACACAAATAATACAGCAAGTCTTATACAATGAATTTTACTTCATGATGGTGTTGAATTTTAACCATCGCAATTACATTATAAAATAAATTACTGATAAATAATTCTAATTAGCTTATAAGAACCCATTTACGAACACACATAAATAAAATCTGTAATTTCGCCCTTATCGAATTGTGGGGGTTTTCAACTTTACAACAATTAACAATTGAACATTCATCGAAAACCTGACTTAAAGTAATGCTTATTATGCCGGCTGGATCCGGTTGTAAGGGGGCTGCATCCCCACAGGGCTTCCCCTGGCTGTGTCAATCAGCTTTTTTACCTTTATTTTCCTTTCCCACAACTAAAATTCTACTTGTTATTTATTATTAGCATATTATTTGTTCTTAACATTACTTCCTTACTTTTAGTAACGTTAAATTTATCTTTAAATGACAAGTTTTTCAAAAGGGAGGACTGCAGCCCCCACAGCCTTCCCCCTGGTTCCGCCAATGTGTGAGGAGGTTTTTCAATGTTACACAATAAAATGCAACCATCTGCAAATTTAAAAGTTTAGATGTAAGCATATTTCTGAAAGTTAAACTGTATAGATGCAAGTATATTTCTGCAAGTTAAAATATACATATGTTAATATTCGTTTGCAGGTCGAAATGTATTGATACAAGGTATTGATACCGAAATATTCAAGAAGCATTAACGTGTATTAAATTATTTTACGGGTTTAATATTTCATAATATTAGTTTTAAGTACTGAAAATGGTAATTCGCCAATTACTTATGGTTGTAATTCATAATTTGATACGAATTTAAGGAAAAATTGAGAATACTTAAAATGAAATCAAGTATTTGTTGAGTTTACAATAAATTTATTATTACAAGTAAATATATTTAATATAATAAAAACCAATTGCAGACATAATCAATATATTTTTATAAGATTAAACATCTAGTAAATAATCTATTTTATTACTGTAAATGTACCTTTCATATGCTTATGGTAATTATAATAACTCTTCTAAGACTTTTCTTTACGCACTTGTTCAATATTTTCCTTTTCTTTACGCATGGGAAACAATGGACAAATTGTAATACTTGATCTGTTAAATATGGCCCCAGGCCGCCGTAGTTTGGCTTCCGGAGGCGTCAATAAATAACTCGGGGTGGGTGTGAGCGACCAAAAAATGAAATTTCTCATACGACCCTGGGCCTCGACAAAGCCGCAAGATTAATCTTCTCTTTTAGGGCTACCTTCAATGCCCTCCTTCCCTATAGGGAATATGTCAAGCAGAAATTATAATATTCAGAAATATTGAAAACACAAGTAAATTCAAGTGTTACATTTCTTCATGTTTTCAAATATAGTAATTTGGAATGAATATAATCTAAGTATATGTTTTGTTTTATTTTTTCTTAAATCAATATCATTTTTCTAAATTATTTAAATATTAAAAAAAAAATAAAATAAAAACTGTACCACTACAAAAAGTCTTGTGTTTAGTTTCGGTAAGGAAGTAAGTACTGAGTTTCAGTTGTCATACAAGGAGGTAATTTGACCGTGATCCCGTTCAAATACCACCTTAATTTTCAATTAAAGAGTCCCCATTTTATAGAGGCTGAATGTGCTCCAGGAGGGGGAGAAAAATAAAAAGTCCAGAAGTATTAAATACTGCGAAATAATTAATATGAATATATACTTCAAACAATTAAATTTATTTACTTCTAAATGCCTCACCGTGATCCTTCATCAAACATATTATATATATATATATATATATATATATATATATATATAATTTTTTTTTCCTTTCTTTTCTTACGTAGTAACCCTACGTAAGAAGCGTATATTTGAAATGATGTCATGCTCTATGCCTTAAGGGCATTCTACATGACATTACATTATTACATTACATTATATACATGACAAGAGTATATAGATTTATATTTATATTTACAGTAAAAATATATATATTTATTGAATAATCTAAACTAAAAGCAAAGCAAAACTCAATGTTCGGAATCAAAAATTATCCTTAAAATAAAACAAAAGTTAAACTGCATGCATATATATATTTCACGATTAGGTAAACAATATAAAATGAATACTAAGTTTCAAGATGATATTTATGCATTGATTAGTATGAGAATATGGATTATATAACTTAAACCGTAGAATATTCTCTATAAGAATGAGAGGATAAAGGGAACCTTACACAGGATGAAACCATCTAGACGGATAAACAAACGGCTTCAAAGCGGAATCACTTTAACATACTTGTAAACCATTATCGCTCGAGGTTAAGGTATTTCATCTAGTTAGGTGAGAGAGAGCTTCCTCCGAGCAATCCATTAAAGCATTTCTTAAGTTCCAAGGAGGATGCCACAGTTGTTGGTAGGTGATCACGCGAGTCACTCAAATAAAGCAACTTCGAATAGTTCAGCTATGTAACATTTAGAGCAAGTTGGGCATAGTCCCTGATTATGAGAGGCTCGTGCAATGCTTTCAATTAATACTATAAAGATTAAAATTTACGGAAAAAATAACATAGAGGAGCTACTGGAACTATTACAGCATATATTGAAAATATTACGAGGAATCTCAAAGCTTGATTATTTTTTTTTTTTAAAAAACACCGTGACCATTCATAGAAGAAAACTTAATTTGTTTCAGAATTTTTAAAAACTTCTTGACTCAACAGTTCAGTTTAGAAGCCCGGGACTTAAATTTGAAGTAAATGCTTAATCCAGGGAATTCAAATATAAGACCTTCCCACCTTTAGAAAATGAAAGAATATTGAGAAAACAACCGTGATATTCATACGGTATTAAATATTGTAAAATGACGGACATATATTTCCTATTATGTACTATTCATTAACAGTTTGTAAATATTTTATTTTATTATTATATTATATTAATGGAGATTATTCGTATGGACTTATTTCTTCGAAGGAAGTTGTTGATAAGATCAACTTCCCATGGTTTTCACCGAGTATTCGTCGGCACTTCATATAGCTTTTAACTAACATTATAAAATAATATAATAAATTGAAAATAACATTTCGGCAATATAAGGTTTTCCTAAAGTATTACTTATTATTATACTATTAGTTAGCTAGAAATGGATAAATATAAATCTTAGGCTTGTTTCTTTCTGACGGATCCTGCCAGTTTAGGTAGGTTGTCTAAATCTCTTTTCCTTCGTCTTGGGTCGAAATATGTTGACAGAAAATTTGGAGCTTGTGGATGTAATGATTAAAATCTATTAAAAAAAAAAATTTTATTTGAATCGTTTTTTCTTGATTTCGTTCTGATAAATCGAACTTTCCTGATTGTGCCGCACTATCAGGATGGACATTTTTCTTTATCAATTTATAATTGATTTTATAAAATCTTTCCTTTTACACGTACATGTAATTAAATAAAACAATACGTTTCCAAATCTATTTAGACCGTTCCTCTAAGTAACACCAACAAAAATGTCGAACATATAATTAGAGTTCAAATTAGTAACAACGTTACGAACAGTACTAGCAGTGACAGAATGGTACTCAAAAGTAACCTTATGCTTCATGTCCAAGGCAAAACTAAGATACTATTCGATCGCTTCTTATATCTAGTCTGAAATGGAACAACCCAGAAAAATCTAGATCATTCCAAAACACCTGAATACGTAATAATTCATGAATGTAACCGTTCCACGCAATTCTAGAACTTTTTTAATGTAACAGAAATAAGTATCTGTTTTTGCTTCACGTCAAAATATTATGATTATAAGTTTCTCATAAATAATTAAATTAAAAAACATACATTTTGTTATTGATTTTCTCGGCAATGCAGATGTTTAATTATGCAACTTTCGCCTACTGGAGGCATCAGTAATTCCTGCAGAAGTAATTATTGTTGCTACAGTCTATCACTTGACGGATCTGAAAAAACAACGGACAGAGGACACAGCGCAAAAGGAGGAAATAAAGGAGGCTGTGGATAGATGTAAAAGAATAGCCCTCGTTATAGGGCGGTGCTTAGTGCTTCGTATTGAATGCAAATCCTCAGGGCGATCACATCTCCGCCGCCAGCCAAAGCTTGCTCAGAATTTGTTGTCCCAGGGCGCTCGCTATAGCAGCCGCGTAATGACTCTTTAATCTTCTCATCATTCCAGAAAGATGGCGCGCTCGTTTTCCGAATAGATCTTAACCTCGCTCCATTTTTGTTTCCATTAACGTTAATGCCTTCCAGCATAACCGCCTATTAGAAGCTCTTTACGCACTGAAAGACACGTGAAGGTTTAACCAAGGCATTGCGACGTGAATGCCGCCAAGTTCACCTTGTAGTGAATGGAACACTATTTTCCTTTCATTCATGTCCAGCAAGAGTTTATACGAGAGGAATATTTTTTATATTCTTTATGCAAATATTTCACTTAAGGTGAGATGCGGTGTCGAATAAAAGCGCTATTCCAAACATGAGTGTTAAAAGCATCTCCTCATAACTCGGTTTAAATAAAAAAGGCAGTCCATGGAGGTTTCTCATCTATCTAGCTTGCAGATAAGATTTTTATATCTATACTTTTAAATTTGTAGATAGTTGCATTTGGGTGAATGTACTCGAAAAACCTGTACTTGTTAACTTGTAGACAACTATAAGAGAAATCGTTGCATGTCAATTTGCAGAACCCTTCTTGCTTTTCTACGTAATCTATTGTTGAAAATTAATCTATAATATTTAGTAAATCAATCTATTGTTGAAAATATTTGAGTTTCGTTTGAGCGTGGAATCCTAACGACTAAATCATGTTTCGATATTATATGGAAGTATATTATACTTTTTAGGGTGGAAAAGGTTTTGATGGTAAGTTGAATTCCACATTTTATTTAATGTGTCACTCTCCCACTATGAATTCCTTCCTAAAAACAATGCAAATTTGTATTGCTATTGTAATTTGTATGAAAATTAATCTTTCTTGAAAATATTTAAGGTTCGTTTGAGGGTGGAATCCTAACGACTAAATCCTGTTTCGATATTATATGCAAGTATATTTGCCTTTACCGCGGATACGGTTTTAATGGTAAGTTAAAAAAAAAAAAAGTACTGAGTAATTTCTATTCCAGATTTTATGTATTGTGTCACCCTCCCACTACGAATTCCCTTCATATAAGCAATACAAATTTAGTATTCTTAATAATGATGATTTAAATTCTTCAATCCTATTCGATTACTCCAGCTTGATTAAACATCAGTGTTTAGCAAATACAGCGCGACAGACGATAAAGTAGCTTGTGCAAGAGCATGTCGAAATGGGAACAATAGGACTGCAGAGCTGGTCAGAGGTTAGACTAAGTGGATTCTATCTTTGTCAATGCTAGCAAAGCTTTTTCATTATTATTATTATTAAATAAAACGATACGAAATTAAAATAAAAAGTTTAATCAAACTATTTTCTTGATTTAAAAATATCTTCCGTGTTAAGTGCGTATATTATAAATCCCTGCTTAATTTTGATGATTTGTCTATATTCATCGAACAGCATCTATATCTATAATAATGTAATTTGGTTAACATTTCCTATTAAATTTTGTTTTTAGTTCTAAAAAATAATAAATGCACAACGATTCCTTCAGCCTACGTTGAAAATTTAAGTATTTTTTAAGTTTAATTAAATGCCAAATGAAACACCATTCATCAAGATTAAATAACCGTTTTCCTATTCTTTTTCTTTTTCTCTCTCTTTTTTTAATTATCAGGGCCTTTTGTTTTGACATAAACGAACTCAATTACTTTATGCAAATTGTCTTTAAAAGGTCAAATTATTATTAGCGCTCCTTGCTTCCTCCCAATTTATTCAAGAATATCATCAAAGAAATTATTGGCATTTAAAAAAGATTTGAATTAATATAACAGTAATGAAATATTGGTAGGTCCTTCATTCTCTTTAATATGTAGTTTGTTATGGTAAATTTGAAAAATCCTTCAGAGCTCAGGCAAAAATTCCCTCTTTTTTCATTTGTCATTTTCCTACGTTTGGAAAAACCGATCGTTCATTTTTTTGAAACAAAAGAACTATTCTAAAACCAGGTGCGAATTTAGTACCAAATTTGAGGGGGGTCACGTGACAGCCCTCTTTTTTAAACCTTTTTACGAGATTATTTCCTTACATCAGGAAGGACTGCGATCTAAACATTTAGGATTTAGTAGCTATGTAATTTCACTTTTTTTTTAATGCAAACAAATTTAAACAACCAAAATATTTCAGGCGGATCATGATACCCGTGGCTAAGCTCCAAAATATTGTTTGAAATTTAAAAATATTCGGGAGACAAAAAACAAAAACAAAGTTGTAGTTATTTTATTCTTAATTTACGAATTTGATTTTAAAGGTATGGATGTATGCATATACTGAACTTGAAAACTTTTTTTTTTAACATTGCAAACAATAAGTGATGATATTTATTTCCCTAATGAACATTTTCAGCAAAGTTCATTTGTGGGTTTTGAATATTCAAATTTAATTATTTACAAAAATAACGCGCAGAAACAAATTCATTTCGTTTTCTTTTATACTATTACAATAAAAATATATAATATTACATTGTAAAAAAATACAATAAAAACCAAAACAGAATTTGAAAAGCTTTTTAGAAACATAAGAAGTATCGAGATGAATATTTATTAGCTAGCTACCTTTGCATTGGATAAAATTTGAGATTAAACGCTAGAACTAGGGTAAATAACTTCCATTGCAGGAACGGACCAACGGTTTCGCAATTATTTTTTTACAAAGTAAAATTTTCATTTTACTCATATAAAATTCCAGCAGATGTGGTCACCCAAATATTTGTTATTAATAATAATTTAATTATAAAATGTTGTAAATATATATACAGATATATATATATATATATATATATATATATATATATATATATATATATAGTGTGTAATTTTTTTTAAATGGTAACCACAAATAAAGAAGAGCCGTGGTAAAGACCAGATCAGTAGGTAGGGTGAGATGGCGGACACCGCGGGAGCTCGGAATTAAATTGCTCCTTTGTCTTAGCTTCGCAGTCCCTCTTCCTTCTGTCTCCCTTTCCTTCTTCGGCGTGTCCTCTCCTAACAGATCCTTGTATTCTACACTCTTTTGTCGGTACAACTTCAGTTTGCCCTTGTTTCTTTTGAGCGAGTTTCCCCCAGGAAAATTATAGCCGGGAGGCAAGACAATTCTCTGATGGGGGGGGGGGGGGGAGGCGCCTCTAAAGTTCGGTGGATGTCCCTTCAAGGCCGGCTACCGTGATAACTTATTGTATACAACATTAAAACTCAGGATTAGGTTTAGGAGGTTTATGACCGAGCGAATTGCGGCAGCAAACATCGAAAGCGACGTTGATTCGAACAAGACTCGGTATGGATGTAATTTAAAATATAAATACGTCGATTTAATTTTCAAGTATATCGATATTTTCTTCCTATTATCAGAATATCTTGTTCAAATGTTACTATAAAAAATTAACATAAATAGAATAGAACAAGCTGAAGAAAAAAATGTAAAAAAAATGGATAAAAATAAATTCTTTTTATTTAATAGATGCTTTCTAAATTCTATCATCCCCTTTCCAAATTCCTCATGTTCTGGCCGGTTGCTGAAATGCTGATTTACATTACAATGATATCAATTTTATCAGTTTAATTTACTCTTCATTTTATTATTGAATTTGATTTAATATTAAAATATAACACACAATTATTTCTTTATTCCAGCTGAACTTATTGTGAGCGGGGAATTCAAGATCATGAACGAACCATTCAGATCTTCACTGTACAATTTGTTCTCCCCCGACTTCAAACAGCTCTCGAAGCGAATAGAGAATGAAGTAAGAAAATATATCATACCTTTTTATATATTTTATTAATACAAAAATTTTGTTATCACTTAGGTTTCTGAAAAACAGTAAATTAAAAAAAATTAAAAACTAAACTTGAATTGATATTTCAAGACCATTAAACGCTTCTGATTCCCTTTGCTATCCAGAGGCCTATGAGCACTTCAATCACTTGCCGCCTACTACACCCCTGATTAAATTACACACTACTAAAAATATATCCCTCCATTATAAAATCCAAGTTTGCCAAACCATCCATAAATGTTTGTCAAACGTATCTTTTTCTAAAATGTATAGGAAAGGTACAAGGGGAAAACACCATCAGTAAAAAAAAAAAAGCTAATTTTTAGAAAAACACATTTGAATGTTTTTCATTTCAGGGATGCTCGAAAAATAAACTACATAAATCCATCTAAAATCATGTCATTAACTTATATTTTTATAACTATAAGATTTTAAAAAATGCAATTAAGTTTTTTTTTAAATATTCTTGAATCAATTCTGTTCAGGTAATTCCACGTCACTTTCTCCATTTTGAACATTGTCTCATGTAAAATTTTGGTGTATCTTTGCCTCTAGACATTCCAAGAACTGAGATAAATGAAGGAAGTTGTGATACTTTTCAGCTTTTATTGGAAGTTTTCCACTATATACATTTTGCAGTGGCTTAAGAAGAGTATGAAGTTTTCTTTTTTTCTCGAGTTTTTTATCTGTTTTTTTTTTTTCTGAATCACTAAAGATGTATACATCCCAAAAAAAACCAAAGTCTTGATGTAGTATCTGTAACATAATTTATGCAATGACTGATGTGATTTTTCTCCAATACAACCTATTTTCAAACAAATATACTTCAGCAACCATTAGATGGCACTGTAATACCATTTCCTTGAAAAAAATGACTGATGTGGTTTTTCCCTAACCTATCAATAATTAGTAATAGCAATATTCTATAATCTGATAATATCATCAATAGCTGTTCCTTCACTAATTTAGATCAAATATATCTTCAATTAATAAATCTAAAAATTTGTGAATTTTTTTTTCAGTTGGAAAGTTTGTTTGCGAACTCAGTGCTATGGGCGGAGATGCAGGGAGTCGCGGTGACCAGCTTCTCCCCAGGACTCCAGGTGAGGTGCAGCCTGGCCCTCCAGCCCAAGGACAGCCTAACTATAGGCAAAATAGGTCTCGCTTTCCTCAGGGGTTTGAACCAGTCCCACGGACACCTTTGGCTTGGTCCCTTCACTATCGATGTCCTCTCTATTGGATTCCAAGGTTTGTAAAATAAAAATTAGTATGATTGAGTCACATAATGGTAAAATGAACATAGGAATAATGAAATGGCCATTTTATCATTTATATAGTGTTATATACTATATTGACTTGCTTGCAACATATTAAATTAGGTGATATTCTTATCTTTTTTTATTTACTATCGTACATTATTTTGATACATTATATATATATTAATTCAATTGAACACATTAGTTTATTAAATATTACAGAAATCAAATGCCTTCATTTTTTTTTTTTTTTTTTCTTGAATGATACTTAATAATGCTATAAATAATACAGGCTCCTGTATAAATGTTAATAATACATTGTTTATGACATTATATAGTTATTTTATTATTACAAGGTAATATATTTGTTTAATTATAAAGTCATGTAATTCAATGACAAATAATTATATTAGCTAAATATACTGATGGATTGTTCAAAAGAACTAGGCATTATTCTTCAAATTACCAAGAAATATTTTCTATAGGAATAATTATTTTTGCAATTATTTTCCATTAAATATTTCTCTAGTAGTATTCAACTAAATACTCAATTTGTAATTATAATTGTTTTTAAATTACAGCTCGAACAGAAGAGGTCTCCTGGTCACAGTGGTCAGATTGGAGTGATTGCATGCTATTTGGAGCGGATGAGCTGGTGAGGACGAGGAGAAGGGTTTGCCTTAGCTTGGATGGCCTCAAGCTGAGCCGATCCGAGCCATGCCAAGCTATATCCAAACAGGACACCAAAGACATCGAGTTCCAGCCTTGCATTACTACAACGCCTCCACCGACCTTACCCACAGCAGAAATGATCTCTTCTATAAATGAGGACTTGACTACAGCTGACACCAACTCCAGCCCTTCTAATTCAAGTCGATCGACTTCCAGCACTACTTTCAAAACAACATCAGAAACTACAACTACACCCATACCTACAACTACAACTAATCGAATAGAATTACCAACCACTAAGAGTTCTACAACTACAACTACTAAGGCGACTACCACCCTCCCACCATTGAGCTTGACATCAACAAGTAAGAATATTTGTTCAATATTTAATTTTTTTAATCAATTCACTTTTACAAAGAAATTGTGACTTGAAATAATCTCTAAAACCCACATTACCAATGTTTAACAACTCAGTTAAGAAATGCACAATACATAGTTACAGTGATGTTGGTGGTTGATGATCAAGAGCCAGCCAGCCGTATTGATACCTTAAGAGCTGCAAAAAAAAAAAAAAAACCTTTTCTGATTAACTAGAGTTCCTCTGATTGTTGAGGATTGAATGATGCTAACCAAAATATTTATATTACAAACCATGAAGAGTCAGATTTTCTTTTTGTATCTAATATCAACATAACATTAATGTTCACAGATTTCGTCCCTTTAAATTTATTACAAGACATATACTATAAGTACTTTAAAAATGAAGTTTTAATTGGAACTTAAGAATTTAAGCACTCAATAAAAAAAAAAAAATAATATAATAATAAACTTTTACTTTTTTTTAACCTCTCAAACAAAAAAAGTTGTTCAATAAAGTGTTCTGGATGTACATTTATAAAAGTTATAATATATATTTATGCAAACAAAATATTCTAAAAGAAAAAAAAACAGTGTTTAAGCTTTTATAAGTAACATATAATAAATATTATGTACTAACTGTTCTATTATAACAGTGAAATTGTTTCAAAGATCTAACTGCCTTGGTCAATCTAATTTCTTGGAGTAATAAGGACAGAGATTTAAAACTTATTTATGTATTGCACCAAACAAAATTATTTTAAAATAAATAACAAACCATCTGTAATCATAGGAATTTTTTCTCTAGTTACAGAATCAGGCGGTTGCTCATTGTGCACTATTGGTGAAGTATGCCTTGCCCTTGAAGGTGATTCTGTGCCAATATGTAGGTCTATAATAGACCAGACAGACCCAACGGGCTGTGGGGGCCTTTGCCAGCTTGGTACTGAAATCTGCCATAGGTTGGGGCAAGGGGCTTTTAGGTAAGTGTTAATGTTATAATAATTAATATGGTACATGGTTTGGGGGCAGTGATGGCAGAGTGTGTTAGATCGTAGTCTGCCTTTAGTATTCTCGAATCTAGTTACATTGATCAAAACATGGAGTGATTATTTTTATGTTCTCAAACTTCCCGCCTCCCTGGTTAGAAAAATTTGGATTATATTTATATGCCACATCTATGATAGGATACAAAAAAAATGTATTATATAATATTTCTTGTTATGTACATAAATATATCACTCTATAATTCGCTTGGGAAAAAGGTTTCTCACAATTCCAACAATCAGTCATTCCAGTTGATCAGTATATATCTATGTTTATACATTATCATTTAGTACTTAAATTTTCAACACATGAAAACTAAGAGTGCTTAATTTAATGAACCCATAGCATTTCTCATTTAAATTTTATACTTGTAATTGTGTTATAAAAATAAAACATGACCTGGATTTGTACGAATAAGAGGGAAGATTATTGAATGAGATGGGGAATAAATTACGAGGGTATTGTTTATAAATTATTATTTCTAACATATATATTTCAATAGAAATATTGGAATTTTTAACAAGTAAGTAAATGTTCAACAATAACATTTTGGCTGATTAGAGATAACAAAACACATTGGCCTAAATTAGAAATTTATAAAAACTAAAATCATATTATATAATTGAAAAAAAGCTACTGAGATATTTTTTAACCATTTAGTTAAAATCCTCATTTCTTTATTTTTTAAAGGTGTGTGGATGACTCAAAATGCTTGGAAAATGAGTGGCAATGTGGGAACTCCCTTTGCATTCCCCTTATAAAAAGGTGTGATGGCCACTTCAATTGCTATGACCATACCGATGAAAACAATTGTGGTAAATATTATACTGTGATAATCAATAAAATGTATTGATTTGATTGACAGTATTTGCATCTGCTTACATTTTCAATATAATTACAGATTGTGATCTAAATACTCACTTTCAATGTGGTAAGAATCTTTCTTGTTTACCGCGAACTAAAAGATGTGATGGAATAGTCGATTGCTGGGATGCAGCTGATGAATCGAACTGCACCATAGGTAAAAAAATAAATTATAATTTAAACTAAAAATCATAAAGTGATAGGTTTAATTTAAACAGTAACTTTCAATTTGGCACTGATAAAGCATGTTTTCTGCTTTCCATATAAGACTAGTGTTTGAGAAAACCCTGACACTATTAAATTTTTAGAACATTATAAATTATTATTATTTAAGTTATTATTCATATTAGGTAATCCCATTTTACTTTTTCCAACAAAACATAATATTTTTAATGAATTCCTTTAACCACATAAAACTTCTTCTGTTTCTTTGTTTTAAGTCAAAACACTACATTAAACTCCGTTTTTTTTTTTTTGTTTAATTCCTTTCCCCTTCATTTACTTGTAACAGTTATAAGTTTCACTAATGTTTTATAAAAAATTAAGTCAATTTTAAATATTCTATAAAACTAATGGATCAATACATCTTATGTTTATTTTTCATTGTTTTATTACCAATAGTTAAGTAATATATATGCAAAGAGGAAATTAATATTTTAACTACCTAACTTGTATTTACAGCCTGTTTGGATGAAACTCAGTTCACATGCAATGATAGCCAGTGCATACCAAGTAAAAATTTTTGTGATGGATTTGTTGACTGTAAAGACCATTCAGACGAACCATTTGGTTGCGGAGGAGTCTGTAAAAATCATGAATGGAGATGCAGGTATATTGATTAATGTTTCATGCTCTTTCATACTCTTACATATGTTAAAACATGTTAATTTCACTAATTGCATTACAGTAATGGACGTTGCATAGCCAAGAGAGATGTTTGCAATGGGCATGACGATTGTGGAGACAACTCAGACGAGATGAAATGCGGAAAGAGGAGGGGAGGAAACATATAGAATATATTACAGTTATTCTAAACCATGGCCAAAGATTATTAATGAAACCTGTGGTACTGCATTTGTTTAGTCGTATAAGGACATTGAAAAAAATTAAAATTCTAATGACAAATTTTAGAAAATTTTAATAAAATCTAGGCTTTTAAAGCGCTATTAAAGTTTTTTGTAATGTAAATAAAGTCTTCCCTTCGTAAATGAATTGAAAAATGAGTTATATTCGCTCAACACAATTTTTTTGTGTAGATATCATTAAAGTGTACTTAAATTATTTGTAGATTTTAATTTTAAATTTTAGATTATTATTGAACTTCCTGTTTTAGTGAGCTTGATGTACATAAAAATTAGCAGTTAGTGTATTTCCATACTCCATATGAAAATACAATTTAGTTCTTTTGTTTTTTTATTCTTACAATTTCATCTAGTGACGCAGAGTCAGGTATTATTGTAAATTATATTTTTGTAATATATTATTCTCGATTATATTTCTGTATTTACTTCCGTCCTAAATTACTTACTATAAATTAAATCGCTATGTAATTATAATCTACTAATAGAAAATCTATTCGTATACCTAATTAGGTAAAATTGAATGTTTTATTTCAATTGTATGTTAGTTACCCTGATAAATACATAAATGTAATTAACATTATTTGCCAAGTATGTCTAGCTGAAGGAATTAGTTCCTTATTATGTCAAAAGGCATTCAAAAATTATGAATAAACTTATATTTCTTTTTTCATGAGATTTATTTCCTATTGTCATCACAAAAATTTAACCCCAAAATCAAATCTCTTCATTCAGGATGAGAGAATTATGTTTTAATCATTTCAATGTCAGTTTGCAGAAAAATTAGTCACATAACTTCAACTAAACATGGTTTAATTGTGATCCAAATGTTATTCTGATCATTAAATAAATAGTGTCCTGAGAAATATAGTTAAGGCAAAAATAAAGATTGGTCACAAATGTTCTTCATTGATTATAGCTACATAGATTCAATGAACTGATTTTAAATACAAACATAACGCAAAATGTTAAATACAAAAAATAAATACAATATAAAAAACAATGTACAAAATATATAATAGTGGAAAAAAATATTTTCTATAAACAATTACAAATGACTAAAGAGAAATATTTTATTACTCAGTAGGTTTTTATTTTAAGCAAGTAATTAAAAGTTCTTTTTTTCAGTAGGACTAGCACTAGATTTAAGAAAGAGCTGATAATGCACTGGTTGAGCAAATTTTGTACATTATTTAAGGTTCAACTGAATTTTACAATTATAAAAACCAGCTTGATTTTTACAGATATTCCATGTACTTTTCTCTTATTTAATTGTTGCACTACAGATTTTATTATAACAAAAATTAAAGTGTAATTCATTGGAAGTTTTGAGTGTTGATAGGCAAATTTAGGCTTCTCATTGCAGCATCGTCCCATTAGCCATAAAAGCATTAAGTGAGGTTAAACAAATATATGAACAAACAAATTCATTTGCAGTAATAGCTAAGTTAAAGCTTATCATATGTTGCTTTTGAGTGTGGCCTATTTTGGGAGGTTGTGGTACTGCAATGTATGAGGACTCTCATCGCATCCTTTTCAGTTAAAATGGGCCTTGATCAATTTTATTTGATTCCAGCTTTCAACTCCTGCTCACTCTTCAGGGATAAATAAACAACCAAACAGGTCCTTTTCAGTAGAGATTGTTGCCACACTAAAAGCCGCCGTATTGGATTTACCCACTAGTAACATAAGGGAACTAGAGCCAAAGCTAGTTGTATTAATGAATTTCTTCATATTATTGATATGGATTTCCAGTCTTGTGCAGAATCCAGGCACTATTATAACTACTTTATAAGTTACTACTTAAGGGAAAGCTTGCTTAACATGTTATGAACCATTTCAATTGTAACAATGAAATAAAAGAAACATTTGTATATTACAATCTTTACATTAGAACTGTAAAATACCCATCTTGATAAACACTAACAATAAAAAGTTGCCGATATTCATAGGTCTTGGGTTCAATAATGAGTAAGGTGATTTGACCGTGATCATGCTCAACCAGGTTTTTCCCTTAATTTTTCAATTAATAGAGGCTGTTTGCCGCAGGAGGAACTCTCACCTCCAGAAATGATCTGTGGTAGAACATCAAATTTATCCTACAAGCCAGATTCAAACTCGGAACCTTGAGCACAGCCTTTAAATGCCTTACTATTGAGTGGACACACTTCCGAACTTGTAAAGTAAGTACTTAAAAATCACTGGTACCGGGTTTCTGCATAAGATCCAACTGATACAGTTGGAACAACACATAACATAACAAGATTCAACTGATGAGAATAAAAAGCAATTAGATACAAAGAAAAAGGACTTTAACCACAAAAACAAGAGGTGGGCAGGGATTCAGAATACTCACAGCTGTTGCCTGATCCACGTCATATTTCTATTTTCTTTTTCAGATTTAAGAGAACATCAAGAAAAATATTTCCAAGTAGAATAAATAATAATTGTAAATAAATCGAAACTTGAAAAAATCATGGCTACTATTAAGAGAGAGAGACAGGCTTACTTTTGTAAATTTTTACTTTTAATTACCTATATATGAAATATATAGTTAGGGAAAATATTGCCATCATGTAAAATTTCAACTTCCGGTTTTCAACAGAAATACAAGTTTAGTGGTATGGTAAGTCAAAATTGTCTGTGTGTGGTCAGACTAACAAAAGCCCATGAATAAGTGTATAAGCCCGTGAAGCAATAACAAAAGTTTATCAAAATCTTAAAAAAAGTGACACTGTATTCCATAAATTAAAAAAAAAAAAATTAATATTTTGATAAAATTTTTCATATTTAATATTATAATATTAAATATAATATAAGTATACTTTAATATCAGGTAGGTTTTATCACCAGAAATGTTCAGATATGGCTGTAATGGGGAAGGCAAAATTTCTTCCCATAAAGTGCCTTTGATTTTGTTTATACAGAGTAATTAAAGGTCTCTTAGTATGCCTAGTAATAAGAAATGGCTAGATAATAAAATATGAAAGAATTTGATAGTGAGAAAAAAAAAATGAGAAAAAAAATTTCCCAAGTAGGTTGTTAAGTTAAAGCTATGTGTATATACACTTTTTTTTTTTTAGGTCCTCCCCTTTCTCACTGTTTAGGCTATATGGGATTTCTGGGCCAGGGGAGAGGGTAGGGTATTAGTGCCGAGTATTATTAAATGTACTGGCTCCGGATCTTGAACTGCTATATCATATGTTGTCAGGGGCAATCTGTATTTCCTAAAGCATATGCCCACTGGGCCATCTCGCCACTCATGTATGCGCACTACATTCTACAATTAAAAATTATGCAAATAAGCATAAATCTATTTAGCCATAAAAGTCATGAGTCAGATCAATCTCCATACAAATCTTCATCAACAAACATTTATCTTTTACATAACAGCTCCAATCAATCTGATAACTCAAGTATTAAGTTAAGCATAGAAGTCAATTTAAATAAGTTTAGCAAAAAAAGAAAAAGAAAGAAAGTACCACTGCATTAATTATAAAAAATAAGAGAAAAAGGTATCAGAAAAAAATACAACAAGCTTTATAATTAAAATTATAATATTTAAAAAAATAATAATAAAAGTTATATACAAAAAAGTTCTAGTCTTCATCCATACTTTCAACTTCATCATCACAAGAGGCCTTAGTTAATTTATTCAACTTGTCTTTATCTTTTACATAGCTGACAAATCCATCTTTAGACCAAGAGCACAACATAATAACTTTAAACTCTGCCATTCTGTTGTCCAGCAGTTTCTGAAAGAGAAAAAAAAATGTTCAGAACAAAGATGAATAGAGATAGATACGTTTTAATCAAAACTGAAGTCAATATTCGGTTACCTAGGCAATGGAATTCAAAAAATATTGTGTGGGCACAAATAGATCACCCCAAGATGAGGCACCACAAGACCTGCAAAGAGTGCTACCAAGACATTTTTTTTGGTTCCCTCAACGTACTTTGGCTCGAGTGGCAAGAAAAACCTGTTTTGGAGTGCTGGTAAACGCAGAGGAACAGAAATGATACGCTTAATCTCAGAAAGAGCAATTTATAAAGCCAAATATTGAAGTAGGTTAACTTTCAGTAAGTTCTAGTTTTAATTTTACGTTTTTGCTCTTTTTATCAAAAACGGCTCAAATGATTTTGATTAAACTTGTAATGTTTGATGAGCATTACGTGTTCTTTAATAGAACACAGAGGTAGGTTTTATCATCACAGAAATGTTCTGATATGTTTGTGATGTTCTGATTCTGAAATGTCAACGCAAATTTTCTTCCTATAAAGAAAATTGTCTTTTTGCTTTTATGAAGTCTGTCTCCCATTATTCCCATTAATAAGAAATGGCAAAATATGAAATATGAAAGAATTTGAAAGACATATACCGGAGAAATAAAGAAAAGTGTAAACACAAGATGAAAATTTTAATTTCCGTTAACCCTTTAACCGCTAAGCACTCAGAACGAGAGTTGCACTGAGAAGCTGAGTGGGTCTGCAGGCATTTCCCTCCCCACGCTAAGGCCTGCAGGCCACTCTCCGCTGCTGACTGCTTTAACTTCTTCAACTCCTCATAACGTTCACCGACTATTTATTAATGTTTTATTTATTTTTTATGATTCTATAATACCTTTATCATTATTTCAATAAATTAAAATGCTGGATTACTGATAGCAATAAAAAATTACGTGATCTAAGAAGGTAATAATGAACAATAATATAATAATGTTGATACTTTATAAACATTTTTTTAATTTAATTAATTTTTAATAAGTAATATTTTTTTAAATAATAAATAATAGTTAAATAAAACAGTGAATATTACCAAAAAAACACAGAGGACTATCGCTCAGAATGTCTAGAACTGGAATGAATAACGGCAAAATATGTCCTTCAGACCCTTGACAGAAGCCGAGGGAGGGATAAGGGAGAGAAAAAAAAAATTAGCAGGTAAAAATGGGAGTGCCGGGCTTCCCCGAACGGCCGACCCAGATGACAGGCAGCTACAATATTTCCGCCGACACAAATATTTCTGCAATAGAGATACCACTGCAGCCTAGCGGCCGCTAGATCTATTTATTAAGTCTCCGTGGATCCGCTGGGATGTGCCTCAGTCACGACAACTTATCTCTTGTGAAGCTGAGGACGGTAAATAAGTGAAAAACCAATTGCGAGATATCTCGTCATTAGCGTGTGGGGACCGACTGGAGCCATCTCGTCTGGAGCCATGAAAGGGTCAATGAGTGCAGTAATATATATGTATAATATTACATTGAAAAGCTGAGAATCTCAGAAAGAATAATATTTAATTTATAAAGTTGTAAAATGTATACAATCCAAAAAAATTGGCATAAATACATTTTAAACATAAAAAAATATTATGTATGTTCCAACAAGCTCTCAAATTTTTCGAATATGCAGTACTTTACAAACAGTCCATTGTTAACAAGTAAGGTGTAATGCGCATGCGAAAGAATTGTCTATGTAGTTCAAGTGCTTGTAGGCATATACCTACTAAACTGAATTCATTTGTTTCCATGGTAACTAAATTAAGTTTTCATAACAACTAAATAGAGAGTTGATTATAAGCCATGATGTATCATGTTTCGCATTGTCACATAGTCAAAGATAAAAATAAAAACTATTTTATTAGTTCTTCAGTGAGTGAATGCGTAGAAAAGCATCTGATGCTCAAAATGTTTAAAGCTTTTTTTTTTAACATTTATTACAATATAATTCTTAACAATTATATTTTAGTTTAAAAATTTAGTTAATATATAATTTAGTATATATTAATATATATAGTACATATTAATATATATATGAGTATCCACCTGGACTCTGTAGCCCTGACGAAGATCCACAAGTTGGATCGAAACGTTGGCTTACCATAATAAATATCATTGTAACTGAAAATCCTGACCATCACTTAACCTATCGTAATTGAAGAACAGTTGACCATCTCTCATCTCTATTAATATATATAGTATATATTAATATATATAAATTTAGTTTAATGTATAATTCTTAACAATTATATTTTAGTTTAAAAATTTAGTTCCATTATAGATTTCTGAATGAATTAGAAGATGGTTTTTGCTGGAACAATCATCTTCTTCGGTTTCTGTAAAGGTATTAGAGACTAAAATTCGAAAACGAAGTCCCTATGTTCTAGGAACTGTAAAGCTATTTGGACTCAGGGGACCCCAAAACGTGTATTTCCGTTGAAAACCAGAAGTCGAAATTTTTCACGATCGCAATACTTTCCTTATTATATAATTCATATATAGGTAAGTGAAAGTAAAAATTATAAAGACTTTCAAGTTTTGTAATAATTATAATACTCTATACCTTATGGAGAGTAACAAACAAAAATAAGTAAATAAAGGTGGATAAAGCAATTTTCTGTGAAGTTGCAAAATGGTGCTAGCAAATAATCTACTCCAACTAGGTTGGTAAGTGAAAGTTGTGTGTTGCGCGCATCACACTAGATTTGTTACTTTCACTTACCTATATATGAAATATATATTAAGGGAAAGTATTGCGATTGTGAAAAATTTCGACTTCCGGTTTTCAATGGAAATACACGTTTTGAGATCCCCTGAGTTCAAATAACCAAGTCCAGCAAAATGGTCTGTGTGTGTGTGTGTGTGTGCGTGAACAGGCTAACTCAAAAACTATAATGCATATGAACCTAAAATTGGGTATTTGGTGTAGGTTTATGGCCGCGATGTGTCAACTAAAATTTCATAAAAATTAGTCAAACAGTGGGGGCACTTTATTTAATAAATTACGTCTCGTGTTCACGTTTCTTTTTTTTATTTTCTCAAAAATGGCTGTAACGATATTTATCAAACTAGGTATTTCATGTATTTATATGCCCATGACGTGACAACCAAAATTTTATCAAAACTGATTGATTGGAGGGGACACTTTATTTAATAAATTTCGTTTCATTTTCACATTTTGTGTTTTGTTTTTTTTTCACAAAAACGGCTGAAACGATTTTGATCAAACTGTGTATTGGGTGTATGTATATGCCTGCAAAGTGACAGTCAAAATTTTATCATAATTGGTCAAATGGAGGGGGCAGAGTGTTTATTGTTGAAAAAATTATGTACTCTTGATAAAATTAGGTCCATTAAAAAAAGAAATAAGCAATAATGAATCGAAAAGTACTGAGAACTTTCAGTTTTGCAATACGCAGACTCTATAAATTATGGAGATATACAAATATAAGCATATAAATTTGGAAAAATGAGTAAAGTTGAGGAATGGCATTTACATATTATCGAAATACGTCAATTTCTAATCTAAGTAAGTTCATAAGTAAAAGTTGTGTGTTGCGCGCACCGCACCAGATTTTTTAATATTTGCGATCTAACTAAATTAGAATAAAAATGTATAACTATAATCTGCAGGTTTGAATTTGACAATTTTTTTCAAGTGAAAGGAGACATTTAATTCTAACATGAAAACCAAACCAACCCATATTCACTCCAATTAGATTAGCCATTCTAATGAGATTAATTTTGAAAACTTGATTCTAAAGCAAATATTGGTATTAATTTCAAACCATTGAATATTATTAATAATTTTAAACAAAAATATTAGTACTGACTTTAAAACATTGAAAAATATTTTAAATAGTTGAACAATAATTTTAAGAAATTTGAATTAGGCCCTAATTCATAAAATATATGTAGGACTGTTTTTATTTATCATGTTTAAATTTCTCTATAACTGGCCCTAGTCATGAGCATATTTTTTAAGTCTTTAGAAAAAAAAATTCTTAGAAAAGTGAATTTCTGCGGCTTCCAACTATAAAAAAAGTTTTATCACATTAATTATAATAAAAATAGAAGAGTATGGTATTAAAGATTTAGAACAAAAAAGATTTTTTTTTCCCCGAATCTGAGCCAAAAATGTAGTGATGCAGTGGTAACAAAAAAACTTGTGAAAGCTGTTACGAACACTTATCAAACATGGAATGCTCAATTATAGTTGACAAAAAAAATATTTTTAACGCTGATGATAAAGCCAGAATAGTCACTAGGAACAAGCTTGTGAAATAAAATATTATTCTAGTAAGCAGATCACAAAAGTATGTTTTATTTTTTGACATGTAATGTTTGGTTAATTATAAAATTATTTTCATTTGTTAGATTCCTTATTATTATTATTCCCCTTATTATTATTATTATTATTATCCATTATTCCCTTAGATCAGACATGTTGTCAGCCTAAATGTGATACCTCATAGACGACATCGTTTTTTAGCATGAAAATTGAGAAAAAAAATATATGATCATGCTCAACCGCCAGGTTTTCCCACTAAATTTTTCGAATAAGAGTAACCACTAAAAAGAGGCTGAGTGTGCCCCAAGACGGCCAACTTGGCCTCTAAGATGATCCATGTCAGAATATAGTTATCCTACCATAGCCAAATTCGAACTCAGGACCTTGAGCATAGCATTTCAATTACTTACCACTGTTCCACTCTTCACTTATTAACTAACTAGATCTATCTAATTATTAACTAACTAGATTTAAAATCCAAAAAAATATTTCTAACCAATATCCTGGCTTGCTCTGGGGTAAGAGGTTTTCCTTCCTTGCAAACACAATGTTCTTGAGTTAGTGTTACAACACCCCTTTGCAAACTAGTTGGAAGACCTAATTGCCGTAATTGAGGTTCCATAGAATGAGGAAATTCTGGTAAAGGTCCTTCGAGGAGAGTTACAGTCTTAGTTGCAATGAAGCCACTACGTGGATAATCATAAGCAACAAAGTTATTGAAGTATCTGCAATAAGAAATTTACTAATCAATATCTGTTTTTTTTTCCTATAAAATAAAAAAATAAAAATAATAAATTTAAAGGGGACTTACTCAACAACCTCTTCTTGAGATTTATTGGTAAATAAAAGTCCACATTGGCCTTTGACATATTTAGAAACCAAATGAATATCTTTTTCCACTTCTTCTGATTTTTTACGACCCAGGCCAAGAGTCATAACTTTGTTTTTTCCAAAAAAGAACCTAAAACAAACATGCAACATAATAAACCAATAAAAAAACAAATAATAAATAAATTACTGAAGACATTGTTCAAAAAATATATTTCAGTAACTTGTAGAGTGGAAAGCTGATGGAGGCAATTCAGTCACTATGAATACCTTACCTAATAAAATTTATGAAGATTAACCTTCCCTTCTGGTACCGATTATCATCTGTACTATTCAAGCTCGCCCAAGATTTGAAGAATAAGGACAAACCATGATGGCACCAATTATATAAGCTTCGTATGACACAGGGTATTTACTGATGAATGGGTCATCACTAGGAAAACCACAGAAGCAATTGCCAGATCTGCAGAATTCAAGCCTTCAGCACAAGATTTGGGCCTCGCAATAAACCCAGGTATATCTAAACCTCTGGGTCTTCTGGGCAGGGGGAGAAGACTTTCTGAAGAAGACTGGCTTCCACTCTACTGTGGATTTAGGCGACAATACATTTCACGGCTGTACCACATTTGGAGTTGTACTACTCTGGGCTGTAGTATTTACATTTCATGGCTGTACTACACTGGGTAAAATTGTAACAGAGAAAAACAATGGGGAAGTAGAAACTGAAAGCAGAATGGCAGCTAGGTCTTTGAGGTTTTAAGAGTGCATTTTTTCATGAATCTTAACCGACTTAGCTAATCTGCCCAAAATTTTAATTATTCCTTTATCAATAGTTAAGGATGTCAAAGATCATTAATTATGACACAGTACATGGCAAAGATTGCTTTACACCTCTATGATCCCAATGACCATTAATGATGATACACACTTCTAAATTACCCAAGGTGTGGTGTTACTCCAATAGGCCAGATTGGACAGACAAGAACATATTTATCATGATGCAAACGGAATATCAAAAGTATCCATACCTGACTATTGAAAAAAACCAGCAATCACACTTTAATTAAATTGGGATTTATCGCATAAGCCTGGTATACACGTAATGTTTTGTCATCAGTCTGTGCCTTTATCAGTCTAACCAAACTCAGTAAGCATTGCTGGTGCTGGTTAACTTTCGTCTTCAACTTTATGGGGACATACTGCAATTATCGGTAAAGCTTCCTCTATGTTACTTCTGCTCCTGGCCTATTTAGGGAGGTTATGCATCCTCCTTAAGATAAATGAGCTCCCATCCTGCCTTTTTCAGTCGATAAGGACCATAATTAGATCCCACCTTGGGTCCTTTCATGAGATTGGGGCCACGTTAATCAGCACAATACTAGCCTGCCCAGAGTTAAAAAAGGAGAGCTAGTACCCCATTTTTGCAACTAACAGTTATTCCTCCGAGAATCAATGAGCAAAATTTTCAAAGTAAAGTCACAGAAAATTATTCTATGAAACATGAGGATTGGGAGATTAAGAAAAATTATAATTATGTCAGCGTGACATAGAATTTTTAAAAAAATGAAAAAGTAACTTGTTTATATAAATAATAAACATAACTAAATTTTAAAAATCACCTGCTGTCACTTTTCCAATCAGCTCTCAAACTTTTTAATTGCGTGTTCCTCATGTTAGGAGTTGTGAAGACAAAAACATTCTTATACTTCCCCAAACTTTCCTTTATATCTTCAACGAGTTGTTGTTTAGCCTGCAGTCCCTTTTTTGTAGTTTTAGTCAGGGAAACTAAAGATTAAAAATTATAATTAAAAATTAAAAAAAAAAGGAAGAAAATGCAACCTTAGTCACCATGGAGTAATAAGAAATTAATTAACCTTTCTTGTCTCTTTTTGATTTCGGCATTTTCAAAACAATATTCTATATCAAAAACTATAAAAAATCCCAAAATAAAACATTCATTGATGCACGTGAAGAAGCAATGTTTAAAAAAGGTTACAAAGTTAACTTCAAGTTCCAAAGAGGCAGGATAAAATGGCACATTGAGAAGACAAGATTGAACAGGCAAAAGATGACTGTACTAGTCCAAATACCGTCAAACTTACTTCTCCATATTAAAACAACAAAAATACTTGTTATTACAAGGAACATCTAATCTGGTAATGATCACGGTTTCTCAACTCAATGGAAGACTGTCTTGACTGATTTTTTTAAAGAAACAATGTGATTTGAATTCTTTTAAGAAAAACTTTTTTTTCGTATTCTGGCACTCTTCTTCCAAATTAGCGAGATGTTTGACAAGTCTCGAAAATATCGAAAGTTAGTGCATTTTAAAGTTTCCAATATGGTTACAGGATTTTAAATAAAGCACTTTTGTTATTAAGTTTGACGGTGAACTTACTTCCCTAAACTAAAACAACATAAATACTTGATTTAAAATCCTGTAACCATCTTAGACACTTTTAAATGAACTAACTGTAGTTATCATATTATATTTACGTAATTAACTAATTTCCGTTAAAAATGGAGTTATGCACTAATCAGATAGTAATTTAATTTATTGATTGATAATTCGTTTAACTTCCAAACTTTTTATTAACTGTTTTAAAGGAAAAAATTCTCTTTTTAATTTTCATGACAGCTTAGTTTCTTTGTCAGATTATTTACTTATTTGTCAAAACTTTCAGGAACATTTGGAGCAATTAAGCACAACGGATGTAATACAAAAATGGGGAAAATTAAAAAAGAATCTATGACACTATGGTCCCAATGTTATTTGCATAAAACTAGTATTTTTTAATAATAAAATGTCAACTACTAATATTTACCTGGATAAATATAGTCACTTTCTTTAAAATGAAGACTACATATCGTCATATGTTTCGAAACAGGCTTATCTATTCTTAATTTTACAATTCACTCTTTAAGAAGCGTTTTATTTTTTGGAAATAAATGGAATGACACGTCTTTTGATTTTCTAATTGAGCACTGAGGGATCGAATAATACCTATTAGACATTTTTCAAATAATATTTTGCTCAATCGGGTTTTAATTACGGGCAAATAAATTAAAAATGCCAAAAAAACCTATGAATCTCCCGACTTCTATCCATGTCTCTCTAGTTCCTGTAAAGACCGTCGCTTGCGCCCGCTTATAGCCTTCCAAAAAAAAAAAAAAAGATACAAAGCTCCTACTTGAACTCTAAAGTAGCCTTAACATAAATAATTTCTTTGATCATCCAGGTCGCGTTCCTTCTGCATTCTGAGGAGGGCACTGCTTCCAGATTTAACAAAATTTATGAGGTGGTTCTCATTGAGGATGTTAACCGGTCTAGCTGTTATTTCTTTGGACGCAGAGCCTTGTGTCGAATCTTAAGAATATCGGTACTATTCTGTAACAACCGAATTATTGTTTGTTTGTTTGTTTTTGCTTTAAGGCGTAAAACATTTAAAGTTATCAACGCCTAAACAACCGAATTATTGTTAGGGGCGGTTCCAGCACGAAATTTGTGCGGTCATGACTCCCCTCTGGCAGAATCACGTGGCTGAAAGCACCAGTTTTTAATGACATGATTACCTTGTTTTAAGAAGTGCTGCGATCTAAACAACCTAAAGAATTTTGTTTAGTGCATAGTAACTACCTAATTACATTATTCGCTTAAAAATACGAAAAAGTTGAAAAGCCAAAATTTTGGAGGGAGAGGGAGTCATGACTCCTGCGACCCCCTCCTGGATTCGCCCATGAATATTGTTTTAAAGACAGGAGAGTTTTGCTGATCTAATCTATAACCTCATCTTAATAGCTTGCAGAAACAGTAAAAATTGGACCTGTATAAGACTTAGACTACAAACGACGGCCATATCGCTCTTGGGTCATTCCATGTCAAATCAACACACAGATTCAGACTTGATGTCTCAGATTTTCATGATTTTTGGTATACAGCAATATATCATAGACTTATTAAAAAATACCAAATTTCAGTTATGTAGCACAATTATTTTTGAAGCTATTAATTTTTAAAGATTTAAATTTTTATGAAAAAAATTTCAGGTTTTGGCACCTTTGGATGCCTGTAGGCTGACAACCAGTGGTGACATATATCTAGGAGTGGTCTCATTTTAAAGCTGTTGAATGGGGCTTTAATAGGGTATGCCACAAGATAGGGGTTACAATTTCAAAAAATAAAAAATTTAAACTAAATTTTGAAATTTAAATTTCTCAAAAAGTGGCAATTTTAAAAATTTCAAAAAATTATCAAAAATAGTTTGCAATGACTTAGTCCAAACAGCAAAATTCTATCATGGGATCTCAATGGGATCAGGAGGTATGGGGCTTCAGAAATACACATGTTTTGGAAATAATGTATCAAATTAGTAAAAATATTTTTTTTAATTTCCTATTTTGCTATGCAGTGTGTAGGACACTATTAAATTAATAAAATACAATGATTACTTTATAGTACTACATTTGGAAACCCCTCTTTAAAAGACTGAAGCTGAATTAACTGAAGCTGATTGGCCTATAAGTCGAGGGAAATACCCTTTTTTTCACAAGGTACATTACACATTTATAGGCAGTGCAGCATCGGAGTTATTCATTTGCTTGTAGGAAATTAATTTGACGGTTCCTATGATATTTTATCTTTAGAACACAACCTTTTTGATTTTGAACCATTTCTTGACCACTTCAGGTTAGCAGCCAGGGCAAGCCAACAAGGACCAAATTATGGATGCAAGGCAACTGCTTGAATGGTCACATCAGAACATATCTAACATAGACTTTGTATTTATTAACATTGAAGAATAGAATAAAGCTGAAGAACAACTGGCCAATCGCTGCAATACCGTGGTAACTATATCAGGCACCCAGAGATTTCATGCCTACATACCTCTCAACTGTGGAACCAAATTTAATGTAAAATTATTTTCTTCTGCAGTTGTTTCAAGTGTATTTCCAGTTGTTAAGGACATACAGCAGATGTTGGTGGGTATTTAACATCAAACTATGGCGACACTTAGTGGTTGAGTTATGTTGTGGATAAAGATGAAGATTCCCGTAAAGTGCAAGTTACCATCCTTCAGGTCTGTCACCCTCATTTATATATAACACTCCACCCGATACACTATGGATACCTTTTGCAGATATGACATGTAAAGTAAAACCCACCACAGAAACTAACCGAACATATAGTTTACCAAACAGTGAAGTGAACAACAAATGTGTGGGTATCTTCCAACAATTGATGTCTCGATGAACTGATTTGTTAACTTTACTCATAATATTAGATTGTCATAAGTGTCTATATGACCTTTGCAGTATTAAAAAAATGTGAAAATAATAGCCACTGCTTGTTTAATTGTAATGTGTTGCTTGTTTCATTCAATAAACTATTTAAAATTTTCAGAAACGATACTGATTCTGTTATTTATCACAAAACGTTTATTTCTGAAGCCCTGTATCATCTGATCCCATGATAGAATTTTGTTATTTGGACTAAGTCATTGCAAACTATTTTTGATAATTTTTAAAATTGTCACTTTTTGAGAAATTTAAATTTCAAAATTTAGTTTAAATTTTCAATTTTTTGAAATTGTAACCCCTGTCTTGTGGCATACTATATTAAAGCCCCATGCAACAGCTTTAAAATGAGACCACTCCTAGGTTTATATCATCACTGGTTGCCAGCCTATAGGCATCTAAAGGTAGCAAAAACTGAATTTTTTTCATAAAAATTTAAATCTTTAAAAATTAATAACTTCAAAAATAATTGTGCTACATAACTGAAATTTGGTATTTTTTCATAAGTCTATGATATATTGCTGCATACCAAAAATCATGAAAATCTGAGACATCAAGTCTGAAAATCTCCCAAAATGGTGTTGATTTGACATGGAATGACCCTCGTTTGGAAGAAGAGCGTTACAATCCAAAAAAGTGACTTTTACAGGGCAATCATCTATTCAGATCTAATTACGGTTTCTCAACTCAATGGAAGACTGCCTTGATTGCTTGAAACGTTCAATACTGAATTTTAAGAAACAATGTTATTTGAATTCTTTTAAATAAATCTAATCTTAATTTGTGGCTGACCACCATTTTTAAATTATTTTTAAATAATTTATTTTTTGAAGAGAAAAGATTTGGCTCCGCCGGGAGTCGAACCCGGGTCTCCTGCGTTACATGCGAGGATGCTAACCGCTACACCACAGAGCTCGGCTCAAGGCAGAGCAAATCCTTCCTTTTCACTGACTTAAGTCAATAAAATATCATAAATTGGACAAAATTTGTACACCTCCCGCTACTACTCGCAAAACTTGTGAGATAGGGGGAGTAGGTATCAGTGAAAAGGAAGGATTTGCTCTGCCTTGAGCCGAGCTCTGTGGTGTAGCGGTTAGCATCCTCGCATGTAACGCAGGAGACCCGGGTTCGACTCCCGGTGGAGCCAAATCTTTTCTCTTCAAAAAATAAATTATTTAAAAATGAATTCTTTTAAGATTTTTTTTTTTCATATTCTTACACTCTTTTCCAAATTAGCGAGATGTTTGCCAAGTCTCGAAAACATAGAAAATTGGAACAATGGAAATACATCCAGTCCAGGCCTATCTTTGTCGTTTAACTAGAAAACTATCATTCCAGAAGTGAATGGTGAAACACAAGGGCATACCCAGGTTCAAAACTAGGGGGGGGCAAGCTATGGTCATTCAGGTTGTAACATCTTACCGCGGAAAAGGTGAATGAAACCAAAATTATGTATAATTATAGCAGTGCTTTATCAACTAAGTTATTACAATTATTTGCTTGAAAAAAAAAAATTATTTTATGATTGCTTCCAGCCTTAAAAACCTAAAAAATCATTGCTTCCAGCCTTCCAGGGGGGGGGGGGGGGTTGGCAGCTGCCCCCCCTGCCCCCCCGCTGGGTACGCCTATGGTGAAATATTGTAAATGTATGATGAATGATATTCTGGTTCTCTACTAGTATCAACAATCACTGTCATCTCCACTCATTGTTTTATCCAACATTATCGTTGCTCTGATTTTAATGAATTATTAAAACATCAATTCCATAAAGAAAATATATTTGAATTTCCTTTTAATTTTTTAGGGTTTTCCTTTAACAATCATCATTTTTGAGACTTATAAAGAGCATTTTAGTTAGTTGTTTAAAGAATGCTTAGGCACTTCTTGCAGTAGTGGTTTAAGAAGGAGGGCCCTTGTATTGTATGTCTTCCCTCCTCTGTTTCAGGAGGGAAGACACATACTCCAAGACACCTTTCACTACTCCTTTAAAGACAGTGATTGAAGATAGGTATTTAAAACTATAGAATGTACCCTCATATCCAACCACCCATTTCATATTCGGGCCTACATCAAACTTAATTAATAGATAGGTGTTGACTCCATGTTTCACTAGCATGTGTTGTGACTGGTCTCAGGAAGGTCTAATATGACTTTAACTGAGTTGTATAGCTAAACAGTCTGCTACTCAAAAGATGAGCTATGGAAAAAAAACGCTATATTAGCTCAGGTAATGCCTGCCCATATCTCCTCTTCCTCCTTCAATGGTCAATGAAACTGCACCAAGATACTTAAAACTAGTAACACATTGGAATGTGTAGTTTCCCATTGTGTAAAACATCAGGGGGCATAAGGGTTCTTTTTTTCTCAAGACTATAATTTTGGTTTTTTCTTCATTAATTTTGAAATCAAAAGTCCTGGCCTCCCTTTCTAGTTTCCCGAAAAATTCTTTGACTTTAAGGAGAGATCTCCCAGCTATCACCACTTGTGGATTTTATATAACTAACAATCTTGCTCTTAAGGTGGATGGTATGTTGTAACTATATCCCTAAGAAACTTGGCCTCAAGATTGATGACTGGTATCTTGACAGCAGTCAACAATTTTTTTTTTTCCCTTACAGCATGTTGCCACTGAGATGCACATCATTCTGTTTTTCAATACAATCAGAAACCAAAATAAAAATTGGACGCAATAATCTTCTTAATAGCTCAAGTAAATTTTTTGTTATTTTAATCTTTAGTATGACTTAGTTTTCAAACAAAATTCCCCCATAAACAAATACTTCTTGATGATAACAATGTACAGATAATTCATAAAGTTAAACAAAAAAAACTTTTTTTTCAAAAATCTTAATTATTCATTTTCCTCTAATTTCATAATGTAGGGTGGCTTGCTAATATGGTTTATTACCCTCTAAAAAAAACCTAGATACTTAAATTTGAGGAGAGAAGAGTTGGGGAATGAAGCCTCTAGACGAAGGTGTCGATCCTCTTGGTTGTTGACTTTTTAAGTATCCATGTTCCACTAGCATGTTGTGACTGGTCTCAGGAAGGTCTAATATGACTTTAACTTAATTTTTTCAATGAATACAGCCTATAAAGTACAAAACACATATAGAAAAAAAACAGTTCTGCTCTCAGCCTTTAAATTAAAAATAAGGCTTAGCAAAGAGCTTCCTTGAAACAGGATCAAGGACTGACAAGGCATCCAGTAGAACTAGGAACCATGGGTTAGGTGAACTGGGCTTAAACTGCGTGCTTAATGATACAGAGGAGGTAAAGGAAAAAAATATGTACATACAAAAGTTAAATAAAGAAATTCTGACTAAAATTTCTGATAATTTATCATTGCAGATTAACCAAACTATTACTGAGACAACTATTTTCCACCTCTAAAATGGATCATCAATAAAAGCAAAGAAAATAATAATAATAATGTTTAGTATTATTAAATGATAAGTCATCATAAAAACAGAACAAATTAAAACTATAATTTTTTTTTTATTTCCATCCCTTTATAAAAATAATAAAAACAGCTGAGAACAAATCTTCCTATTAATAAATTTATTAAAACATTATTCACTTTAGTCAGTATTATATTTTTTGTGGTTATGGCATGAAATAGCTTTTATTAGGTTAATTATGATCATAATCAAATTTTTATGTTGATATATTTTATATAAATCCAATAAAAATGCACCCACTTATAAAATCATTTGATGTATATGACGAAGTCGAAATAGTAAAAGGTAAATTATACACTAACGACTTCCCTCTTAAATAATTTATTTAATCTTCTCAACTATTAATAACAAATTTGTACTCTGCAAGAAATGTCACCTGTATTTATAGGAAAAAAAAAAAAAAATCAATTCTACACATTATGTTTGAAGCCAGTAGAATTCCTAGGGAGGGGGAGAGGTCTGCACCCTCTTTGCCAATGGAGTCCCCACATATTATACATTTCAAAAATATTAATTTTATCTTCATTATATCTTAATTATAGGTTGTATGGTTTGTTTGGTTTAAAGGTGTAAAACCTTTAATTATATATACATATTTTATTAAGAGATAATAGTATGTACATATACATATATAAGTGAAGAGAGCATTATTGTTTTCATTAATTTTCATTTATATAATTTTAGTGACTTTAAACTAAAGTTAACATTAGGCTCCATCAAAAAACGTTTGCATAAACATTTTGACTCCATAAAAAACAAATTTACCAATCATTTAGGTTAATATGTGTACTAATTAATTATGATTGGGTCAAGGGTAACTTTTTAGTTTCAATGTCAGTGGATAATAATAAACCCACCTGCACCATTTTACCTAATTTCTTGGGTTAAATACTTGGTAAGAGAGTAATTTTCCTTGACCAAAAGTTATTTAGGATCCTCATTTCAAAAAGTAAATCGACTGCCAATGCCTTACATAATATAATAAATAAAATATTATGCCATAGGCTTATCAAAATCCAGCTTATGACTTAAATGGAGACTATCTTACCCTCTAGTCAACTACACTTTCCTCAAATGAAAAATATCATATGTTGAATATAAATTTTTTATTATTTTAAATAATTTTATTTGAAGAGAAAAGAATGGCCATTGCCAGTAGTTGAAGCCGGGTCCCTTCACAAGAGACCCAGATCTCCGCATTTTTTATCTATATATATTCTATAAAATAGTAGCAAATTTTACATATAAATTCATTTACAAGAAATGCTACAATAGATAACTGCTAAAATCAAAAAGAAACTTTAAAGAAAGTATAATCTTATCCAAAGAGAAACTAAAAACTAGAAACTAGTTCATCATAAATGAGGAATATAAGTTAAAATTGCACTTTACCCTTTTAACTTCCCTTACTTTATCTTAGTTTTTTCCTTAATCAACTATTTTTTTTATGTGAAAAAAAAACAATACCACTGACTAATAGTGTGCAATATTAAATATATATATATAATATATATATATATATATATATTTATATATACATTAATAGTCAAATAAAAATTTGTAAGGGAAATTGCAAATGAGATTAAATTTCCCAAACTGAAGATATGCTGGCGTTCAAAATTATGCAAACACCCATTAAAATAAATATACCATGGGCTACCAAGGAAAAGCAAAATCTTGGGTTTAGGTGTGTGTATGCCGACAGTCCCAGTGTTATTATTGTTCATTAGTTTTTTCAATAGACATCAAAACATAACAAAGATGAAATCTCTTTCAGGAAATTCTCATATGTTACATGTTTCCTCATTTAATATATTTTTAAGCAACATTATTAATTATATCACAGTCACCTGTGTATGCAATGTTATGACCATTAAGGGTCCCTGAAAAAAAAAAATTAGGGTTGGAGATATTGGTCAAAATAAAAAAACATTGATAAAGCATAAAACCAGCACATTCATTTATTTACAAATAGAATATAGTTTTATTATATCAATTTTTATTAGTACAACAATATGGGTAAATTAGATGCATATATGTATTCTATTAATTTTTTATCTAGAATTTTCGGAGGGTGTTTTTATATTCGGAACTGATGGGTCACCTTATCATGACTCACAAACTAAGGTGAAATATCAGCCCACCTAATAAAATGACTAATATTCCAGACAACCTTAATCATTTCATTATATTTATGTTTATCATTAGGATCATTTAATTATAAGTAATATTTTTAATTAATTGATAATTAAAACTAAAATATATTACATAACTACAATAATATAAAACACAGCAACAGGTAAGATATATATTGTAAGGTTTAAAATAAAATAAAAAAAATTTCTAATAAAATTGAATGACTATCAAAAATAAAATTATTGCATACCCCACCAAATTCTTTTTTAACTCAAAAGAAAAGCCTAGTATATAAGTTTAAAACAACTTTAAATTTCAATTTCTTAAATAAGTACAACACACTAAAAACCTCCAAGTTATAACTGGGATAAAAACAAAAACAAAAAAAAGGACATAAATAATAAAAGTAACAAAACATAGAGTTTGGTAATTTGAATTTTTTTTTTTCTCAGATGTGGTAATCACATTTTTAATTTCTAAATGTGTTCGAAAATCATTATGTTTTAATCTATTAAATTATTATCAAATTTAGTTCAGATTTTCTTTTGTTTAGTAGAACAGAAAACATTTGTGATTTTGTTACGTACCCATTATATGAATATTATTCAAAAGTAGAATTTGTTTAAATGCATAATTTAATTGTTACAATTTTTCAACTCAAATTTTTTCTTGTATTTTAAAATAAAAATAAATCTTCTTTAGTAATTTTGTTAGACAGTGCATCGTTTAATAAACGATTAAGGTTTCAGCTGCTTTTCCGTTGATCCCCATAGCCTTTGCTTTAGAGCCGAGTTCATAGTGACCTGGTAGGCTCCGGTAACTTTTGTGTGGATTGTGGAAGGCTTAGATATTAGTGTTCAAAACTTATCGGCTAACCTGTTAATTTTTTCGTAAGTACAATATGCTTTTATTAATTATCTAGTTTTACATTGTAGCAGTTCTCAGTAATATAATGGTCGGCCTATGACGCATTTCGAGGAGTGTCCAATGCGGTATAACGCCATATTGGTTTAGTAATTTGCCTTACCGGCATTTGATTTTTTTCTCAACTCGATTTGTTGCTGGATTAGCGAAGCAATTGTTAAAAGTTAATTTTGTAAATTCTGCTTTAACTTGGAAGTTTCCAAATTTGTAAGTAGTGGTTGGAGTATTATTTTCATCCGTTAGTTAAACTTATGGTCTGTTACCTCTCACACCTATCACGAGTTAGTTGAAAATTTGTGTTCTCTTGGTCATTTAAACCATATTGTAGAATATTTTGTGTTCGTTACTTTTATGTGGACCAATGTGATGGCTATACGTCAATGTATAGTTTTCTTAAGGAATGCATGTTCCCTGTGTTAATTCATTTCTAAGGTTTCAAAGCCTTGCAAAACAATGTTTTTTATGTGCTTTTACTCATTTTAAGTTTTGATTGCCAATGTTCTGACGATTATGTTTTAGCTAGTTATATTTGAGGTATTCTTATCTTCAACAAAACCGCTAAGGTTATGTGGAAATTAGAAGTGCCTAATCTATTTTTATTAAATTAATTATTAACTATCAACCATTTATAAATTCATTGATAGGATATTGTTTGTATTGAATTTTAATTTACCAGCATATAGTGCTATCATCTGTGAATGATGATATTTTTAAATTTATTTTGTCATGCCCCAGCAGTGTTGTTAACTCACTTTTCTTAGGTGTAAGGAGCAACAATTAATAGTTGAGAAATTTTCGATAGGGTAATTAGATATTTATTTTACAATTTAGCATTGAAACCTTTAATTTAATTGGCGGTCCTGTACATTGATAGTATAACAGGTTGATGAGTGGTGGGTGGTAACCAATCTGAGTGAGAGGTTGATCATGGGCTGCAACATGTATTGATCTCTTGTAGTATCAGCATTAAGAGCTTGTTTCTTAGTTTTTGAGACAGAGGTATGACTTAAGTTCAATTTATTTTGTTTTGTGTGATACTTCATTTAAGATTCTATTCCGTGACTGGTCTATTGAGCTGCCAGGGTTCAATTGTGCAACGCTTACGACGTTGCTACGTGCCAAAGTCGCCGCGTTGCCAAGGGGGGGTAGAGGGGGGCTAAGGAAAAGCTAGTGGGGACAACGAGGTGTACCATCATCGATCCGGAGGCGGCCTCGCGCCTGCGCATTCTATGCCACCCTCTCCGTACTACGTCTTAGACCATGTCAATTCTCCCAGTGTCTTTCTAGAATAAATCAGAATTTTGATTTTTTTATTTTATTACATCTGTATATTGTATAATACTGGTAGCAATAGCCAGCGGCGTTAGTGTTAGTGCGATTTATTTATTATTAATATCCGGAAAGGTGTCATTTTCGGTCTTCTGGTCTTCCCACTTCGTTCGTCTAGTCCACCTTTAACTAAAAAAAGGTAAGTTTGTCGGAATGCTGCAGTGAGCTCATCTCTCCCTCTCTTAGTAATCTTCTTGCCCAATTTTAGACAATCTGTGTCTGGTGGGTCCCAGAGAGACTATTTTTAATGAACTTTCTTTTACTCACGATTTAGTATCTCATGTCCTATAGTAAAATGTTTTTCAAGGCCATTGTGTCAATGACCTATTAAGATAAGACTAGATTTTTTTATATATTACCTAGGTTAAAGTGAATTTCATGGTCATCAAATTTAGATCAATAACTTAGACCCATATATATATATATATTTTTTTTTTTTTAATTAAGTACTTTGTATTCCATTGTCCTAGCTAGAATTTTCACACCTATGAGAATGGACCTAGTAAAAATTCTATAACTCATACCAATTATGCTTCTTTTTATTTTTTATTATCTTTCTGCATTATAGACCATTCTAAATGATGTAGAATTAAATTGCAATCAGTAACCAAGGAGAGTATAAGGCACATTTATTATGTTTTATTTTACAATTTAGCTCAGGTAAAATGCTGAATTGTATTTAGCTAGTAAAAACTGAAAACCTGTTTATTTAGATTAAAGTCAGGGCAATTATTTTACCGTGATTCATTTAACAGGGTTCGTCATGTCGGTGGACAAAGAGGAGCTAGTCCAGAGGGCGAAGCTGGCTGAACAAGCTGAGCGATATGATGACATGGCATCAACCATGAAATCCGTCACTGAGACTGGAGTGGAACTCTCAAATGAAGAACGAAATCTCCTCTCGGTTGCCTACAAAAATGTTGTAGGAGCAAGGCGGTCCTCTTGGAGGGTAATTTCATCTATCGAACAGAAAACCGAAGGCTCAGAAAGGAAACAGCAGATGGCCAGGGAATATAGAGAAAAAGTTGAAAAAGAACTGAGGGACATCTGCTACGATGTATTAGTAAGTACCGATATTAATTTTTTTATGATTGTGTCTGAGTGAACCTCATAAAATATATTAAGTAAAACTTGTCGAAGTTGAGTTTGTAAATATAAAAGGTACAAGTAGAATTCGGAGTACTAAACCTCTCTTTTTTCTTTTCTTTGAATTATGTTCCTGTTATTGTTAATTCACTCATAATTAATTACTAGGATAGATAGAGCGGAGCCAATGATTTAAAACTCATTAATTACTTGTACTTTTTATATAATGTAAATCTAAATAAGTATCAATTCCTTTTATTAATTAACATTTAATTTGAACATTATTTCTCTTAAACAAAAATGTGTACCAAGTCTTTCGGTGTGTTTACTTATTTCAGTTTTTAGTTTAATTTTTACATTTTATTTTTTTGTTCTTTTTATTTATGTATTATCAATTTAATTACAGTAGTTATATACTGAGTTTTCATTCATCAAGAACAAGTCTTTAATTTTTTTTGTTCATATTAGTACAAGAGTATAGATAGATTCTTTCTAAGAATAACCTCTTTGGAGTGTACTTATTTTCTCTTTTGACTTGTGACCACGCCCATGCCATGGTCTCATTAGATAGTAATATGATGCTTTATCATTGTCTTTTCTGTTGATTAAATTTGTTGAACCGCGTTTTTTTTTATTAAATAGTACCTTTATTACATCGTTTATTTTTATTATTTTTTTTTTTTTTTTAAGTTAGATAACTTGTTAACGTCATATATATGAATCAGTTGGAATTGTTCCAATTGTGAAGCTTGAATAGAATAATTCTCATTTTTATTATTCTGTTTTACAATGATTTACATTGATAATATGTTTTTCTGTTATACTTCATAATGCGTTTTGTGATCACGTGTCTTGATGATTCTTCTCATAATGATGCTCTAGCGTGGTTAAATTTTTTTATCAGTGTGATAACGAGATTCTTTTTCGAATCTTTCAGTCCTTGCCATAATTCCAAGTGTTGGGTAGATTACAATGTTAAGAAAACGTTTTTATAATTCAATCTTCATAGAAATATTCCGATTTTTTTAGAAATTAATCCACCTGTATCTTATCTTGTTTATAACCTCTCCGAAAAATGCTTTGTAAAACGATTTTTAATACAAATGAAATTGTTAGGAAAATAACACATAAAGAATAGTGTTTAATTATTTTTTGTTATAAATTACTTTCTATCTGTGGGGTAAATAAGTTCTTTGGTGGGTGACGATGTCTAGGCCAATACGGTTTATTGAATAAACATAAAATTATTGAGGATCTTTTTAAATTGATTGCTCCAAGCTTTCTTAATTCGTTACTGTTATTAGATGCCTATGTTCTTAAGCGGAATGATACCTAGGGGTAAGAGAGTGTAAAATGTAACTAACAGGAAATGTGTTGACAAAGGGAGAAGCAGGAAGGGGAGTTACCTGGACAATAGGGCGTATTCTGGGTAATATAACTAGTAGGCACCTGGTGCCTGTATTGTGTGTGTGACTATTTCAAAGGTTTTCCCTTATTGGAGATTCTATCCTCCCTTATTTTACCGCTTTAATTCTGAATATGCATTATCAATGGAGAAACAGTAACTGAATGTATCTGGCATCACTTGCAAGAGAAACTGTGGATTCGTGGAATGTACAGTCGCCCCTCAGCCGGTCCTTTCGCGAACAGTCATTGATTAAAGATTTATCAGTTACGGCTGCGCATTCACAAGTTCCGTACAACCTGATAACGTATACGGCTAAACACATGGTTTGTACCGCGTCTTTCCTGTCTTAAACATTTTACTGCTGGACACTTTTTTTTTAATGTTAGGTCAAAGAAATTTATAAAATTTCATCGTTCGTTTTCGGCTCTGTCCAGACTTGTCTGATTTTCTAATGAGGAATGCTATACTGGCAGTATTTGAGCTCATTAAAAAAAAGTCATAGACGTCCTAAAATATACCTGACGGAGAGTGTGAATGGCCTACAGAACTGGCTGCCGGTGCCTGGCATCTGACCGAAGGCCGCTTGGTCCGTCGGCCTGTTGGAAAAATTCCTTCTTGACTTTTTTTTTTTTGTTTTCACTTATAAATAAGTTGTCCTGTCCACATTTTTTCGGTGATAAATTGGAACCGTTCATGTACGTTTTGCGAACATTTAAGAATTGTTAAAATATCTACGACACACCTAATCATAAATTTTTTATTTATAAAATTTCCAAGATTTAAGATTTATACATTAATTTGTCTCAAAATACCTGGTACTTTTACGGTGGACTTAGACGCTGGTTCCTGGGTGATTTCCTGGAAGGCGGCCGCATAATTCTTAGCTAAGCCAGTTTAATAGTTATAAGGTAAAATCATCCAGTTAAAACTATACAGACAATCCTCTTAAAGTAGGTGGCTGTATGAAATCAATCGCATTCCATAATAGAAGTTGACAGCTTTCTCCGTGGTTCTAGAACATACCCGGCGTGCCTCATCGCGAACATCTGGCGTCGATACCCTATGTATCAGTTATTATCTCGGTCGTTAAAATTATTGGTCCATTATCCAAGGTCGTTAATATTATCCATAAGGGCCCTATGATGAACGGAAGCGGTGGACCTGTAAACGCTTGAGAATGCTAGGAGTGAAGTAAGACCGGATGGTTGTGACTCACGCTGACGCCTTGCCCCAACATGGACCTGTCCAGGCGGCACCGTTACCTCTTGCCAGCAAATCGCATTCCCCTGGCCCGCCAATCTCCGATAGTCCTCATTTATTTGTCTAGTTTCATATGTTTTTCCAGCAATGTTAATGTGTCGAAAATAAGATTTCTTAAAATATCTTACCATGTTGACTAACTGACATTTGTTCCCTTAATTACGTTGTCTGTTGTTTTTACATAAATCATTCCATATACATACATATATAAATAAATAGATTGGAAGTTGTAAGATTATCTGGAAAATTATTTTTCACATAATATATACAATTATTTTACACATAATATATAAAACATAATGCAGATTAAATATTTTAGAATGTATTTTATAAAGAAAATTAAAGAAACAAATTTAATTGTAAAAATCTGGTGCGTGCGCGCAACACACAACTTTCACTTACCAACTTACTTAGATTAGAAATTGACGTGTTTTGCTAAATATCATTTCCCAAAGTCACACATTTTTCTACATCCATATCTTATTTTTGATAATCGTTAAAGCCGTTTTTGAGTAAATAAAAAAACCCGTGAAAATGATACAAAATTTATTAGTAAAGTCCCCCCTTCGGTTGATCAATTTTGATGAAATGTTGGCTATCACATATTTGGCATATACATACATCAAATACCCAGTTTGATCAAAATCTTTAAAGCCGTTTTTGAGTAAATAAAGAAACACGTGAAAATGATACAAAATTTATTAAGTAAAGTCCCCCCTCCGGTAAATCAATTTTGTAAAATTTTAACAGTCATATCTCGGGCATATACACACATCAAATACCCAGTTTGATCAAAATCGTTAAAGCCAATTTAGAGTAAATAAAAAAAAACACTTGAAAATGATACAAAATTTAATAAGTAAAGTCCCCCCTCCGGTTAATCAATTTTGATGAAATTTTTACAGTCATATCTCGGGCATATGAATACATCAAATACTCAGTTTAATCAAAATCGTTAGAGCCGTTTTTGAGAAAATCGAAAAAAAAAACTAAAAAGTTATTAAGTAAAGTACCCCCTCCCTTTAAGTAATTTTGATGAAATTTTTGCTGTCACATCGCGGGCATATACCTACACTAAATACCCAATTTCAGGATCGCACGGTTTATAGTTTTTGAGCTAGTCTGTTCACACACACACACACACACACACACACACACACACAGACACACAGACAGACACACACACACACAGACCATTTCGCGGGACTTGGTCATTTCGACTCAGGGGACCCCAAAACGTGTATTTCCGTTGAAAACCGGAAGTCGAAATTTTTCACGATCGCAATACTTCCACTTACTATATATTTCATATATAGGTAAGTGAAAGTAAAAAATTTAAATAAGGATGTGGCATTTAAAACAGTTGAAAAATAGATGTTGATAAAAATTCTGTAGTCATTTATTTACATTTTTTTTCTTCTTCATTTTATTCTCTCAATAAAAAAAAAAAAATCATTTATCACAGAAAATATAAACTATTTTTACTTTCACTTACCTATATATGAAATATATAGTAAGTGGAAGTATTGCAATCGTGAAAAATTTCGACTTCCGGTTTTCAACGGAAATACACGTTTTGGGACCCCCTGAGTCGAAATAACCAAGTCCCGCGAAATGGTCTGTGTGTGTGTGTGTGTGTGTGTGTGTGTGTGTGTGTGTGTGTGTGTGTGTGTGTGTGTGTGTGTGTGTGTGTGTGTGTGTGTGTGTGTGTGTGTGTGTGTGTGTGTGTGTGTGTGTGTGTGTGTGTGTGTGTGTGTGTGTGTGTGTGTGTGTGTGTGTGTGTGTGTGTGTGTGTGTGTGTGTGTGTGTGTGTGTGTGTGTGTGTGTGTGTGTGTGTGTGTGTGTGTGTGTGTGTGTGTGTGTGTGTGTGTGTGTGTGTGTGTGTGTGTGTGTGTGTGTGTGTGTGAACAGACTAGCTCAAAAACTATAAACCGTGGGAACCTGAAATTGGGTATTTGGTGTAGGTACAATATATGTATATTTCCTTTATTATTAAAATATATGTATATTGTATATGTCCGCGATGTGACAGCAAAAATTTCATCAAAATTGCTCAAATGGAGGGGGTACTTTATATAACTTGTACTTTATATAACTATTTTTTCAAGTTATATACAGTCCTTAATTACAAATCGTTGACTTATTTGATGATCATTGTACATCTGACTTGCAGCTTAGGCAAACCATTTTGGGTTTTTTATCCTACATCCTATTGCAAAGAGTAGCATCTTCATTTGCCAGATGGTATAACTGATTTAATAGATTAAGTTGACCCAAAATTTCAAGTATTATGAGTATTTTCAAAGTTCCACTTACATGCTTTATCTTTATACATATTAAACCGCTCCACTAAATATGGTTTGAGTAATTGGAATGAATGAAGTTTTTGTAAAAATACTTTTTTTGAAATTGGCTTCTTCCGTCACTTCAATATTGATTCCTATAATTACAAGGTCGTCCAATAAAGGTTCTTAATGTCCCAGTAAGGAAGGAACTTCCGAAATTGAGTGATACATTCAAACTTTCCATTGGGGTGTCTGACACCCAACCATGTCATTCTAGGGTTTAAAAAATACTAATTCATCCGATCCTGACCCTAATATATATATCAGTCTTCGAATTGACTCACGAGTTCACTAGACCTTCCTCCAGCATTGCCTTTCGAATAGGCTCCACTAAATCAGAGGAAAATCTTATCTGATTATCTCTCTGGACATAATCAGATGATCTAAGCCGTTTCCATAAGTTAAAAAAATTTCGCTCAACAAATAATTTCCCTTAATTGTCATAATTATATTTTTTTATTGATAAAAATTGATACCGAAAGTTTCTTCGAAAGTTAATAAGAAATTAGGTCATACTTTCTGGATTCATTAAATTTTTAATACATCCTTTCTTATTTGTTCTTCCTGTAGCACGGAAATCGGTTTCGGTCGATTTTCTCTCCCTCGTGTCATTGTAACTAAAAATTGCCATTATAAAATCCGTGACTCGAGTTTGTTCCGCCCTATCTCTTTATATGGATAATGATTATGTAAATGCGTTATGTAATCGTTAAGATTACATTAGATCGTAGCTACTGATAATGATTTTAATGTACATATTTTACCTTATTAAAATGCGTATTGTTTTATTATGTTCAAAATCGATTCTTTGTGAAAATTAAGTTTCTTTGTGTCATTTGATACATAAATAAAGTACGTAATGTGGTCCTCTGGATATCATAGTATGACACTTCTATTTTCCTCCTAATTATGTTTAACAAATTTAAGGAATTTTAGTCTTATCGTAATTACAGGCAACGTTGTTGTATTCAGGTTTTTAATTATTTAACAGTGTATGATACTAATTTAATCTATCGTGATGTGAAATAATCAAATGACGATTGATTCATTCTTTACCTTAACATCTAATCACTTTGCGGACGTACTCTCCCAAGTCCAAAAAAACACCTTGTTCATGAGCAAAGTGTGTGTGTATATATGTTGGTCATGTTGGGAGGAGAAACTCCTCCCATGATACAAAGTAATAAATATAACTCTCGGAGCTAATGGTCTCAAACCTCGTGTCCATCGGTTATGGATTTGGACTATCCTGCGTTGTAACAGATCAAAGGTTCCTTGAAAGGATTGTTTTTTCTTTTAATTCATAATTAACCTACATTGCTATGCTAAGTAGAAAATCACTCAACTCTCAATAATTAATTAATAAATAAAATCACTCAAAACTCAAATTGTAAAATTTTCCATTCGATGGTCAATAGAAATTCAGTAAACAACTTGTTTTAGTTGAGTATTCGCCTTTTATTTCCTTATTTTATACTTTTTTGTGGATTTGTATGAAGCATGGAATAGAAACATTCACATCGAATCAAACGATACCGATTTCTCACAATGTGCGAGTTACTGTTTTTCTCTTCCGCTAGATGATACGATGTTTTCGTTTTATTTTTAGACCTAATGTAAAACCAAACCCCATTATATTTCACCAATATTAGAATAGAAATGTCATGAACCCTTCACGCAGTGTGTACTATGCACCTGGTTCATTATAGTTGCAAATTGAAATATGCCCTGATCCTTTTCTTTATCAAAATTAAATTATTTTTTACCTCCTCGCTAGAGCAGGTCGCTTACCTCTAGGATAACCAACTCCTAGTCTTGATTAAATTAAAAAAATATTGATTAATTTATTTGAATTTATTTTATGCTGTTTGTCTTTGCTTTTTTGTTAATAAGTTACATTATAATTAATTATTCATTTAAGCCTTATAATAAATTTTCTATGAATTCAGAAGTAGAAAGAGTATTCATCCTGTTAGTCGACGCCTTTAACATCTGTTTTGTGGAGATTTTGACACTGCCCAAAATCCTTCATAAATATAAAATTATGGAATAGTTACTTAATATTTTTTCCGAAGAAGGGAGAGTTACATTATATTATAGGACCGGTTGAGAGGGATGATGATACAGGCCGACCGATAATAAAGCTTTGTGCTGTGACCTGTACCTAACACGACAGGCCTGCAGATAGGCCCCTCCCTCCGCGGTAGTAGCTCACCGTGGGAAATGAAGAGTTTCCTCAATTAACGATGAGTAAAGAATGCGCTGGCCCGAGTGGCTGCTGGACTCGTGATATCGTGTGTATTTGGTGGGGGTGGTAAAAATAGACGTGAATTAATACACTGTCGACGGGACAGCTAGAAGAGGAGAAAGGCTTGGCTCTCCTGATAGCATATATGCTTCATCTTTTCTATAGTCTTGTTGGTTATATATATATAAAAAAAATTTTTCTCTTTGATTTACATTATAGTACTTTTAGGTCTCACGTATTAAATAAACATCCGCCATCAATATAAATTAAATAACACTTTGTTTCTATCCGGTACAAAGTGCTTTTGTTCAAACATGTTCATGGTTTAAATATATATATATTTTTTTAAATTCCAATTTTGTTTTTTATAGATCTCTTTCGATAAACCACATTTCTTACACCACACATTGCACCATACACATCGTTAAACTACCAAACCTCGTAGCCACCTAATAACAGAAGTTGACAGAAAATTAAAAGTTATTCTTTTTATAAGCACGGAACGAATTCATACTTTTCATGTATCTATATTACTCAAAAGAGGTGCTATTAGAGATAATATAATTCAACTTTAGTTAATACGTTTAACTAAACATTTGATAAAAGGTAAAATAAAAAAAGAAAATTATTATGTGTGACTTGAACTCTTCTTTCACATGTTAGTGTGGTCTACACTTAACAAGGTCACAAGGTCTGCTGATTCCATTGCATAGTGTGACCCAGAACCATGTTTATATATATATTACTCTATATTATTTCTAAAAACCCTCTTTAAATTTAGATTGATTTACAGATATTGTTATAGTTGTATAAATTGATAGTTTCAAATTCAAAATACTTACATCCTACATAATAATCTTTCTCTTTCAATTCATTAAATTTGTTTTCTGTTGAAAAGAAAGATAAATCAGTACTATTATCTAGGTTATGATTCATGTCCCGGTTTTATTATTAATTTTTTCTAATTTTCACATTTTTAACCATAGTTGAAGTAATAAATCATTTATTTCGGAATTTTTTCTTGTACCTTGGCCATTCGCAGAACTGTATGTTTTTGTGCTTGGTTAATTGAACGAGGAATGGTAAAAATTCGGGTGGGGAGGGATGCCTCAGGTAGACGGCCGTCTCTTGATGGCAGCAATGGGGAAGATAACGAACCCTGTCTGACAGAAACAGGAATATGTGAAAGAGATAGTGATCGATCAACCAACCAAGGTTGGCCGGGTTGGAACGACTGGAATTTCTCTTTTAGTCCATTTTGGGGGTTGCTTTGGACTTAATTTATTGCGGAAGGCACCCTAAAATCATACCTATACTATCTTAATTTATTACGGAAGGGACGCTAAAATCATACCTATGTTATTTTACTCTCTGGCTATCCCAAAAAAAGTGTGTATTTCTTTTTAGGGTCCGTCTATTGTTTAAAAATAAAGTTAGTAGTTCGGTAATAAGTTTGCTTACTGCGAAAGTGATGTTATGAACGCATGGGGAATTCAAATGGCTTCATTAAATCGCATCTCCTGAAAAGTGTTCTTCCGCTATCAATGTACCTTTCCTTGCTATCTACATTTCGCATTGATATGTATACGGTTACCAGGTACATTCAAGTAAGTTCATTAATTAACTTGTCGAGCATTATTTTTTTTTTCCTCGAGAAACCCACATTTTAAAAATAAAATAAAGTTGTAAAACAAGGTGTCGAAAATTTCTGAAACAAAAGACCATACAAAAGGAAATTGAAAAATTAACCGAACGTCCGCCAAGAAATAGTTCATCTTGAACCAATTTCTTGGTATTAGTCGATTTTTTAAAGGTTTAATCCTATCTCAAAACTTTACTGTGGCGACCTCGACCCCCATAAATAATTTTAAAATTTTCAACTTACATTTAGTGTATTTTTTTATTTGCTTTTAAATAAAAAATTGGTCCATTTACGTAATTAGCATCGATTGCCTGTATTGTTTGTATATATTAACCTACTGACGTCATGTTGCACCAAATGACGAGAATTACTCAGCAATGTGTTTTTACGTGGCTGATAAAAACTTCAAACCATTTTTACGCTTAATCAATTTTTTTTAATATATTCTCATAATTTATTTGCTAATATTTCTGTTTTTAAATTAATGTTTAGGGTTTTAAATTATTCTTGAAAATTCACTCTAAATTATTAATATCTTTAGGTTTTTCAAGAATATCATGAAAAATAAATTTTTGACAACTTTTAAACTGTTATGTATGTCTAAATTTATTAAAGAAAATTAATATAAAAAAAAACAGGGCTGATTAATTTTTTCATTTTTCACAAATATGGTTCCGAAAATAAATAGTTTTTAAATTAGTCAAACATATATTTTGGACATAATTCAGCTAGAAATAAAAAGATAAACAAAATTCCTATAATTTCCACCCTAGGAACGAGATGGGTAATTATTATATCCTTTAAAAATAATACATTCGTTAGAAAAAGAAAAAGAAAAAAAATCCCCAACATTTATTCTTTCAAAAACAAACTACTGCAGAATTCTTCATTTTAAAAACTAATCAAATTTGTCATTGGTAGGGGGAGGTCTCAAACATCTAATTTAATATAAAATTCCACGGAAAAACATAGAAAAGGAACTTAATTTTCTTTATTTAATTTGTTTTAGACTTCATTGGATCGTCCAGGGTGGGTGGGTTTTTTTTTTTTTATACCTGTTGGATATTTCTTAATTCACACAGTTAACAAAAACCATCCCGAGTTCCTAACTCTTTAATTTTCAGCCTTCCATTTGTATTGCGGAACAGCTAATTATTGATAATATTAAAGTCATATTTTGTGTTAGTTAAGTCTTGTAGGAAAATTCAGATTTACAAATTATTTTTAAAACTGTTGAAAAATTTGCAATAAGTAGGATATTGTATTTATCAAAATTGATGGAGACCATTGTTTAAAGAAATTGTTATGCCCATTGATTGGGAGTGGTTTCATCACCAGTTCAAGTGTTTAAAAAAAATTGAATAATAAAGTGTTAAACAGATTAATTATTGATTAAATGAATCTAATTACTTCGTAATTAACATCGATTCTGAATCAGATTTTATGTAATTAATTCGTATTTATACTCGATAATATATTGATATATTGTTTTTTTACCGAAGTTTTGAAAGCTAGTAAGTATCATTATTTTATTAATTTTAAAATAAGTTGATAAAATTTTCTAAAACAAAAAAAAAATTATAGGAAGTCTGTATTGTGGTTGTGTAGTAGGGCAGAGTATCGAGTTGGTCTGGACCTGCGCATGGCGACAGGGGTGGGGCCGGTATTGACTCATTGATTCTCCTCTCTCGGATCTGGGTCCTCGTATAAATGCCAAATTGTTAGTCATTTACTCGGAAAAGTTCATTCCTTACATAGCTCTCCCTTTAACTCATAGTATGATCCATAAGGCCGGTAAAGAAATAGTCGACCTCTATCAAAGAGGAAAACCCAATTTCCATAGATAATGTCAGGGGAAATTCATCACACTTACCAGTAAAAGCGGAGAGGGTGTTAGGTAATTGTTTAGTTTAGATACATAATGTATCTATGGCAAAGAAAAAATATTTAATCCATTGGGGTAGAAAAGGATGTTTCATTAAACATTGTGAAAAATTTCATTGCTGAATTCATCGTCTCAGGCCCGAAAGTATTAACGTAAATTCTGGTGCGTTTAGCCAGTCACGTTATTGACTTAAATATCTTTAAATTTAATCAAATCAAAAATATAACAAAAAAAAGAATGTATGTATGGCAATGAAAAAATATTTAATCCATTGCGGTAGGAAAGGGTGTCTCATTAAACATTGTGAAAAATTTCATTGCTTAATTCATCGTCTCACGCCCGAAGGTATTAACATAAATTCTGATGCGTATAGCCAGTCACGTTATTGACTTAAATATCGTTAAATTTAATCAAATCAAAAATATATATATTAAAAAAAAAAAAAATGCTTAAATTAAAATGGAAGTGCACAGTAGTGATGATAAATCTGTTGATTGTTTCCACTTTTCGATAATTCCGATATTATCGGACGTATAATACCTAGTACTTGATAGTATACAGAGGAGTATTTAGTGTATTTTCCTCCATTATCAAAAGTGATGATCAGGGGGTGTTACCAGAGTTAAAACCATGATGGGGGGGGGGGGGTGTACTGCATATGACTTTCTTTTAAAAGTAAACTTTGTGGTCTTCTGTAATTAAAAAAAAATCGATAGTTACATGCCACTATGGCATATTGTTCCAAATATGGTTCTATATCATTCATGTTAGGGCAAAATGTTTAAGCTTCACATTTGATGACTTGACCCCTTTTGACCAAACACCAGTGATATATTCCAAATAAAGAAAATTGTGTTGCAATTAAACTAAAGAAGACTGAATCATTTAGGTATTTCTATCTTTTTATTCATTAATATACCATACCATATTCATTAGTATGAGACCATAAATTAATATGTTTAGTAAGCAAAATTAATTGTTTGACCAGTAAAGAGATGAATGGTTCCTCATGAAATATTATTTCCTATTTTATTTTAGTTTTTAGTCTCAAAGATACTATTTTATTTTACTATATTATACACTGCAGTAATTTCTCATAAGTCTGTAATATATTGTTAAAGTATTTAACAATAGAAATCATCACTATCGCACAGAGATTAGTATTGACAATTTGAAGATAGTAAAAATTAACAAAAACTCAAAATCTAATTTTGTATAAGTCAAATGGATGAGTGATATATGAATATTACAAAACAATAAGTTATGTGATTCCATATTAAACAATAAATATACTTTATTTTTTCTTTATTTTAAATTAATTTAAAACTTCAATTTACTCTCTTGAATATTGAATGATTATCATACATATGACTCCTGTGAATTTATTATTATTAATTATTAATAATAATTCTGTCCTTGCAGTGTAAAGTGTGTTAACTCCAAACAAAAAAAATATTTTTTCATTTTGTTTCATAGCACTTTGCAGCCATTAACTCTTTGTTGATGAGGCATTGATGAATAAATTACAACATTCAAATCATTGCCTAACATTTTAAGAGCTAAATAAACTAAAATTCCTGATTTCATTAAAGCCAATTTTTCTCAAATTTTGGACTAACCCTTTATACTAAAACCCCACAGAATTTATATTGCATTGATTCATTTTGGTATAATTAATTTTTGTTTTAATTATTATTTTTAGGGCCTGTTAGACAGGTTCCTGATCCCCAAAGCTAGCAATGCTGAGAGTAAAGTTTTTTACTTGAAAATGAAAGGAGATTATTATAGGTACCTTGCTGAAGTAGCAACAGGAGACACAAGAAACAGTAAGTGATTTGATGTTAGATTTACCTTAATTCTCTTCTTTTGTGTATTGATTCATATTAGGCTAAATAGTACTTTAACCACAAATATATTATGTTTTTATATTCCATTAATTTTTAATGCTGTAGATCTGCATTTACTTTTAAAATTTGGATAAATACATACTTCAAATGTAAAAGATAAAATCGCCATGGGTCTAAAGCAAATATTAGGTTTGACCTAGAGGAGTCTCATTATACCAGGCTTCTGTCTCACTTGGTCATTTTGACCAGTCACCCCTTTTTATCAAAGCTGCAACCCCACTATCTTCCATGATATAAATTTGAAAAATAACTCAACAGGTACCCACACCCTTCATTTGCATCCTTCCTCTTGTGTGCCATTGTTCAATGGGATAATTTGTTAGCCCTGACTTGACTTGGTGTAGAATTCTAGCAATTAAAGAAAAATGATAATAATGAAAAATGATTAAAGTAACACAATTGTGAGAAGCTATATCTCTATCAAAATAAGTCATTTTTAATATGAGACCTTTAGGATTGGCACAATTTGCCTAAGATGCATGCCAAAGTACAAATCCTAATTTTTCACGTGTAACTTTCAAAATCTCTTAAATAGGTAAACTTATCAACTCATTAGCGATGGTGTTTATTGTTCACTGCTATTTGACTAATGTAGTCGGTTTTCCTATACAACATGGGATGGGGTGTAGCTCAATGGGTAAGACATTAAGCTGCCCGAGTTCGAATCTGACTTGGGGGATATCATTTACATTCTGTCACATTTGTCTATCCAGCTTCTATTAAGTGAGAACTATAAATGGAAAAATTAAGAGGAAAATCCAAGCAGTTCAGCATAATCACGGTTAAATCACCTTCCATTACCAATGACCAGGACAGTTTTTTCCTTATACAGTACTGTACCGAAGACCCTTCCTGGGACGTAGGTGGTACAGGTTTTTCTCTATACAACAGATGAACATGATCCAAACATATTTTATGTTATATAAAATATAAACATATTTTGTAAAATATTTCAGCAATATATATTATAGATATTATTATCCTTCATTACTAAGCGTGGATTCCTGTCCTCTGTAAGCTGGTGGGTATGAAATCCCGTTGGTATGAAGCTCCATAGTTTCTGAAGCAGGTGACCAGCTTTCTGTAATCGTTTAGGGTATGGGAGGGGAAAACAGTCACTCTTTTTGACATGCTCTTGAGGTTAAACGAATTAGGGCTATAAGTATGTAGATATGAGACTAAAGCCCCATAATTTGCCAAGTTGTAAATAGTGGAGGTGGTTTCAGGTGAGCTAGAGGTTAACTTGATTTTGCCTGGCTTGGTGCATTTAGAATTAGAGGATTCATCAAATGCAATTCTAGAGATTATACACTATTACTTAGAGGTATCTCGAATTTTGTCCTCTTCTGCTTTCTAGTATCCCTGTCCACAGCGACGTTCGTCTTTCAGCCCGTTACTATCTCCGAGGCACTTCCTCGTTGCAGTCCATAGCCGCTGCTTGGGTTGCTAGATTTCGTTTGAACAAGCTGCTAGTTCTGCCTCCCTTATTGGTTCTTCTTGAAATCAGCCCTATAACATTCAGATTATTCTTGCAATTTATGTATTAAATGAGTCCAAAAATGCAGTAATTTGTGTAAACTTTTTTGGGAAACAACTAATTAACCTTCATAATTCACAAGCACGATATGAATTTTTTTTTAATAACTCACCTGCTCATCCAATTAGAAATTTAAAAATTGTGTCAATATAGAAAAACTGTAGACGAAAAAGGTTGGCTTACCAAACGCTTATTGCACATTAAGAAATATTATACAATGATGTGCCTCACCTAATATATTTCATGTTGAAATATATACATTTGTTTTCTCTTGCAAAAGTTTATTTGTAATACTCCACATGCATACTCCAAGTGCATGTTGCATATAACATAATGAAATATTAAAAAATTGTTAGGTTTTTGAAAAAACAAAGGTTAAAATATGAAAGAAAAAAAAACGCAAAGAAAATTATCATAATTTTATTGAACTTACACAATATATAGTCATTTATTATTCATTTGTTTTTTTGTAGGAACGACATGTCTAAAGTAAATAGAAAAAGATATAATGTGCACATTAATTTTATACATTTAATTTGTTATATATATATATATTTGGTTGGTCGAAGAAAAGTATTATTTATAAATGTTATGAATTTTTTTTTTTTTTTTAATATAAATTCCAATATTTCTCTTAACATGATAACATAAATGTATTTGGCTTTCTAAATAGATGGCAATATATATATTGAATTAATTTTATTATCTGTTCATGTTTATAAATGAAAAGTGTTCCCTAAGGACTTAATCGATAAACAATTCATAGCCTTTTGTGATTAACTGTTACTAACTGATCTCATTAGCTTTTGTTTTGTTCTGTTATTTCACATCTCTGTAACAGTATTACTTAAGCTATCAACTATAGTTTAATAATATCTTATTTATGTATAAATTCTTGGAGAGGCGATATGAATTTTTATCTTTCTTGTTTAGCTGTTGTGGACGATTCACAAAAGGCATATCAAGATGCCTTTGAAATAAGTAAGTCGAAGATGCAGCCAACACATCCCATTAGGCTGGGTCTCGCTTTGAATTTCTCCGTTTTCTATTATGAGATCCTCAACTCACCTGACAAAGCTTGTCAGCTTGCAAAACAGGTTTTCCTTTTTTTCCAGCATATATATTTTATAAGTAAAATCCAGGGTCTAAACAGTGGAGCATCCAGCTTACTCTCATCACAGCTTAAACCAAAAATGTTGAAATAGGGAATAAACCATTCATTTTAAATCATTTATAGTAAATAGTATTATAACTCGTCAGTAAATTTTTAATTTATGTTATGAAAAACATTTCTTAGGTCTTATCAATTACAACTTCTTTCAATTTTTTTCTGACCTTTTATTTGCCTACCATTATTTTCAGCTGTCGTGGAAGATTCACAAAAAGCTTATCAAGAAGCATTTGATATAGCGAAAAGTAAAATGCAACCTACTCATCCGATTAGGTTGGGCTTGGCATTAAATTTTTCCGTCTTTTACTACGAAATCATCAACTCCCAGGGGCGGGCTTGCCACCTAGCGAAACAGGTAAACAACATGAGCAGGAATACCTCCTTTTTCCCTCCTCTAAATTTCACCAGTTCCCTGATTGTTTTGTTTTGTAACTAACTTAAAATTTCAAAATGTATGTGATTTTTATTAGTCACCAAGTTCTTTAATGACAAAACATTAGAACTTATATTTTTTAGACGATTCACAATAAATAGACCAGATTGATTTGGCATTGATGAAATTTAATGTTATTTTTATCTTTCCTGAAATAAGATTTTTATACATTTTAGCTTTAAAATTGACAGTTTATTTACTGTCCAAAAATTGTAATGAAATTAGCAATATTTTTCAAAAATCACATATAATTTGGTCACTTTAAACTTTTTTGTGTGTAAAAATACTATAAGGAACTAATCTTGCTCATGTTGTTTTGTTTCTTTCTTCAACCAGTTATCTATATGATGGATGCTGCGCTGTTTCTAACCCATTTTACAAACTTCATTGATGCATTTTCAGTATGCATTTGTTGTTGAAAATAGCTATTAACAAAGATAGTGTTTTGTTAATATTTATTTTTTGTAGTTAGTGAATTATATAATAATCAAAGGCATCTACTGATAAGAGGAATAACTCAATTTTTTCACTATATCAACTAAAAAGTTAAGCTACCTCTCCAAAAAACAGCTTGAACTCCACAGGCCAACTTTATGTCTATTCTATCTTGGTAGACTGTTAATTTTTTTTTTTTTTTATGTTAAAATGCTTAACCCTTATTATTAGTAGATGCCTCATTGGTTTGAAGGCCTTGATCAGGCTGTTGTACTTTTCTATTCTCATAACTTACAATTTTTAATGATTTTTTTTTTTTTCAATTTGAAGTAGGTTTATAAACATTTATTAAATTCCGAAAGGTTAATATTTTCCAACTAGATGAAATTAAAAATTAATACATGCTGCCCTGCCAACATTACATTTTTTCATGATCAGTATAGTGTAATGAATTAATGCAACAATTCTTCTTAGTTTTCTGAAATCTGTAATATGTTAAAGGATTATTATATCCTTAAAAAAGGTGAAATTCTTAACGCACTTCACCAATTGCATTACTACTAAGTATTTCTTATAACATTACTTATACCTCATTGATCTAGTGTATTAATCCTCCTGATTTTCTTATTCTTTTGGTATTGAATACTGAGTCGATATCCTTATATAACGTCTCAGTAGTGTACTTCCACTGAAACAATCTTGCTTTAAGAAATTACTATTAAAGTACAAATAGAAGTGACTACTTATGTAAATTTTTTTATGTTTTCAATATTAGCTTAACACGTTGAGCGCCAAGCGGTACGATCGTACCGCTGTTGGACTATTGGCTGGGGCCGAGGCGGTTATTCCCGCCAGCTAAAAGATTGTTCTGGGCCAGGGGACCGCCTGCCGAGCGTGATTTCAAGGCATATTGGACCGCTCCGGCCCCGAACAATTCGCCAATGCAATTGGCCCAAATGTTTTTTTTTTTTTTTTTTTTTTTTTTTTTTAATTTGGGGGGTATAAATAAATTAATTTTATTTATTTTTTTACAAAACAAAATATCTTATTTATTAAAATAACATATTTTAAGGGGACAAGGGTTGACGTCGCGGTCATAACCGGGCAGCCCCCGTACTACTATAGGTAGCGGGCTTTACCCTGGGGCCGGGCGGTACATGCGTACCGCTCACAAAATTATTGTTTAATTGCCAAAATTAAACTTTTTATTTATTTCTTTTGCAATTTTTGTATCATTCTAATCATATTAAAGTTATAAATTAGAAAAATTTCTTTGGCCCCAGGCAAAAGTACATCATCTTTTCCCTGGCGCTCAACGTGTTAATCTTGAAAATATTGCAAATATGTATTTTATTTATCTTCTTAAATTCATATTTCCTTCACTCAAAAACTCATATAATTTTTTAAGTGATTAATTCTTGTTTTAATTAATTTGTTAGTTCAAACTATCTTCATGAAATATTTCAATATACAAGATTTAAATTTATTTTTGCAATAATTGTAAAAAATAATTCAATTAGGTGTACTATAAGTTTTTAATACTATGCTTTGTTAAATTAGGCTTTCGATGATGCGATCGCTGAACTTGATACCCTCAATGAGGATTCCTATAAGGACTCGACACTGATCATGCAGCTCCTGCGAGATAACCTTACCTTGTGGACATCCGACACCCAGGGTGATGGTGATGAGCCCCAGGAAGGTGGCGACAACTAAACCAACTTTCCCTTTTTCCCCTTTCCTCCAAGCCCATCCACCTCCAGCCACCCCACTTTATATACTATTACCCTCATTGTAAAAAAAAAAATCTTGTATTCACCACATCTCACCAATATCTGAGTGTGTTTATATATATACACTTGTGTATATGTATATACATACACATATATATGATATACATACAAAAAGTATTTAAAAACAAAAAAAAAGGAAAAACAAAAAAAGCAGCGTATACAAACCTATGCCAAGCACCATTTGTTTTCATTCATGTATATATTATATATATTATCAAAATTTTCCTGTTAATAATGCTTTACACACTTATTTTGATTTCTTTATACTTGTTTTTATATAGTATGGTAATACATACCCGCATATATATATATATTTAAAATTGTTTAATTTTTGTTTGTATTTTTTATATGTATACATACATATATAATTAAAATTAAAAGAAAAGCTTAGGATTATAGATTATATTGTAAGTTAATTTTATGTTCCCTTCTTATATATATACATTTTTTTCTTTCATTTTTTTTTTTTTTTTTTTTTTTTTTTTTTTTTTTTTGTGGTGCCAAAATGTGTAATTAGCTAACAGAAAACCTTTTACTCATGGGCATAGTTTTTGTACGTTGATGCTTTTTCTATGAATATATAATATGTTCTGTCTCCTATTGTTCGGCTTCAGACTGTTGATGTTTTATTAATGGAACTTGGAAATATTCACATATTCGCGAATACACATGATAATCACTCTTATTTCCTTTTGCTTCATAAAAATGTACAAGAAATGTTTTTATTAATTAAGAAAAATGTTGAAGTGGTTGTGTTAAGGAAATAGAGAGCGCGAATTTTTTTATCAGGGTGTTTCTTGTCTGATATTCAGTGGATGTGTACTGTGTCCATTTATCTCAGTTTTTGTTTTCTTTTTCGTAAGGAAAACTAATTCAGACTGAGACTTTATTTATATTTATCTTATGCAGTATACAATACGAGGGTGAGAGCAATTACAGTTTTTCATAAAAATATAAAAAACAAACAAAAATAACATGTCATTTTGATGATCCAATAAAAATAATACTAGTTAATATCATTTTTATGATATGATTATACAATGTGTTAATTGTAAAATATTTAATTTGTCAATTCACTTGATAGAATTACTTGGATCCATTTTTATTTTTCAGCTTTCACCATTGCTGTAATGTTATAAATGTGATCTGTTCAAAGAAAGTTTCCTTTGGAAATGTATTATTTTTTCTTAACTTTTTTTTTTTTTTGTTAATTTACAGCATGTATGTTGCTGTCAATATAAAATTGCCGTTGTTCGAAACCTTCAAAGTCTTGATGTAGCAACAATTTTTTATTAATAAAATTGGATTTAAAAAATCTCAAAAGCGTTTGGGTCATGGTTTGCCTGGGAGCAAATAATTACAGGATATATCTATATTTGTCGTTGTGCCCTTGAAAGCCAATGCACCAATCCCATTTTTTCCCACTATTTGATTCAAAATTGTCTGTTTTTAGCTGTATAATTGTCATACATATTGTCATTTATGACGGAGTCATAAACAAAAAAGAAAAAAAAATACTTTGATGTATTTAACGTGATTCTTTATATATATATATAAATATCTCTTTCTATTCTCTAAAACTTTGGAATTATAATTGTTAACTCCCAATGACTAAATCCTTGTTCATACAGGATTTTCTAAAGTTTACTTCTGTTCCTTTCTTAATTAATAATTATATAGAGTGCCTATAGTGCCACTTGACTTATAAAAATGAATGAAATTTTAAATGATGTAGCAATTTTTAGTGTGCGTATCACAATTTTGCTCAAAATTAGTTTGCTCGTTCGGGGGAAAAAGTTGTAAGGAACAAGGTATATTTTAGGAAATTCTGCATTATTGGTCTGTTGTTGAATGGGAATAAGATGATAAGATGTAAGATACAAGAGAAAAAACAACAGCCTTAAATTCTGCAGATAACAAGGTCATGGTTTTTTAAAAAACCTTAATTGTTGAAGATCACTTTTATTTTGGTGACATCTTGAGTTATTAGCTGGATGTAGCTTGTACGAAATATTTTTATTTTTTTTAAAAAAAGAAAAAAACTTAAGTGCTTTGTAATTTATCTGTTACAAGATATGAAGGTATACCTTCACTGATTGGTTTACCTAAACGTTTCTTTTATGTCGATGGTTATTAAATTTTCGCAATAAAATAGACGCCTAACTTATAATATTTGGTGCTACATATTTTTATTAATCACCACTGTTCAGCTGAATTTTACTTATTTACGACTGGCATCTAATTAGTTGTTTCACATGAAATGTTAATATTTTTTTATAATGTTAACAAAACTTAAATGGTTGTGTTCCATTAAATATATATTTTTTAGTAAGGTCAGGATTAAAGTAATTTCTTACTGTTATTGATTGAATGAAAAAAAGAGCAAGTAAAATTATTTAACTTATTTTATACCTGCTAGCATTTTTTTTCGTAGAATTATGTTGCTCCTTAATTTAGTATTTTATCAAATAAAAATTCAATATGTAAAAAAATAGACAACTGATTTTTGGTTCTGTTTTGTAGTCTTTAACTTTTCTCTCACCCAAAACTGACATTACATGTGAAGCAACTTTCCTGCTGCATAACTTCTGTTAATTGAATGCACAATGAAATTGATATTGGTTTGGTGCTAATGAATGAAGTACTATTAAATTAATTGTAATTTTTAAAAATGGCATTTTCCAAAGTTACTGCTTAGTTAATTGTTTCTTAGATTGACTTAAAAACATTTTAACTAAGTATGTACGCTCATGAAACTATTAAAGTTTATTTTCATTGTTAATTGGAATTTATTTTAAATGACATAATACAGTTGCTGAGGTGCTTGTTAAATCTCAATTAAGACATCAGTCAATTATGGTTCAGCCATAAAAATTCAAGTTCAACCTTGAACCAAGATTTATTATTGGTAACAAAACACCAGTTAATTGCTAAGGAACTAGATTGCAGGAAGTGGATACATCATAATATCCCATATTTGACAGCTGGTAGTAAATGGTTTGTTGGTTTATGCTCATTGTAAAGCAATATCTATTTTCCTGGATTCAGAACTATTTGTTTTGATAGGATAGTGATATCAAACCTTTCTCTTCATGCCTGCTTTTGATCAAAGGTCTATATTATGTTCCTATTTTCATTTTAGCTGCTTAATTTTTTTTTCTTAAATTATGAATGATTTGCAATGCACCAAAATTTAATTTTAAGGAATAGTTTAGATTCTTAGGAAGTATCTAGAGAACAAGCAGTAGAGGTAGCAGGTACTACTGTGTTTTCCATTATTACCTAGAAGACAATTAAGTTATAATTATTCTGATTTTTATTATGACTTAGAGATGCTTCAATGGGTATCCATAATTTTGCTTGACCAGGTATGATTCCGAGAGGAATCTTAAATCTGTACCTAATGTTGCTAAGGTTAATCCATGGCCATCTGCAGTGCTATAAACCCCAAATGTGGGGCATAATAAGTTTCATGCTGACCACTACAGGAGAGAAGACCCAGAATAATTTAAGAAAAATAAATGACTTGATTTTACTTTTTTAAAGAGTACCTTTCAAGAGGTTCAGTGCAGCCAAAATCTTGGCCAGGCAGAACCAGACTATTAAAAAATGTTCTATGACACCATTAGATAACACGAAATGCTAGATGGTGAGTCGCCTAGTGGCATACCTATGTACCTAAACATGAATCCGTCTTCGCTAAGAGCCAGCTGTCAAAAGGCGTTCGACGAGAAGAACACAGAACACGAAGCATTTAGGGGTTAAACCATTCAGTGAAATTTTATTTAGGCAGTTTTAATAAAATGTAGGAGTTGACGTGAAAAAATTATGATTAAAATAAAATAGAATGAAAAAAAAAGGATCTTTTAGGCCGGGCGATTGTTTAAACAGTACAGTGCAGTTTTTGCAAGACGTGTGAGGCCTCTCGCTAATTTAAACGCAGGTAGATTTGGTGACCCTGAGAGATCTTTGAAATAAGACCGCGCAAATAGAGCAGTGAAGTGACGTCTCAAATCTGAGTAAGATCGGCGTCCTGAGATGACGAGGCTTGAGTTTCAGTACTAGTTCGGGGGTGAAAAATGCTTTACAACACGTGCCATCGCAATTACGTGAAGGACTAATTAAAAATTGACTTATGTTGTCAATTTTAAGTGAAATTATGATTTTTAATACATTAACGAATTTTGTTATCAATGTTTAAAAAAAAAAAAGTGACACGACTATGTTTTTCAGCCCTCCAAATTAAAGAATAATTAAATGCCTAGCTCTAAGAATACATATATATGTACAGTGGCGCAACCAGGATTACTATCGGGAGGGGGTCTTAAATCGTTTTATTGAATTTTAGGAAAAATATCACACTTTATCTGTTACAGACATTAATGAAAAATGCTTACTTTAAAAAATAGCTTTTTTTTTCTCTGTCCCAATGGATGTTTTACTTCCTAGTCTATTCTATTCATTCGGCGCGACAACTCGATGCCGAGTCTTTGCCGCCTCCACCAGTTGTTCCTATCCTGTGCAGCCACCATCCAGCTCCTCACTCCCAACATGGACCTGGCATCACCAGCCACACAGTCACTCAACCGCACCCGAGGGCTTCCTCTACTCCTTGTTCCGTGTAAAGGCAGAAATCATTTTCTGCGGAATGTCATTTTCAGCCATTCGAGCAACGTGCCCAACCCATCTCAATCTATTGAGTTTCATGAAATGGACCACATTTGGTTCCTTAAATAAATCTCTGAGCTCCTGGTTTGTCCGGCGTCTCCATACCTGTTCAACTTTAACAGCTCCATAGATTTTACGAAGAATCTTCCTCTCAAAGATCGTTAGATTCTGCTCCTCAGTCTTTCTGAGCCATAAAGGAGTATCGGCCGGATAATTGTTTTGTATAATAAGATCTTTGTTTCTCTTGACAAAGCACGGCTACTAAAATGTTGGCCGAGGCCATAATAACAACGATTGGCACCTAGGACTCTTCGCTTGATATCTGAATCCACAACATGATCTTGAGTTATGAGGGATCAAAGATAAATGAATTCCGACACTTTCTCAATCGTGAATTCTCGGATGGTAATGGTTTCGCCAGATCTGGGGGTTTCCTCAGTGACCAGATATTTGGTTTTTGCGGCGTTGACTTTAAGGCCCCTTTTTCTTGCTGCGTCCGCTAGTCTCAAGAATCCATCAGAGACTGCCTGGAAAGAGTGTCCAACAATGTCGATATCATCGGCATAAGCAAGAGGCTGCACTGTCCGGCTGAATACAGTTCCGCCTACTTGAATGTCAGAATCTCTAATGGACTTCTCTAAGGCTAAATTAAAGAGGAGACATGCCAGCGAATCCCCCTGCCTTAATCCTTTCCCAGAAGTGAATTCTGCAGATTGCTCCCCCAACCTGCACTGTGCATCTCCCTTCTCTCATGGTGAGTCATACCATTCTGATAAGCTTTTCAGGGATTCCAAGTTCCATCATCGCCTAATACAACTGTTCCCTGTGAACACTGTTATATGCTTCCTTCAAATCAACAAACAGATAGTTCGTTTAAAGCTTATATTTTTTTAATTTTTTTTTAGCTTATATAACGCGTTTTAAGCTTATATTCACGTCCTTTTTCAAGCATGATGCGCAAGCGAAATATCTGTTCAATGGTCGATCGTCCTTTCCGAAAACCACACTGTATAGGCCTAAGATCTTCTCTGCTTAGGGAAGTAGTCGTTGGAAGAGGATGTTGGACAACACCTGGTACTCACAAGAGATTAAGGAGATGCCTCCGTAGTTACCGCAGTCCAGCCGATCACCCTTTTTACGGATTGGACAGATTATCGATTTATTCCAGGATTCAGGCATTACTTCCTCGGTCCAGAACCAAATCGTGATATTCTGAAGGATTCTCAGTAGTTCACTTCCTCCACACTTTAGTAATTCGGCAGGCAATTCGTCAACACCCGGAGCCTTATTACTTTTGAGTTTCGCTAAAGAATCCAGAATCTCCTTCCTTGTCTGTTATAACTCAAGTTGATTTAAAGTTAAAAATAAGGCTGGTTTGATAATTGACATTTATTGAACAACTATTTTATAATTGAAAAGGTTATGTACAGCACATGGTTCACACATAATAATAATAACAATAGATAATTGAACATATTGTAACGTTAAACCGATAAGCAAATAAAAAAAACCATATGGCGTAACCTCCCGGACCGCTTGTTGGAACAAAATAAGCGGTTGGAACAAACTGTTTGGGTCTAGATCTTTCCGTAGTCTAGTCCACAAAGGCGTAGATCTGCCTACATTGTTTTAGAATGATCCAGGCCTGACTATTTACGATTATATATAAGGAGCAGTGACTGAACGAGTTAGTTGAAGTATGTGTCTTGACAGTGAAGTTCAAGTCATATGATTGTGTGATATAACGTTATCAATTTTGTAACCTGCTCATATATTTAAATTTTATAAATTCGTTGGCATTGTGATAATTGTATATTTCTGTAAATAAATACTCTTTAACCCACATAAGTGTTACAACTTGTGTCAGGTGTGGGGTTAAAGAAGAAAAAAAAAATGCCAGGTAAACAAATTGGAGATCTTAAAGTAGTTGAGCTGAGGAGAGAATTAGAAGAGCTTGATTTGGACACCGCAGGTTCAAAAGCGATCTTATTGACCCGGCTACGTGAGTACTACCTGATTCAAGGCGTAGATCCTGAATCAGTAGAATTTGAAGATTGTTCTTTGAAGGCAATAAATGATAAATTGATAAATCTATCTGGCGAAATTAATGACAAATTGACCAGCCAATCAGTTGAAATAAATGATAAATTTTCAAATTTATCTGGCGAATTAAATGACAAATTGGCCAGCCAATCAGTTGAAGTAAATGATAAATTTTCAAATTTATATGGCGAATTAAATGACAAATCGGCCAGCCAATCTGCTGAAATAAATAAAATAAATGATAAATTATCTAGCCAATCGGCAGAGATAAATGATAAATTGTCGAATTTGTCTAGTGAGGTAAATGACAGGTTTACCAATTTATCTGGTGAAATAAATTCCAACTTAGTTGAGATACACGACAAATTGGCTAGCCAGTCTACTGAGTTTGACGATAAGATAACTAGCCTTAAGTCAAGTTTCTCGGCTGAGATTGTTGACAAGCTGACCAATTTGTCTACGGAAATGCCGATATGTGAGAAAGTTTGGGGACATGCGAAGCCTCTGAGTCGGTAGACTGATGAAGGTAGACCCCTTCAGCTGGAATGGCGAGTGTCAAGAAGCGTTTGACACCTTGAAACAACGGTTAGCCATATACCTTGGCTCCAATATTGGGCTACCCGGTTCCAGGAAGCAGATACATCCTCGACACAGACGCCAGCGAAGAAGGCATTGGCGGGGTTTTATCACAATTGCAGGATGGCCAGGAACGGGTTATTGGATATTTCAGCAAGACGCTATCAAAACCTGAGCGTAATTACTGCGTGACCAGACGGGAACTTCTGGTTGCTGTCAAGTCCATAGACCATTTTTACAAATACTTGTATGGTACCAGATTCTTGTTGCGGACTGACCATGCATGCTTGAAGTGGCTGCTGAATTTCAGGAACCCTGAAGGCCAAGTTGCCAGATGGCTACAAAAGCTCCAGGAATACGATTTTGAAATTGAACACAGACCAGGTGTAAGACATCGCAATGCAGATGCCCTGTCTAAAAGACCATGTCCACCTAATTGTTCCCATTGTAGCCGAATTGAACCAAAGGATGCCAACCTTTGCGCCGTTGGAGTAGTTAGTGAAGAATGGACACCTGAAAAATTCCGGGATCGGCAAGAAAATGATCCTGAGTTGAAAATGATACGGGACTGGAAACTAGCCAATCGCCGCCCAACTTGGCAAGAGGTAGCACCATTTTCACCTATTCTGAAGCCGTACTGGGCACAGTGGAACTCCCTTGTAATAGAAGACGGCTTGCTCAAGAGGTTTGTGGAGAATGTAGACGGCAGCCTATCCAGAAAGCAGCTTCTGATACCGAGGACCTGCGTGCCGGAGGTACTTCGTATCACTACTCTAGGTCCTCTGAATAAAACATCTCCTTCGACTGTGACTTCGGTGTTTTCTACTCGGTTTCGGCGAAGATGTTCCATCAAGTTGGATAATTCTTCGTCTTTTTGATACGCTTGTTTGAGATCTTTATGTGTTAGGGTTGAAGTTTTAATGTGTTGGATTGATGCTTCAAAAATTCGCTTTACTTCTTTGTTAATGGCTGTATCGATCCGGTTCTGTAGGGGATTGATAGGAGCTCTAGAGAGACAGTCAACATTAGAGTTTTGATCGCCCTTTTTGAATTTCAGAGAGTAGTTGAATCCTGAAAGACTGGCTGATGTCATTTTCGGTATTTTCGAATTTTGATGGAAAATTCGTACTAGCGGCTGGTTGTCAGTCACTAGTGTGAAAGGACGGGCGAACAAGTACTGGTAGAAATGGTCTACACAGAAAATTATAGCAAGTGCTTCCCTGTCGAGTTGCGAATATCCTTGTTCGACTGGAGTTAAGGATCTGGAGGGAGGCAAATGCAATGGGCTGTTCCACTCCATCTACGACGTGCGAAAGAACCCCTGCCACTCCATATGGACTTGCGTCGCATGCTAGTTGAACTGGTAGATGTGGATCGAATGGAGTGAGAGTGTTGAGAACTTGATCGCTGGCGATTTCTTGCTTCAAGCGGAGAAAAGCAACTTCATGTTTTGCCGACCATTTGAATTTTATGTTGTTTTTCAAGAGATCGCATAGAGATGCTGTGAGAGTTGATGCAATTTTGATGAAGCGGGCGTAATATGTAACCATGCCTAGAAATCGTCGAAGAGCTTCAGTGTTTTTAAGTCTAGGCATATCTACGATTGCAGCAATTTTCGATGGTGCTTTTGATATACAATTATACTTGACTACGTGACCCAGGAAGTCAATTTCTTCTTGAAACAGGACGCACTTTCGACGGTTGAGGTGCAGGTCGAATTTTTGTAGCTGTTTCAGGCAGGCGTCCATGTTTGCTGCACAGTCTTCTTTTGATTCCCCGTGGACAACTATGTCATCGAAGTAGTACTCGCATTTTGGGACATTACGGAGAATTTGATTGATTATGCGGTTGAATTCCGCAGGAGCAGTCTTGATGCCGAAAGACAGACGGTTCATGCGGTAGGTGCCTTTATGTGTGGTCATGATTTGAATGTCGGCTGATGGTTCATCGCATTTAAATGTAGGTAAGCCTTGTACAAATCTAATCGGCCGAAATATTTTGAATTGCGAAGGCTGTTCAGGATATGGTTAATTTTCTGAACTGGGTAGTGAGCGTTTACAAGCCTTTCGTTCACGCCAATTTTAAAATCGACGCAAAAACGTACCCCTCCATCGGACTTAGAGATGACGACCAATGGTGATCCCCAGTCACTGGTGGCAACTTTCGTTATGATTCCAGCCTCTTCCAAGGATTTAAGTTCCTTTTCAACACGATCCATGAGAGCATAAGGCACTTCTCGTTCTCTATGATAAACTGGTTTCACGTTTTCTCGAAGTTTGAGGGAGACTTGGAACCCAGGAACGCAGCCTATCTTCTCTTCGAAAACTAGGGGGTAGAGAGCGCTGATCTCATCGATGTTGGTTTGTCTGATGGCTGAAATGGAGAGGGTAGATTATCGATTGACTGCAAGTTGATATTGAGTCGTCTGATCCATGCGCGACCAAGAATTGCAGCATATTCGTTCGGAACGACTTATATTTCGTCTTCGATCACGTGGCCATTGTATTTTCCTTTACCTTGATTTTTCCGTCTGGAATAAAAACAGTTTGAGTGTATGAACGAAATTCTATGGTGGTAGGTTGCAATGGAAGTTGAAGATTCAGCTCGTTGAACATGTTCCAAGGTAAAAAGGTGTACACTGAACCTGAATCAACTTCAAACTTGATATTTCTTCCATTGACATCTACAGCTGCATAATAGCGGTTGATGTTTTGGGAATGGTGAGCGTTTTGGTAGATGTCTATTATGTGACTTACACCATAGTCTTGGGATAAATCAGATTCGGAAGATTGATTTGACATCGAAGATCTTGGAAAGGTTTCTATTTGATTTGTTGATCCATACCTTCTTGATGTGCCCAGACCTCTTGCATGACTGGCATTTTAGTTTTGATTTTTTGATCCGACCGTCCTTCGCCAGCACAGTCCTTCACATCGCAAACAGCAGCCGTTAATGTTAAGAGCAGCGAAATCTATTTTGGATGAGCGAGATTTGGACTTTGACCTATCCCGGAAACGTGAACGTTGATGTTTTGATTTCAGACCAGTAGACTGTTTGCCATAGTCAATCTTATTGATATCGACAGGTTGTTTAGGAGCGATCATCCGAGAATTAATTTTAGAAGCTTCAAGTGCGATTGCTTCTGTAGCGATGTCCTTGTTGATCGCAAGACATTCTCACGAATAGAATCATCTTTAAGACCCCGGACAAATTGAGCCCGTAAGAATATGTCTGCAATTGATACTTTACAGTTACATGGGGAAATAAAGTTACATTCACTTATTCCTGATCTGAGTGATGTCACGAATTCGGCGATTGTTTGGTTTTCCGGCTGGTACATTGATAAGACTTTGTGTTGAGCAACTAGCTTGTTTTGAGGAGGAGAAAGGTGGTCTTGAAGCATTTTGGTTAATTCTTCGAAGGTATGATCAGTAGGTTTTCTAGGTGCGCCTAGAGCTGCGATCATGTCGAAATATTTTGAACCAATGGAATTCAAAAGCAGCCTAGCACAGTAAGCCTTATTAGATAGAACTCCTTTCATTGTAAGGTAGTTTTCAAACCTTTTTAGATATGTTTTAAAAGATTCCTTAATTGGATCAAAAGCATCGAAATTCGGAACAAAAACCGTATTTAACTCTGTATCGGAACCCTCTTTTGAAACTGATAATTGTGACGCTTGCTGGGTTGATTTCACTGTATTGATTAGTTGAGTGATAAGTGAATTTTGTTGCTCCATAAATTTCTTGAATTGATCGGGATCCATTATTGTTGATATTTTTATTGATTAAAAAAAAAAATTATATAACTTATAGAAAATTTGACTAGAAAGCTTGATTTAATAAACAAAAACAAAAAAAATATGTAGCTTCTTGAAATTTTTATTTAAAATCTTGAATAGAAAAATTGATGTCGACCTACCTTCTCATATAATGATTGTTGATAAAATTTTTGAACTTTTATGGATGAAATTTCTTCACCTCGTCGCCAAATTTGTTATAACTCAAGTTGATTTAAAGTTAAAAATAAGGCTTGGTTTGATAATTGATATTTATTGAACAACTATTTTATAATTGAAATGGTTATGTACAGCACATGGTTCACACATAATAATAATAATAATAATAACAATAGATAATTGAACATATGTTTTTTTTTTTCCACAACTTAATTAATGATCTTTCACAGCCAACATAATATATTTGGTCACAATATTGTCATTCTTTATAAATTCATCCAGTTCACTGAATTTCTGACGATTCATACGAAAGTAGTTGGTATATTTTAAATTCCTTTGTTTCGTTGACGAATTCTCTATCTGACAACTTTTTCTTTATATACTCGTTAGTCAATGACTTATCTTTTGATCAAGAGAACAAAATGTTCGGCGTTATCAGAATGCTAAGCTATGAGATCAATTCTATGAGTATCAACACTTTTTCAGCCATCTTAAAATCCACGATCTTTGGACGATTTGTTTGTTAACAGCTCCGAGGCTTGAGAAGGCTCACTCGCATAAAAAATGTGTTTCTATTTGCGCTAGGGAAGTGCGCACTATGTTCTCCTGCTTCATCGTACCAAACTGTGTTTCTATTTACGCTTGCCTCAATGTGCGCTTTTACTTTCTAATACATGTTTCACAAAAACTGTTCTGGTCGCTTCGTCTCAATATGCGCCTAGCTTTAGTAGTCCATCCAAAAGGTTGAGTTCACTGTGAAAATGTTTGGTTCAGTATGTCGTAAAGCACCTCCCTTGGGTTTGTTTCATTGTTACTTCACTTTATGGTCGGGAAATGGACATGAGGTATATTTTAAACTTAAAAAAGAAATTATAATAGAAGAATAAGGAATAAAAGCAACAAGTATAATCGGTATCATATATTGTAAGTTTCATCTTCGGTATCATCTGTTTTCTTTTGAAGGGCATCGTAGAATGAGACTGTTATATACCTCTCCTGTGCAGAAGGTTTAACAGATGTTATTTCATTGAGTTCAAGCTGGTGATCATTAGATTAACCTGTTTTTGTAATTCTGTATTTGCAATTAATAAATTGTATTTATTTGACATTGTGTTCATCGAAAACATAAAAGAGACCTTTTCAATTTGGGTTGCATCTTCGTTTGGTCCGTAGGCAATGATAATGTTCCAGATTCTTTCTTCCTCTTTTAGTTGTACACTTATAAATCTTAAACCATAAACCATTTATGGGTTTCCAATTTTTTATCTTTTCCTCAATAAGTCTTTTGTGGGATATGCAACTGACTCCTCCAGCAGCTCTCTCCAACCAACTCACTCCTGAATATAGCAAAATACGGTCACCAATTGCAATATCTCCTCTGCCCTTCTTTTTTGTTTCCATTACTCCCCCAGCGTGGGACTTGGTTATCTGGACTCAGGGGACCTCAAAACGTGTATTTTTGTTGAAAACCGGTAGTCAACATTTTTCACGACCGAAATACTTTCCTTATATAAATACGAAAGTAAAAGTAAAAATCATCCTTCTGCTGTTTTCTGCTTTCCTTCTAAAATACTGGACGACTTGTTTTGGAAGTTTTTACGCAGATTTAAGAAGCAAATATTACAAAGGAATTACGTTCATCAAAACTATTGGGCCAATTGTTTTAAATATATACACGATAAATTATATAATTACAATATCATGCTTTGATCTATTAATTATTTGTTTGTTCAACGTCACTCTAAGCCAATAAGGCTAATTGTACGATGCTACAGTGGAAGTTCCAATTTTCCATCCAGGGATAATTAGGATAGTATAGTGTAGGCTTAGGCAGTATAATTAGGAGTGCTTGACATCGTACAGGCTCGGAACCTATATTTTACGTCCTTTCCGAGGGATCGTATAGCCAAGGATTTTTTATTCCCTTTAAATGCGAACCCGCGTCCTATGCTAGCCACTACCACAAGTGACACCAATGTATTATTCGTAAATATTTTAATTTAATTCAGGTAATTGTGGGGGGGGGGTGATAAGTGCTGTTAATTTTTAAGTAAATTTAATATTTAATTTTTTTCTCGATCGATTTTAAATAATCATTATAGGTTAAATTAAAATGTAAAAGCAGTTTTGAGATCATATTATATCATAATACTAACCTAAAAATAAAAAAGTTAAAAATAAATAGTAAATAAATAAATAGCAAAAGGAAGAGCTAATTATTATTATTTTTTTTTGTCTTCTAAAATATATTTTTATCATTTGTTAGGGTCATTTTCTTGGAAATAATAATAATCTACAAATAGTTTGTAGCTTTTTTTCATATGTTGGGCATAAAAATTTAAATAGACTTATTTTTATGCACCACCCTGTTACAGAAATGATATTTCTTATTTGTTGAAAATCCCCGTGGTAAAACTAAGATAGGCCAAGTTGAAATCTATCACACTTGCCAAAAAGGTGAATGGGCTTGACAGCTCTTGATCACTAGGCTATTGCGTGTTGGCTCACTTTTCTCTAAACTTGTCATTTGTGTTCCTATTGGGCGGGTGATAGGTTAGTGATAGGAGATATCGCCACTTTCAAAAGTAGAATATTGATCAAACCTTGATATTATTTCTATAATAGTTGATCACTTATACCTTATCCATCATGAATGAAGATAGTATGGTTATTGCTAAAGAAAATAGAAGAATTATCCAATGTGGATATTATAAAGGAAAGGGCATAGCTGTCTTTACCAGTGGAGGAGATTCTCAGGGTATTGTTAATTTATTTTTTAAATGTTTACACCGATACCCCTAATATATTTTTTTTATGGATTAATTATTTTCAATCTTCAGGTATGAATGCTGCGGTTAGGGCTGTAGTTCGAATGGGTATATATTTAGGTTGCAAGGTATACTTCATTAAAGAAGGATATCAAGGTATGGTTGATGGTGGAGACTGTATTGTAGAGGCTAATTGGTCATCAGTTTCTTCAATTATTCATAAGGTAAACATTTAAAATACCATTATTTGTAGATAAATTATTGATAAAAGAAAATTACATGATGGTCCTTGCTGAGTCTTACATTTAAACCCTAAATTCCGAACTGTCAATTGGTTGAAAAAGGGAAAATTTTTATGAAATTGCCAGATCTCTTAATTGATTTCTAAAACCACATTCTGTATAGTATATTCATTTAAAAAGAAACAAATATATTTCTTCAATATATTATTTTCTAGGCAGATTTCTCTAATATATACTAATATATTGTTTATTTCTAACCCACCCTAAAAGAATTAAAAAGAAAATGAGTCTCTTTAGCCTTGTTTCTTGAAATTTACTAATCATCCCAACTTGCATTGATTGAATTATCATTGGGTTTTGGGTAAGGTGTTGTGGATAAACTCTTATGATTCCACTTAATGACCTATCATTGGCCGAACTCAGCTTAATAAACTATTATATTTATAAACTTTACTTATAATTCACTTGTGTTAATATTTTCATCTTATTGAACCATTTTATTGCAATTATATGTTTTTTGATTAATTAAATATTCTAACTCAGTTCCAAAAATTACTTTATTGTATTTATTTGTTTTATTATATTGTTTTAATTATAGGGGGGAACGGTTATTGGTTCGGCACGTTGCAAAGACTTTAGAGAAGTTGAAGGAAGAATGAAAGCTGCAAAAAACTTAATACAACATGGAATTAATAATTTAGTAGTGATTGGAGGTGATGGTTCTCTGACTGGTGCTAATTGTTTTAGAAATGAGTGGTCTACTTTGGTAAAGAATCTGCTTGATAAAGGTAAATATTTAGTTTATATGAATTTAGCTCAAGAAAAATATTGCTAAAACATTTGGTACTACTTCTGCTAATGTAGCCCTGATCTAAGCCTGAAAAGAACATGATTGGGGTTAAATACCGGGATCCAATAAAGCAAAGCAAGGCCATTTTTATTTGAAAAGGATAAGATGGGAGTTTGTTTATATTATCGCCACATAACCTTTCGAAATTGTCCACACTAGGAAGTAGCATAGCAGAAGTGTCAGTCACCAAATATTTTGTCTTTTTCTTTCTTGCTATTTTTTATTTTGTTGTGATAATATTCTATTAGATAGTTTTTATCTATTACAACTCCATTAGTTAAATTTACAGCACTATAATAATGCCTCAGTTCTGAAAGAGATGTTGACCAATATCTCATCATCAAGCTGTAGGTGGAATGTTTAAGGTTGCCGAGTATGATATGTTAGGTTTGGCTACATCTTTAGCAAAAATTATTAAGCCTTTTACCGCTAGTAACACAGATATGTGCGGTGGGCAGGCGTGGCTCTGATGCTACCAACACAGAACTGTGCGCTTAAGGGAGCGCGCCTCCAGTGCTACTATCACAGATCTGTGATTCTGAACGTCTGCTACTCGCACATATTTCTGTGCCGCTGAAACGGCATCTAGCGGTCTCTAAATCAATCTATGGACTCTTAGAACACCCAGTAGCTAGCGTAGGCATCCCCTTTTCATTCTATGCCAGGTATGAGTGGTCAGACCTTTTTATACCTGGTTTGGGCCTAGGCACTGTACCTGTTCAAGTCCCTCAGTATAGTTTGTAGTAAACACAAAAATTAACGATGTATTACTGTGATGTGTGTGAAGTACCTTTGTTTTTATTGCTGTGCTTCAAAACATATCACACACAAGAACAATATTTATAAAAAAAAAAATAATAATAAATAATTAACTCTACCAATGCCTGTTTGAAGTCCGGATATAAAAATGGGGATGGAATTTTTTTTAAATCAGAAATGACGAATTTGCGATGAACAAGCAAGAAGAACTCAGTACTGGATGGTTGCTCAAGCGGCAGCCCCGTAGCACCCACTCAAGGTCAAGCCTTGGACTGATCTGCAGCGAACAGGTTAAATACATCAAACAAAATTTTCTGGAGCTGAATTCTTGTTTGATCTTAATTGTGAACAAAAACTATTTGTTTTTGATGAATTCTAATGGAGAATTGAATAGAATTTTTTTTTTATATTAGCATTGATTGAATTTCTCTTTAAAATAATTTTTTTAAATTTCTTAGTACCCAGTACTTAGAAAGGGCCAGTATTTATTAAATAAAATAAATTTAAGGACTTCAAAATCAATTTCATTGCTTACAGGTGATCTAATCGGAAAAGTTTTAATAGTATAATATTGTAACAATTACATGGGTTAAACGCTTTTTTATTTAACGAAAATAACAATTTCCAATGCTATAAAAATTATGAGAACAAAAATAATTAGACAGATTACAAAAATTAACACTTCGTAACACAGAAATAACCTTGTGACTTGAGCTTCAGAACTAAGACAAGAACCAAGACTAACTCTACATTCCATGACTCCTTATATATAGTCATAAAGAGAAAAATCTAGAACCTCCTTGGCCGGCGTAGATGGTACTCAAACATTGTATAGAACACATGTGCTATAACAGTTTGTTCCAACTGTTGATTCGTTTCAATAATTCTAAACCATATGTTTTTATTGTTTTTGTTTAGCATTACACTTCCACCTCCATAAAGACATTCCTCCTGGAAGTCTTCTTTTCCACACAAGCCTGCTCCCCGCATATGGTGCCAAGCTACTATAATGGACGATTTTTGGCTTTCCCTTGGGATACTTCAAAACCCTGTGGACCATATTGTTGATGTGCTTCTTAATCAAGTAAGGGTCCCTCCCAGTTTTTCTGCGACTTTGGGTAGAATCCCTACTTTTCTTGTGGGTTGTAGAGCCAAACAAGTTCTCCTTCTTCGTATCCACCCTGATTGGGCCTGCTCCTGTTTTATCTCCGTATCTGAACCCTTGCGAGATGTCTCTTATCAGTATCAATCAAATGATATTGATTCTCCATATTGAGACATCGACCCCCTTCAGGAGGCAATGACGGATCAATGGAATTGTTGCTTCTTGTGTTTCTGCTTCATAGTCGCCTGCTGAACCACCGAGGTAATCGGCCTTTTCTAACGGTGCTTGAGTGCTAATTTCTTGTTCATGGTAGTTCCCGACTAAGGAAGAACAGCTCCTCTTGATCTTGACTACTCTCTATTTCAGGTCGAGCTTAAAACCATAGGTATTCATGAGGTCCATGCTGATTGTGAGACACAGCTTGAGCTTAACTGTATCTTTACCTCGGTTTCACTGAATACCTTGGCTGCTTCTCCTGTCCCCTTTCCTGGCTTCAGAACTAAGAGAAGAACCAAAACTAACTCTACAGCCCATCGCTCCTTATATAGAGTCGTAAAGAGTAAAGTCTAGAACCTCCTGGGCTGGCGTAGATGGTACTTATACATCATAGTCACAACACACATGCTATAATGGTTTGTTCCAACTATTGGTTCGTTCCAGTAATTCTAAATCATATGTTTTTATTGTTTTCGTTTAATGTTACAATATTTTAATAAAATAATTTTTTACAATGGTACACATTTTGTCCTTCTTAGAATTAGAAGATAATTAATTAAAAATCAATTTTGAAGTCCTTAAAATAGTAATAGGCAAAATATAATTTAATCATAAACACTCGAAAGATAAGAGTTCTAGTAATGTGTAAAATCTATTAACAGCCAATTACACATATTTGCTTAGAACTCAACGGATGATTATAATAAAAAGTACCCTAATCACATATTTATAAATGGTATTCAGTTATCATAGTAAACTATGCTTATCTCTACTTTGAGTTTTTATAAATTAAACTTTTATTTTATGCGTTTAGCTTCTAAAGTGTTTTGTTCTACACTCATGTTAAATTAAAGATGATAAATTGAATAAAAAAGATAATTATTTATTTTTAAAATGCTCAACATGCACAATCTGTAGTTAGTCACTTTTCCTATTCAGGTGAAATAAGTTCAGAACAAGCAAATAAATGTGAACACTTAAATATTGTGGGGCTTGTGGGTTCTATTGACAACGATTTTTGTGGCACTGACATGACTATTGGAACTGATTCAGCTTTGCATAGAATCTTGGAAGCAGTTGATGCCATAGTTTACACAGCATATTCTCATCAAAGGACTTTTATAATGGAGGTTATGGGTAGACATTGTGGGTTTGTATTTCCTTTTTCTATTTTAATGTCATAAAAAGTTTTAATTAGGATATTATTTGTTTAAATTGCTTACTTAGATCCAATTAAAAAAATATGAAAGAAAAAATGTTTATTTGATTGATTAAAAGGTACTTGGCTCTAGTTTCGGCTCTTTCTTCAGAAGCTACTTATGTTTTTGTTCCTGAATTTCCTCCTCCAGAGGATTGGGAGTCTGATCTCTGCAAGAGATGTTCAGAGGCAAGGATGAATTTGTTTTTTATTAAATGCTTGGAAGTTGTATATTTTTGCATGTTTGTGTCCTATTATGACATTTCTTTAGTTTTGTATAAACTAATATTGTTTCATGATAAAGTTGTTAATTTGTTTGAGAAGAAAAGCTTTATTAGTTTTTTAAATATATCACTGATTCCTTGCTTGTTTGCTCAGCACTAACATATTTTTTTAATAATATTATTTTCATTTATTTCACACTAATAACTTGTGCCTTGCTTATAGAAAGTTTTTGGTTATAAATGATTACTGTTCAACTACATCTATAGATTATTATAAATTTAAATTTTGAAATAAATATAACTAGAACAAATTATGTTGTTTATTTTCGGTCAAGTTTAAGGATACGAGTTACTGAAGTTATATCAGTTAAATGTGGTAAATTATTATAATTGTTATGGTAAATGATTAATTAGTTTTTTCCTAATCTTTATTAAGAATATTGAAGAAATAATTTACTTGACATTAATATTTTTTACTGACTGTGAACAACAGAAAGCTTTTTCAGAAATAATTGTTGATATTATTAAAAATAACTAAATTACCATTGATATATTTTTTGATAACTTTAGGTTTTCTTTGCATATTGCATTTTAAGCTTTATCTTTAAGACGTTCATGCCGGCGTGTATTACTGGTGGCCCACACTAGACTGCCTCACAAACAATCACAAAACTTTCCACAACTGTTGGTTATTAGGTAGGATTGTATTGTTTATTTTATTGTTGGATTGTCAATACTGCATAATGCACTGGAATAGCTCCAGTCCAATAGAGTGAAAAACATTATGCTCAGCTGCCAATGGGCGAGGAGCATGAATTACAGTATCGGTGTGAATGTGTTAAATAATGTGGGAAGTTAAATGGTTTTAATTTTAGAATTGTTTTTAGAATCAGATTTGTGTGAAAAAAAACATACTTATTTTTTATTTATTTTCATTACCCTTGAGCTCTCATATAAAATCCTATTTTGTCTAATTACTTTTGTTTGAATATTAAAAAAAATATATATATATATATATATATATATATATATCACCCCTGAACAATTTTCCTGAAAAAAGTAGAAACTAAGTTATAAATTTCCAAAATGTTACAGACTATATTTAGTATTCATTGTTCATGATTTACAAAACAAAGGCAAATTATAATATTCTTAGAAATAAAAAAAATATGCCGTTTAGCACAAAAGATTATGTTAGTTTTATGGTATTAGTTTTTTTGTGGTAATTTGTAAAAACATATGAAGAAGGGAAAACAAATTTTTTTTTACATTTTTAGAGAACTTTTTTGTTCCTAATTATCAATAAGATATTTATTCTAAACATATTGCAGTAAATATTAATATTTAATTAATTTCAATTTTGTTTGTTTTTGTTTTCTTTTGATTCATCCTTTTAGGTATCTAGGATTGGCGTCAGCATTACTTAGTGAATCCACTATGGTTTATATCCCTGAGGATCCACCACTCGATGGGTGGGAGGACCGGCTTTGTCAAAAAATGTCAAAGGCAAGCTAGAATATTTAGCTCATTACAAATATTTCTATTAACTGATTATTTTCTTTATATAGTTATTTAGTTGAGTTAAATATGCTCTATTTGAGACTAAGAGATAAGTTAATTCTAATCCTCAAAGCTAGCCTTTAATTTCAATTATCCTTCCCTCAAGGAAATTAGTTTTCCTATAAAATACCTTTGTTTTTGTTTATATGGAGAAATTAACTGTCTCGTTATGCCTACAAATAATAAATGGCAAAATATGAAATATGAAAAAAATCGAGTAAACATATAAAGGTGAAAAAAAGAAAAATATTCCGACAACATTAAACAAATAAGTAATTTCAAACAATAATAATGGTTAAAATTATAAGTTATTCATATAATTAATTTATATAAAACTATATTTTTAATCTTGAATAAATAATTATATAAACATCAAAATACATCAAATACTGTTATAACAAACACATGGTAATCATACTCAGAGCATCTACATTTCAAGGCTATCAGTCTGCAGAGTACTTAATGTGTTACACGAAAACATGATCAATTTATAAATTTGATTTATTTGATTTAGTAGCTATTTCACCAATGTTCAGAAGATCTTGATTTTTTCATTATTACATGAGGGTGAGAGGAAGTCGTATAGGTAGTTTTGCCTGTGATCAGTCAACTTTTCGCAGTGCAGGAGGATATGGTGGAGACTGTAAACTACTAATTTTCCACAGTATGAGCAGTTCTCCTTGGCAATAAAGGAAAACTGCTCTTTCTTACTTTGGTGATAAAGCCTTATATAAAAGGGGTTCATTATCCTGAGTCGGCTGAAACATTTTAATTTTCTAATATTGATCTGATACATCAGGTATGTTTTAAACCTGTGTACATTGAAACAGGATATTATTCTGTAATTGTAATTTGAATTTATTGCTCTACGTCAGATGAGAAGGTCTGGTTTTTTATCTTCTCTATTATATCATTGTTGAATCTTAATAACCCATATGGATGTAGTTGATTAAATTCTTCTTGGCAAACATACTTGATAGCTATTGCCTTTACCTGAGTAACCCAATTGTATTCTTTATTTAATAACACCAGTGTATTGAAGCATAACCTCTCTTCGGACATAAGTGACAGTTTAGTCCAGTAGTTAACTAGTTTTTTCATTAGAATGACATTAAACCAGTTACCGGGTTTAATGTCATTGCAACGAAAAAACTAGTTAACTACTGGACTGTTTTTAGTCGAACTATATACTTTGGGGTGCTCCTTGGCCAGGTGAAGAAATGTTTTTGGAACCTCAACTGTACTACTTCAATAGCTTCTAGATATCAAAGGCTCCAGATTTCGGAAGTGTACAGGAGGGTAGAGGATGCTATTGAATCGAAAAGAGTCATTGTTGTTTCCCAGGAGTTGCTCCTGCCATTATGCAAGATGTCTAAGACTATAGCTCCAGCAACTGATGCCTTCTGGACAAAGTGTCCGATTCCTTATTGAACTCCTGTCCTAGTGGAGAAGCTTCTTGAGAGTTCTCCATTAACCAGCACAAAGGATATGTTGCCCTCCACTGTCATCCTAGTCAAGCATACCAACTTAGGAGGAAGATTCATATTAATCATTACTTGATATACCTCTGATCTGTTGGAAATAAGTAAAATAAGTAAATGTTTTTTCTTAGTTAATTCGGAGTTCATAACGTAAACCCAGAGCATGCTTTGTTTTGTTCGGTAGCCCTACTTGGTCATGTGTGGCATACGGGGGGTGGGGGGATTACTATAGAGGTGTAACCCACCTATTCTAACCATGGTAGGACCTATTTTATTCTATTGGGCCTCCATGAAATAAAAGTCAACCCTGCCAAGGCGGATTCGAACCGCCACCCTTCGGCTCGAGTATGTTAAAGCGGGCTGCGATCCAATACGCTCAGCTATCCCGGCCCAAACCCAGAGCCCTGTACAAAAGTTTCTTATACTATATGTTTGCTAATAATGACCCACTTTTGGTTGTTAATTTCTTCATTTTATTTGAAATTCAACCATCTTTCAGATGATTATATGTGTTCTGAAATGTAAACATTTCTTTTTTTTACTTTCACTTACCTATATATGAAATTTATAGTAAGGGAAAGTATTGCGATCGTGAAAAATTTTGACTTCCGGTTTTCAACGGAAATACACGTTTTTGGGTCCCCTGAGTCCAAATAACCAAGTCCCTAGAAATGGTCTGTGTGTGTGTCCGCATGTGTGTTTGTGTGTCTACGAACAGACTAGCTCAAAAACTATAAGCCGTACAAAACTGAAATTGGGTATTTGGTGTATATATATGCCCGCAATGTGACAGCAAAAATTTCATCAAAATTAGTCTAACGGGGGGGGGGGGGGTACTTTATTTAAAGAATTTTGTCTATTTTTTTACGTTTTTCTCGATTTTCTCAAAAACTGCTCTAATGATTTTGATTAAACTCATTCTTTGGTGTACATATATGCCCGTGATGTAACAGTAAAAATTTCATCAAGATTGACCAATTGGAGGGGGCACTTTACTCAATAAATGTAGTCCCATTTTCATGTGTTTTTTTTATTTACTCAAAACCGGCTGTAACGATTTTGATCAAACTTAGTATTTGGTGTATGTATATGCCAGCGATGCGACAGCGAAAATTTCATCAAAATTGGTCCAACGGAGGGGGCACTTTACGTAATAAATGTTCCAAATTTTGCTATACAGATACTCTATAGCTTATGAAGATATACAAACATAAGTATATAAATGTGGAAAAATGTGTGAAGTTGAGGAATGACATTAACATATTATCAAAACAAGTCGATTTCTAATCTCAATAAGTTCATAAGTGAAAGTTGTGTGTCACGCGCATCGCACCAGATTTTTAATTATATGCAAATAAAGTTTCTGTTCTTCTTAATTTGTTTCTTTCTTCTTTTAGGGGATAACTATTTTTTGGGCTTCACTGGGGAAGGTAATCTTCAAAATGATGGTGCTTTTGACCATAAATAATTTTTTTGAAATAATAGGAAAATACTTATGCTTTTTCAGTAAAATGAAAGAGAGGTATTCATGCAACCCGGGTTAAGCATTGAAATTGAGGAATTTATTGATGATTTGTATGTCCCATATGGTTGCCGGATCTCAATTTTAACATAGTCAGGGGTAAAGTACTGAAGTCTTTAAATGATATTACATTAAACATTTAAGTTCCATGAACACCTCTAATGTATATTTTTGGTAAAAATATCTGTTAGGTCCTTCATGATATGCACCAATGACCTGTTCATATTCTATAGAATATGCCAACAAGCTTTTCCTCCCTATTGTAAATTCTTATTGCATGATTAATAATAAGTTTATTTTTTTTTAGAGGTATTAATCCTTTAAATAAATCTTAGTTTAAGATGGTTTAAAGAAACTAGTATTCTAAATGAATTGAATAATAAAAATTAAAAATAATAATTTTCATTTCTTCTTACCCTATTTACCGTACTGTCATGAATTGTTAAAATGATTTTTTCAACCATGAACCAGGAGTGCCAATTTACTAAAGCTTAAAAAGCCTAAAGAGTAGGCCTCCTATTGACAGCCCTCTGTAACTATTTTTTTTAAACCGTTGAAATGATGCCCTGATCTACAATCTTATCCAGTAGGGCCTCAAGTGAACGTATATTGTGGATAAATTTATTTCTAATGGTTTTGATAGAACAAAAACTATTTTATTGTGTAGGAAGTCTGGGAAGCCACTGTTGGGTTGCTCTTCATAGCAACCCATTTAGGAAGCAAGCATTTAGGGACCCAATGATAGGTCACTTCACCATTGAAGTAAGAATTATTTGAACCATTGGTGGCTTACTCCATACTGATTTAACTTCATCGCATATATCTACTCATTTATAAAACATAAGTTTCTGTATTTTATTTTTACTTTACTCAATGTTACATTAATATTTTATTTATTTTTTACCCATCTTGGGGACGGCTGATATCTCAGATAGATAAGTGGAATTTTATTATAGTTTTTTTTTTTTTAATATTAAGAAATAGATGTAAAGATATATATTTTTTTTAATTCAACTTTGTTGGATTAGGAGCTATATTTATTTAGAATTTTATCAAATAATTTCTCCATCAAGTCTCCAAACTTTTCAAGTTATTTATTGAGCATCCTGTTAAGGATATGTGACAAACCCATGGGCGTCCGCAAGGAGGATGGCAGGGGAGGGCTACTGTCCCCCAACATAGAAATTTTAAGAAACAAAAACTACAAGTTAAATAAATTTGTCTTCATTCACAATATTTATTAAGCATCATATAAACAAATATTTCAACTTTTAAATATCAATAAGTTTTATTTGAAAGCTTAATTGACCCTTACAAGGTCAGAATACCTCAAAGCTTCTCCCAGGTATAAGAATTTCACCAGCCTGCCCCCCCTTGATGAAATCCTGCGAACACCATTGGAAATACCTATTAGTATCACACAATTTATATTTCCCTTTATTTATATTTGTTAAACTTTTGAAAGAATTCGATTATTTATGTGTATTGCATTATTTCTGCGATATTTTTGAAAGATTAGGCTAGACTAGACAAGTTCAGTTACAAAAAAAAACAAAACAATTTTTAATGTTGAAATGAAAGTCAATGTTTCAGTTCAAAAACAGTAAATCATCAACGTTTAAACATTAAAATAAAATAAAAAATCTTGGGGTTTAAATGTTTGCTTGGAAGAATTAATTAGGACTTACCTAGTTTTTTATTTATTAATTTTTTTTAGGATGGAACAGATTTGCCATTGATTGTGCGTTATTTAAAAGTTTTAAGCATGAGTTTGATGTATATATTATTGAAATGGATGTGCATGTAATCACTTCATTGAAGGCTTTCGCTTATTTTGTACTAATTTAAAAGCTTTGAGGAATTTTATCTGTGTGGTGGATGGAGAATTGTAATTCCTGTGTGTGAGGTGTAAATAAATTAACCTAACTTGGGAATATTTAATATTTCTGGGCTATAATTTTATTTTTGTTGATATATTGTTTTATTTGTTATCAAATGCTGTGTCATTCCAAGAGCAATTTTACATAATTTCTAGCATGTGATATCAAATACAGTCCCAGAACTCAGTTAATGGAATCAGAGCTCTACAAGAAATTGATGAAATGGTAAATAATCTAGGAAAAACCATTAGTTATTTATTGAAACTAAAATAGAGTCCATAAATATTCCTTTATGTTGTGGAGTTAATTTTTACAATAGATATTTTAATATTAATCTGAAAAAAAAGAGGATGAATTAGCATGATTTAATATCTTAAAGTTTCATTATTTCAATTCCATAAAACTATTAAACTAATTGGTAATTATGAATAAATAAAGAAGAGTGCTAGATGAGAGATAGTAAGGAAGACACCTTGAAACTTAATGTACTCTTATTTAGATTAAGTTTGGCCATTTTTACTGTTTGGAGCTCAGCACTGATTTTGAAAATAAAGGTCATACTGTACTGGTAAGTTTGACTACTGGATTATTGATAAGCAGTAATACTGTTTGGTTTGTGATCCATTCAGAAGCCAGTTTAAGAATAAAAATTTGGTTGCAGAATTGTATGATCTCTTAAAGGTTGAAGCTGAAGAAATTACTCAAGTTAATAAATAAATAATAAATTAAATGACTGAAAAGGTGTTTACTTATTGAAATTTTCTAATGAATAGTACTAAAAATGTGAAAATGGATGTTATTGGTGTTAATGTTCAAAATATTTAAGACCTTAATCACATAAGATATTTCGACAGTGATTGTATCTTATTTTCGTGTAATATAAATATATGGTAAACAGTTTCCTTGAATTGAGTAAACTTAAAAGGTTGTTTAGATGAGAAAAAAGGGGAAGAGTTTTGTGAAATATTCCAAAACTACTTTCTTTATCTATTCTTGTAAATTCCGTATTTTTTTATGTTTTTCCTAAAAGTTCCTTCATTCTAAGTTCCCAGGTCACCTAATGGTTTTTCTAATATGACTGTAAAACTGTTTTTAAACCAAAAAATAATGTAAAACCTTAGTTTATAAGGATCAGATTTGTAAACATTATTATTTTATTAAATATTCATATTGATAATTGTTAACACTTATAGCAAAAATGTAATTATAATTTCACCAAAAAATTTGCTCTAACAGTAGAACCTCCTTTATCCGGGGTAATGATGGATATGGGGTCCACGGATAATCGAATTACAACATTTTATTTACTTAATGTGATAGAAAAGAATGTTAATTAAAAAAAATGCAGAAAATCACTTTTATTAACGAAGGAACGTTTTTAGTTTTCTTTTTTTGGGACATTTTATTAGTTCGTATTTAAATGGAGACTAAATCACAACTGAGAATATTTTGTTTTGTAGTCAAACAGGTAAGAGTAGGAGTTTCCTAGAAAGACTTGAAAACAATATCGTTTCTAGAATATGAATTGGAGTAATAGTTCCCGAAAACATCTCGTCATACGATACCAGCTTGCCATGTTTTTCCATTTATTATTTTATTTCATAATTTATAAGAATACTAGATAATAAACCATTGTGTAATCGTTAAAATATTTATGTATCCTTTTTTAAAAATAAATATTATACATACAAAATAAATGGCATAAAAATTAAAAACAGCTTATTAAAAAATTAAGGCAGTTTTTTCTTGTGGTTTTTAAGGGAAAATAATCCATCAATTAAATTTTTTTTAAATTACATATATACATATATATATATATATATATATATATATATAATGAATTGAAATTCTTATTTCATTAAATGTTTTCATTTATTTTTATTTTAACAACTGTTTACATTTTAGGAAAGAGAAGCTGGACAAAGATTGAATATAATAATTGTCGCAGAAGGTGCTGTGGATAGAAACGGAAATCCTATCACATGTGATATGATAAAAGAAATTGTGGTGAAAAGACTGAAGCAAGATACAAGAGTTACTGTTCTCGGTCATATTCAGCGAGGTGGAAACCCATCTGCTTTTGATAGGATCCTTGTAAGTTAGATATTACTAGTGTTTTGAAATTTATTCAATGAAATTATGTTTTTTTTATAAAATGTTTCCGAGTCAAAGTATGAATATAAATTTCATTGCTGATAAAATACAAAGTGCATTGCAAGTGTGACCAGAATATTGTATCAGTCTGGTTTAACATTATTTTATTGATCCCTAAAGAAGAAGTGAGATGCTATGATAAGACATATGAACATTGTTAGTGGACTGAGAGGAACAGTTTAGAGCCAAGTGTAACTTAATTGGCTTTTACCAGGCTTAGTTGGATAAATTTCGACAGCTCACTCAAGAAATAATCTAAACCTGACTCATGTGGTCAGGTTATCTTTGGAACGTTAGGTAGTATAAAAAATATTCAAATTTATGAGGTGTTATTGGTTTAACATTGAACTACAAACAGAGAGTTCTCCGGATTTATTACTTTCATACGTAGACCATCACATCATTTGTAATTCTGATAGCTCCTTATCTACGGACTAGTATATTAAACCCCCTGGCTTAATATACGCTCCTTAATTACTTATCCCAACATCTCTACCATCAGTAAATTAAAATTGCAAAAAATCTCTTCACTTTCATTATCTGATCCACAATATCACCCAACCAATATCTAACTCATCAAAAAAATCTTATTGTCCAAGTATTTTCAATGTTATACACCTTCAAAAATTTTACTAGGTAATTTTCTAAATTCAAACTTTTTAAGTATTCGCATCACATCTCTGTTTTGTTTAGATCTCTTTCATATATCCCCTTTCTTCCAGACAATATACTAAAATCCACCATTCTCACCATAACTTGATCTCGAGTCTTACAATAAACTATCATTCATTTTTACAAATTTGAAAGATCCCATCTCACTTGAATACAGCTCCAATATAGTAAATCAGATTCCTTGCTTTACCTCAAACTATAATGCTGCTTACATTGGTAAAATCAAAAACTGCTTAAAAGCTTGAATTTCTCAACAAAAATCACTGATAACTTCCTGTAACTTCTATGCCTCAAAACATTCTGAGCACTCCATAACCATGGGCCATAACTTTGATTTTGGGAAATCTTTTTTCCTGGTAACCATTCCAAATCATGGAAATAGACTAATTAGTGGGTTACTTTACATACATCTTGAACCCAATCCGCTAACTGACAAAATGGACATGATGTACATCTCATTCACACATAGACATATATTAAACTTAATTAAAACAATAAACTTAGATGTACTATACGTTGCTTTTTATTTATTTATTTTCTTTTATTTTTTATTATAATTACTTTTTTTATGTATATTTGTACATTTATGTAATATTATTTATTTATTTTTATTTTTTGTTCTGATGCTTCAGTTATTTGCAATGGCATCCACATCTTCGAGTATCCTATTTTAACACAAACTTTTATATTCTTTACTTTTTAATAATGTATTTATTATCATTACACTATTTTTAGAATGCAAATAATTCAATGTCCTTTATATTGAATTAAAGCCATTGTCCAAAAGCTGAGGTTAGCTTGTTAAAAACTTAGTTTTTAACATATTATTAACATATTCTTCATAACTACTTTCGCACATCAATAATAAATGTCTCAATTTAACATTGAGAAAATGTTTAATATAATCTTTTATATTGTTTACTTTAAGTTTAGTTTAAAATATCATATTCATTTATTCATTCACCTTATTTATTTATTTATGTTTTATTATTTATTTATACCCACTGATATCTGCTAAGTTTATTTTTTCATATCTTTTATGCATGGATTCAATCTGTTTTATTTTAATGATAATTTTACTTCATAATTGTCAAATATGTATTTCTCATTTTCTGTTAAAAGTCTGTTCCGTAAATCCCCCAGATCTTAACCCTTTAACTGCGCGGTGGTATGAGACCGGGGGTAGGTGGCTGCGCCGGCCTGTCTCAAGGTTACTACCCGCTGGTGCGCGGAATTTTCAACACTCCCTGACACTCACGCTATTATTTCTCTAGCTGTTCATTTAGGTTCCTATTTGTTTTAATGAAAAAAATTACTTGTTAATCTCCAGTTATTATATTATTATAATATTAGTTTAGCTTGTTTTTAATCAAATATGAATTTAATTATGAAATAACAAATTTTTCCCACAAAAGGTATTATTTGTTTGTTTCTATATTTTTTGATTCGTTTCTATCACCTTTTTTGATCCGGGATTATGGACCGGCCAAACCAGAATGTATATTGGCTGGCCTAGTCTCCGGTCCTATTTTTGAAGGCTCATGCTATCAAGCGTTAAAAGCTGGAAAGCACAACTTATGAGGCAGAAATTATTTCTGAAGTCTCACGCGATCTAGCGATCAGCGCTAGACTTACAAGTTCGAGTAACATACACTAGATCGCCACACAACGACCCAGTATACTGGCATTGCGCAGTTATACGATAAAACAGCGATGTCAGTATACTGGCATAGCGCGCTCAGGGCACGGCCGGCCGGTGCCAGTATACTGGCACTGCTCACTCGGGGCACGGCCGGCCTCTGCCAGTATACTGGCATTGTGCAGTCAAAGGGTTAAGAAGTCTGGTGTATTATCCTTCTTGATTACTATATTCCCAACTTTTGTTTCTTTATTTCATGCATTAATTTTACTTAAGAATGAATTAGTTATTAATTCTTTTCGGCACTATATCAGTTATTTTTTTATGTATATACATTGTATCAGTTATTATCATGCTTTTGTTCATTCAATCTAAGCTACCATTTTTTTTTCAGGCTTGTCGGATGGGTGCCGAAGCTGTAATCGCGTTAATGGATGCTACGCCTAATTCTGAGGCTATAGTTGTTAGTCTTAATGGAAACCAAGCTGTTCGTGTTCCTCTCATGAAATGTGTCGAGAAAACACAGCAAGTTGCTAAGGCAATGGCTGATAAAAATTGGGATTTAGCTGTTGAACTCAGAGGGAGGTAATTGTTACTTAGCAATGTCACATTATATTTTGAATACCCTATCAAATTTTCTTTACTGTATCTCTCAGTATAATAGATGTATTTGTTTATTACTGTGCATTGTACAATAAAAAATCAACTAATTTTAACTACCGATGTGATCAAAGTCATAAATCCAGTGGGTTAAAGCCAAATCGGGATTTCCTTAACTCCTGTGTTGAGCTTTAATGAATTTATGGTAGTCTTCTTCCTTTGTGTGCAGGTGATGTATCAGGATGGAAATGTGAAAATAAATATTTGATATGAATAATCATTGAACCATGTTCTTATTTTTTCATTTATTTATGAAATTGAAATTTTTATTTGTTTTGTTTAAAATTTTTGGTTGGCCTTTTATGGGGACATACTCTTAGGTAAACTAAATTTGCTTTCATTTCATTCCACTGGTATTGGTTTTGTTAGTGATTAAGTAATCAAAGATTTATTTAGTATAATTTCTCTTTCCTCCACCAGATTCCTTTGTACAGATTTTGCTAACTAATAAGTTTTAAATTATGGATGTTGATTACTTCACTGCTTCATTTATTATATTTTTTCTTAGTCCTTTTTTTTTTTTTTAACAGGAGTTTCAAGCGGAACCTCGATACTTATTTGCTCTTAAATCAAGGAGAAGGAAAGATTCAAATCAGTAAACAGGTTAGATGATAATTATAATATAGATTTTAGGTAAATATTTATATTAAATGTTGAATACAGTTAGTTCATAAATATTCATAAAGAAGTTTTATACCTCTATTCTATCTACCTAAGAATACCTCTTCTAAATAAGTCAGTCTTTTCATGGATCCAGTAACTACGGTTAACAATAATTTATTCAACTTAACAATAATTGATTTATTGTGGGCCTAAATGATTTAAATCTTAATTGTTTCAAATTATTGGAGATTTAGTTTACCATTTTTTTAATTCAATATTAAGCATTCATAAAAAAAGTGTTGTCTAAAAAGATAAGTAAGTCTTTCATGGATTCAGTAAATATGGTTAACAATAATTGATTTATTATGGACCTAAATTCTTTGAATCTTAATTTTGCCAAATTATTGGAGATTTAGTTTAACAGTGTATTAATACAATATTAAGCAAATTGGTGTTGTGGTTCTGAGGATTATAGTATAGTATTTATGCTTCTTTAACTAGAAAGACTTAATATATTTATAAACTACTAATTTATTTATTTTTCTAATTTATTATACCAACATTAAACTTGAACTTATCAATTTTAGGATCATGTTCTTAATCTTGCTGTAATGAATATTGGTGCCCCAGCATGTGGTATGAATTCTGCTGTGCAAACATTTGTACGTGTAGGGATATTTAAGAACTGTAAAATTTATGGCATTCATGATGGAATTGATGGTTTAATCAACGGAGAGGTAAGAATGAACTTAATCTGAAGATAAGGTTTAAACTCAAATTAGATGAATATTTAAAAATTGATAATGTAAATCATATTAGATCGATAAGTAGTAATGTCCTCGCTACTGAAAGTAGGGTAGATTTAAGTTTGTGCTATAAGTTAGAATATTTTATCGTTCAAAAATTGAAAAATTTTTACTCATTTTTTTAAGACTAGTTGGGCATCTTTAAGGCCGAGAGAACAAGCTATGATAATGATATTATAAATCAGATGATTAATAATTACAATAAATAAAATGGGGAAAGAATTACAGTTGAAAATATGATAAAAGCAAAATGTAAACAAAATATGGATTCATGAGTTGAAATTTTTAATTATTATTGTATAATAAAATGGTAATAGGGTAAGTAGAAAATAATTTAAAATAACATTAAAAAGAACAAATATTAAATAATTGATTTTGGTCTGGAATTTCTATGGATATTAATTGGTACTAATGTGGCATATGGTACTACCCAACCTGGTACTATATGGCATATGGGGAGCTATTCTATGGTAATACCATCCTATTCTAACCGGGCTGGGAACGTTGATATTTGTTCTCTGGGTTTACCACAAAATAAATTTCAACCTACCCGATCAATCCACTACCATCAAATTTAAGAATGGTAGTGCAGGCCACACTCAGCTGTCACAAGGTTCGGCAGGAAGCAGGTCAGAAAAGTTTATTTCATAGTTTTATTTAATCAAGATGTAAAATCTGATACAAATCTTCATGTGAAATGCTTCGTACGGATCCAGCCAGTGGTTTATTAAGTTGATATGTTTGAGAAATAAAATTATGGATTTAAAGCAATATTTTGATTAAATTATATGTTTTCATATTAATTATAATTATGTTTTTTATTGATTGGAATGCAGTTTCAAGAAATGAAGTGGTCAGATGTAACTGGCTGGGTCGGAGAGGGAGGTGCACTGCTTGGTACAAAAAGAACACTTCCCAGAGGGCAATTTCCGAAAATTGCTGAACAGCTGAGCCGTTTCAATATTCATGGCTTGTTGATTATTGGAGGTTTCGAGGTAAATATTTAAAAAATCTACAATGCATCAAATGTGTACAATATTTAGTTCAATTATCTCTTTATCCCCTTATTAAGCCCATATTATTTTATTTTAAAATAATATGGGTAAAGGTAGTAAAATAAATTGAGACTGTATAAAAATTTGAATATTGAACATCTGACGGATATATGTGGACCTTAGAATAAAAGGAGTCTGAGTGACATTTTCAAAAAAATCGTATTAGATGCAAAATATGGTAGTTAAAATACCACTCTTTTGGATGGTAAAGAGACTGAAGTGGATTTAATGACTGTGATTGGTTTAAATAAATTAGTGTGTAAACATAGGATAATACTGTAAACAATTAATAATCATCCATCTCCCCCCCCCCCCAAATCCAAAACCTATGTATGATAAAATTTGGGGTCAGCCTTCTTTTGAACTAATAGTACTTTCGAGGATAACATGTTTTTCAAATTTCATCTATAAACTCATTCGAATAAACTGGCAAACAGTTAATAATTACCCCCTTCCCCTTATTTTTTCTATGTTATAGTACTTATTCGGGGCAGAAACACATCAAACATCATAAAAATTGGTCCATCCATTTTTGATTTTTAAATTGTATAACTATACCAACTTTGTTTTATAAATCTACAATATATTGTAAAATACCTAGTTCGAACTGATGTTGAAAGCCAAATATCTGATTGAGATTTTCAAATAAAAACAAAAACTTTCATCCTTTTAAAAATATTTTTTTCAAAATTGAATTTCGATCTTCTCTAACTACTAAAAATGTCACTTATACACCTTCTCGTCTTCTAAGGTTCAAATATATCAATCAGTATGAGATAGTTTTGTGGTATCAGTATTTATTCAGTTTATATGTAAAAAAAAAGTATATTTTATTTACATTTGATTTTCATCCATACAATTGTTTGTACATTAAATATTGTTACCTGGCAAAGAGTATATTTTATAAACAATTGCTGACAACATGAGCTAACTATAATTTATCAAAGTTTACTAATATTTCAAGGCTAAGGTTTTTAAAACAAGCATTTAATACTGATATTGACTGCCATTGAATCAAAACTGATGAAATATTTATATTTATTACTTCAAAACAATTTTTACTTTCACTTACCTATATATGAAATAAATAGTAAGTGGAAGTATTGCGATTGTGAAAAATTTCGACTTCCGGTTTTCAACGGAAATACATGTTTTGGTACAAATAACCAGGTCCTGCGAAATTGTGTGTGTGCTTGTGCGTGCGCGTTTGCGTGTGCGCGTGTGCGTGCGTGTGTGTGTACAGACTAGCTAAAAAACTATAAACCGTGGGAACCTGAAATTAGGAATTTAGTGTATGTATATATGCCCGCGATGTGACAGCAAAAATTTCATCTAAATTGCTCAAAGGGAGGGGGTACTTTATTTCATAACTTTTTACGTTTTTTTGATTTTCTCAAAAACGGCTCTAACGATTTTGATTGAACTGAGTATTTGATATATTAATATGTCCGAGATATGACCGTAAAAATTTCATCAAAATTGATCAATCTGAGGGGGGACTCTACTTAATAAATTTTGTATCATTTTCACGTGTTTTTTTTATTTACTCAAAAACGGCTTTAACGATTTTGATCAAACTGGGTATATGATGTATGTATATGCCCGAGATACGACTGTAAAATTTCATCAAAATTGATCAACCGAAGGGGGGGACTTTACTTAATAAATTTTGTATCATTTTCACGTGTTTTTTTTATTTACTCAAAAACGACTAACAATTTTGATCAAATTGGGTATATGATGTATGTATATGCCCGAGATACGACTGTAAAAATTTCATCAAAATTGATCAACCGAAGGGGGGGACTTTACTTAATAAATTTTGTATCATTTTCACGTGTTTTTTTTATTTACTCAAAAACGACTTTAACGATTTTGATCAAATTGGGTATATGATGTATGTATATGCCCGAGATACAACTGTAAAAATTTCATCTAAATTGCTCAAAGGGAGGGGGTACTTTATTTCATAACTTTTTACGTTTTTTTGATTTTCTCAAAAACGGCTCTAACGATTTTGATTGAACTGAGTATTTGATATATTAATATGTCCGAGATATGACCGTAAAAATTTCATCAAAATTGATCAATCTGAGGGGGGACTCTACTTAATAAATTTTGTATCATTTTCACGTGTTTTTTTTATTTACTCAAAAACGGCTTTCACAATTTTGATCAAACTGGGTATTTGATGTATGTTTATGCCAAAGATGTGATAGCCAACATTTCATCAAAATTGATCAACCGGAGGGGGGACTTTACTTAATAAATTTTGTATCATTTTCACGTGTTTTTTTTATTTACTCAAAAACGGCTTTCACGATTTTGATCAAACTGGGTATTTGATGTATGTATATGCCAAAGATGTGATAGCCAACATTTCATCAAAATTGATCAACCGTAGGGGGTTGTCTATTTATTTATGGAGGGTGCACTTTATTTCATAACTTTTTTTCCAATTTTTCGATTATCTCAACAACACCTTTAACGATTTTCATCATATTCTTCATGTTTAATGAAAATTAGGTGTTATTTAATATCAGGTAAGCGCTATCATCATTCAAATATTCTGAGCAAATGAAAACAAAAATAAGAAATGAATGTGGAAAAATGAGTAACTTTAAGGAGTGGCATTAACAAAACGCATTAATTTCTTATCTAAGTAAGTTGGTAAGTGTTGCGCGCACGCTCCAGATTTTTTTATCATTTGTCAATAATTATTACATGCAAGTAAATAATTGTGATTTAACTTGTTTTGAAAGTTCATTATTTGTATAAAGAACTACATTCATATCAAAATAAATCCATTTAAAGAAGTAATACTCATTGAATTCTTTCTTATAAAATTCACATCATTCAATGATATTAAATATTTTAAATGGTATTATATTCTAGTTAGTCATATTACAGTTCGAAGAATGATTGTTTATAATGATTTCCTGTATGGATTGTAATAACATGTATGTAATATGTAACATGTATGTAATGTATTTATGTAATGACACAAAGACTTTTATAGCAGAATTATGAAATGAATACAAATTATTTATAGGCCATAATGACCCTTTGGAAATGTGGGGGGGGGGGGCATATAAGTCATATATGCTTTGTATAATCATAATTTGAGGAAATCAAAACTAATCATATTTTTACAATTTATTGGTTAATTGTCTAATTAGTAATGCTGGACTGTTGTGCGTTATATTTATAAAAATCAAATATATGATTACAATTTTTCATTTTTTTTTTCTTTATTGACATCATAATTTTGTTTGTTTAACGTCACTTTATGCTACTAAGGCTAATCGGACGATTATACAGTGGGAATCCTAAATTTTGCCTATTCAGGTATAATTAGGATATTTAACGAGTATCTGACATCGTACAGGCTCGGGACTTTCATTTTACCTCCTCTCCGAGGAACGGCATAGCCAAGGATTTTTTACTCCCATTAAAAAATTCTAGGGCCACCGTGGGAAGCGAACCCGCGACCTTTAGTATTGTAGATTGCCATGCTAACCACTACACCATAGGTGATCCCTCACCATAATGGTTTATCTCAGCTATCAATAATTTCAATTTTATTAATTTCTTATTACTAATTTTTTGGAGTGACAATAATAATAGTAAGGATATTAAATATTACTAAGCTTATGATTCCAGGTAAAGAATTGGGTAATAATTTCTTAATAAACTATGGTAGCCTTTGTAATACCAATAATGATATCATTGCTATTATAAATAATTAAAATTCTTAGCTACGGTCGATTTTTTAAGTTCTACAATAATTAATAGGGTGTTAGATATTAATTAAAACAAAATAAGTTCAAAACTGGAAGTTGAAGCTATGTTCACTTAATTATTTAAATACATACATAGATGGCTCTACATCCCGAGTAGGAGCAGAAGGCCTACCACAACTTCTATTGCCAGTCTTCTCGGTTATTTGCATGGCTGCTGCTCTCCATTTACAATTGTGTAGAATGGTCTATGTGTCCGCTACTACACAAACGGTGCCTCATTCATCCAATCCTTTCGAGATATATAATCGTTTTTCAGTAGTTTTTTTTTTCATTCATTTAACATTTATTTTAATTTATTGATGTCTTATCAAATATACCATGGAAAATTAACACCAAATTTTTGTTACTTAACACAATATATTTCTAAATTTCTTTTTTTATCTACTTCCAATTCCATTCTGTCAATTTATTATACTATTCGTATTATTAACTATGTTAGTTGTAAGAAAATTTTAAGGGCCGCGGCATGGCCGAGGGGATAGCATCTCCGACTCCCACGCTGGCGGTGCGGGTTCGAATCCCGCCCAAGCCCGCTCGATTCTGTTCGGTGACGGCCTCACTGAACAGACTCAGCGGCTTGCCATGGATTAGAAGAGGTTGGTTACCCGTAGATAACCCGTCCTGATTAGCCCTCGTAGCATAAAGCGGACGTTAAAAAAAAATCTATAATCTGTATATTATGTTTGTTTTTTTGTTTTTTTCCAGGCCTATCAGACTGCTCTTGATTTTGTTTATCAGAGGGATAATTTTAAAGCATTTTGTATTCCCATTGTTGTTATCCCAGCTACCATTAGTAACAATGTTCCTGGTACAGATTTTTCACTTGGTTGTGACACAGCTCTCAATGAGATTGTAGTGGTAAGTTTTATTGATATTGAATTCCTATCTTTTGCATCAATCTATCTAATAACATTTAAAAAATAGCCAACATGAGTTTATTGACCTTGTACTTTTCATTTTTAAAACTCTCTCCTTTTTGTTTTTCAACTAACCAATAATAAAAGGAAGTTGAAATGATTTATTGAATTTGAAGGTTCTTTGCAAATAATTGGATATATAGAAATATTGAACAAACCTTTTATCCATTCTATTGTTCTTAAAACTATTACAATTATTTTTTTTTTTTACTCTTAAAAAAGTATCAATTTCCAGTTTGTGGAGTACAACATTTCTGATTTATCAGTTTTATCAAATTTTAAGGATTGAATGGTTTTCATATTCTCCAAAACTTGTTTTTTTAATCACTAAATTACACTTGTTTGTAAGTTATTAATAACATTTAGCATGAATCTTCCACCAATAATGCTTCTGATTCGGTGATACTATGCATTTGTCCTTCGTACTATGCATATCAAACTTGCCGTTTTTAAACTTTTGGAACCACTCACGACAATTTCTCCCACTTAAATCAGCATCACCCTCTGCTTCTACAACCAGTTGATGGGCCTCAGCTGTCTATTTCTTTAAATTAAAGAAATAATGCAACTCTTCCTGCAAATTACACTCATTCTCCACAAAACTTGACATTTTTGTATGGAAATAAATATTTGCTGCTAACACAAAGTCAGTAGGAGTACTTAGAGGTTATTTTGATGCCAAATGTGTAAACTTGCCATATGCTCTTGTACATCTGAAAATTTCAACAAATCTGTCCATGGCACCATCTCTCAACAACAGAATCTTATTGTACCTCTCACTAATTAAGAGTGTTTAATTAACAAAGTATATCTCACGCTTGTTACTTAAATAAAGTAATTAAACATAAAAATATATTAAATCTACATTAGTTAATACTTAACCTGCCTAAGAAATAAATCATAATGTATATTGTTTAATTCTTTTAGATATCAGACACAATACGTCAATCAGCCCAAGGTACAAAAAGAAGAGTATTCATTGTTGAAACGATGGGAGGATATTGTGGTTACTTAGCTACTCTTGCTGGTAAGATTATGTTTTAATTCATAATCTTATTTTTGTGTTTGTTTATCGAGAATAAATTTCAGTTTTTTTTTTGTTTTTTAATGCTATTTAAATTTCATTTTTGGTAGTTGATACATTCGGTATAATTATAATATGAATTATAATACACTTTTGATATTAAGACTTCACTTATCTCGTATTTCATAATGGCAAAGTGGATAATTCTTTTATATAGAAGTGTAGTAGTGAAGTGCATGGAATCATTTCCATGAGAACAATGCTAATCCTTGAAAAAAAAAAGGTTATAAAAATGTGTGCTAATTCAAAAGAAGTTATAATTTTTTTTTTTCTTTTCGCACTTGTAGAACTAATGATTCCAATAGTTATTTTATTTCTATGTGATTTAATGAATCAATTTTTGGATAAAATTTAGTAGTTCAATTTAATTCAGAATAATTTTTGTAAACCTAACCAGTTAAATTTTATTCATGACTTATGTTTGTCTAGCAATAATATGTAAAATTAAAAAATAATTTCATTCATACATTTTACATCAGAAAATAACATATGATACCATTTACTAGTATATTTGTCTAGAAGATTAGATTATTTCTAGTATTATGTTATTTTATTATTTTTTTTTTTTTTTTTTTTTTATAACTTATGTGTTGATAGTTCAATTATTTAATATTCGAGTTGTTTTTTGTCTCTGAAGTTCAAATGACTATTAACACTTGAATGAATCCTGTTCTTATGGAGTAACATCTATTTTTACTTTAGTGCTGTTTCTTGGTACCTCGGTGTACTGTCGAACTGTCCCTATGGTTACCAACATTGATTCTCTATGTTGGTTAAGAGATGTTTTGAAAGTCATTTAATGTCCAAAATTGTAACCTTGCCTCAGACACTTGGATTTGAATTCTTTCTTCCTTTTCTTTTAACTTCATTTATTTTAATTCTAAATGGACATATCTTCAATGAAATTATAGCATATTCATAATATGTATATCGCATGGTAGGAAAAAGCTGGTATATCACCGAAAATAAAGTTAAAAGATTGTTTGTGGCTCGCCTGCTTATTGCAGTTGCACTTCTTTTCTTTTCATTTGTCTAATGACTTCGAATTCTAAATCTCAAATTTATGCCCCAGCTAGAGCCCTTCGAGCTTTACTCAATACAGTGTATAAATAATTTTAAAACACATTTTTTTTTACCTATACTGCAGTATTCTTCCCTGTGTGTGGTATGTTTTATAAATTCAAATAAGAGATTTGTCCATAATTAAACTTTTATTCGCAGCTGAAAATTAGTTTCATGCCAAGTGTCCCTGTCAAAAACCACATTTGTTAGAATCAATTCCACCTACATTTTAAAAAAATAATTTGTTACATATTAGTATTTGAAGTATTCATTGTTATAAATAAAACAAAAAAAAAGAAAGAACATGCTTCAAAGGGTTAAGATTTTACAAGGGTTACAAGTAAAATGTAGTCCAAAAAAGTTTTTATTTATTTTTTGTTTAATTTGGTAATAATACTTTTTTTTGTAGGCTTGGCAGGGGGTGCCGATGCTGCTTACATTTATGAAGAAAATTTTTCAATAAAAGATTTACAAAGAGATTTGTACCATATGGCCTCAAAAATGGCTGAAGGAGTACAAAGAGGCCTTATTCTAAGAAATGAGAAGTGCAATGATAATTATAACTGCGATTTCATGACTCGATTATTTGCTGAAGAAGGGAAAGGTGTATTCACTGCTAGGAGTAATATTATAGGTATTTAATTATAATAATTATTGATGAATAATTATAATTTGTATTGCCATCTCCAGTCTAATTAAGACTTTAGCTTATATCTCTGAAATGTTGCCATTACAACATACAATATATGCTGAATTAAATGTTATAGATTACTCTTTATGTACTTAATTTCAAAGAAATGGTCCAGTTTGGAGCATCCAAAATTCCTTTTGTAATGAGTAATTTTTGTTTTCATCAAGAATATTAATATAAATCTGTTGTGATGCGCACAACACACAAAAATTTCACTTACCAACCTACTTAGAGTAGAATTCAACGTGTTCAGTTAAGTTTGTAAACGCTATTTAGCAACTTTCCAGTAAACTTCTTTTTCCACATTTGTTTACTTTTTTTTCCTATTATCTATAAGGTATACTCTTTAAAAGTATTTTAATTATTAACAATTTGACAGTCTTTAGTATTTTTATATTTATTATTTATTTATTTTCTATTTTTTTTAAATTTTTATATGGATTCTTAAAAATAAATCCTTATTTCTTCAATAGTCTAGATTTACCCTGATTTTGGTTGATATATATTGTGAACAGGAATTGATAGATGGGTATTTATGTCTCATGGTATAAATTGAAACTTCATTTTTGACAATTACTATTCTACTAGGTCCACCTTTTATTTCTTTCTGCAAATCTATTATGGAACCCTAATTTGTATTCTAAAACATTATTTAAGATTAACTTGTACGATATTTTTTTCACCACGAAAAAAAAAAATGCTTTATATATTTAACGAATTTTCTCTTTTAAGCACTTTAAAATAGTTTTTTTTTTTATCCTGACAGGTGAGTAATTTTTTAATTCTTCATTTAGTCAATTAATTATTTATAATTTATTTCTGTTAAATAATATGAAAGAACTTTTTCTTCTGCGCATATGAATCTCCTACCCCATTATAAATAGAACTTTATATGATATAATTATAAATCAGCTATTGTCAGTTCATTCTGTAATAATTATGAAATTCAAACATAGAATAAGCTCTCTAAATATTTCACTATTTATCCTGAAGAAAGAGGAACACTAAAAAGCTGCAGAAACAGTACTATTCTATATTTAAGGAAAATATATATCAGAAAATGCATGATTTTTTTGCAGAAGGTTGTAGATAAACATTTGATGGCAGATATCAAAATAGAGTAAGTAATGTCATCTGTAGCTTTAGAAACTACTGGAGTACTGAACTCTGGATAAAAAATAAATGGCTTGATACTGGAAATAAATAAATGTATAAAATATTGGCAATGATAGTCTCAAGAATTTTATAACTTTGTAAGTAGGGTTTATTTGTATTTTATTTTTAATGTTACAGGACATATGCAACAAGGAGGTAGTTCTTCCCCATTCGATAGGAATATGGGAATAAAATTAGCATTGAAAGCGTTTTCTTGGATGGAACAAGAAATTCAAAGCTGTATTAGCAATGGTGTCGTCTATTCCAATGACCCAACAACTACCGTAGTTCTTGGACTTAAAGCTAGAAACTTTACTTTTACGCCAGTTATTCAGCTTGCTAAAGATACTAATTTTGAGTGAGTTTCCATATATTTTATTTAATAATTATTATAATGATTTTCTGTGTAAATTGCTCAAAATTTTTATTTTAATTAGCATTTAAAATAATTAAAAACAAGAAGATAACTTGTATGAAATTTTGCTTCTTTAATTCGACTTTGTCAGTCAGCAAAAAGACTGGAAAAATCTACCTGTTATGAACCCATTTTCTGGTTCTCAGATGTGACAGATTTTGATATCCATAGTGTCCCATGAGGTATCTATAGATAAGTCTTAATCTAGCTCAATTTATCAATACTGATCAAGTTGTTTTTGAAAGATTCTGAGTAGGCATCATAATCCAATAATGTTTCAAAGCAACATATCAAGCTTTATATTTTAAAAACTAATGTCCTATTTTTGAGATAGCTAACTTACCCAAACTAATTCTGGCTAGAGTATTCTAGTTGTCATAAGTGCTATTACACTGTGTATTTAAAAATTAAAATATCATAATTTATCATAGCACATAATAATGTATTAAAAAATAAATTGGACTGAGACCTCTTGAGTTGTTAAGATTGTTTAGGAAGAATTTTGTGTCTTTTTTACCTTCCTCAGAAAACATGTGTGATTACAATCAGTATTGCTATGAAAATGAATCCATTCGTGTTAAACAAGAAAGAATGTGCCACATCCAGACAACATTTAGGCTTTTATTTATGTGAGTGGTTTATTTTATGTTCATTAATTAAATCAGAACAAATTTTTAATTATATAATTTATTAAATTTAAATTAGAAATTAGCAGGTTTTGTAAATTGAGTTTTCATGTAGATTCATTCATCAGGTTCGTGTTTAACACATTCAACGCCGGCTCCATATTCTCTGGGTGAGCCAGGAAGCCGGAGGGTTTTGGGTCGTCGGTGAGCCGGTACGTCCCCAGGACGTAGTTGGCCATCAGAGTTGCCAAAGAGTTAGTTAACCCACAGTACACCAGTAAAAAGCTCTGTTACCATTCATTTTTGTTATTATGTTTCATATTACTGCTATAAAAATAATTAAGAATTTGTTAGAATGATCTAGTAAATTTATAATTAAATAATTCTGAATGAATTTGTAGTAAAAAAAATGAAGATTAATTCCTTTGAAAGTGAAACTAATTGAGGGTATGGGAATTTTCAGTTAAAAAATCATCAAATTACTGTAATACATTATTATTTTTTTTCTTTATAAGTTTTATTTTTAAACAGCATTAGGTATAAAAAAAACAAACAAATAATAGTAACTAATGAGATTATTTACAAGATTTTAATTAATTACACAATCGTAATCCTATACCTAATTATTTTAATACTAACTATAATTAACACTATTTACAATTGGTTCGTGACATGAAATTCAAACAAATTAGGATATACAAAACGAAAAAAAAAATTCAGTTTCTGGTTGCCCAAACAGTTTCAGCTTCGACAAATCTCCTCGTTCTTGTCCCTAAAAATTTGTTTATTTAGCTTTTTGTTCTTTTACTAATCCACTGTAACTGGATAATGTAATATAATAATCTCTATATATATAAGAGGCTTTGTCCTGACTGACAGAATCAACGCAGAGAAAAAACTACTAATGATAGAAACTTGAAGTTCGGAATTTAGATTTTAAACGCAATGTAGGTAACCACTAAGAAAGGAATTTCAAAAATGTAACCCCTAAGGGGCTTAAATGGCGAAATTGTCGTTTAACTCTAATTGATATCTATTGTTGAGATTTTAAACCATATGTTTTTTATTTGAATATCGATTTAACGTTACAATAGTATTAAAATAGACATTCACATAAAATATGGCTACTGATTATTTAAATATTAGTGGTAATCAAATTATGCACACTGTGATTCCCATTATTGGGGATGGTGCGTGTTTATTTCGATCTCTTCTCCATATATATAAGAGGCTTTGTCCTGACTAACAGAATCAACGCAGAGCAAAAACTACTTATGAAAGAAACTTGAAGTTCGGAATTTAGATTTTAAAAGCGATGTAGGTAACCACTAAGAAAGGAATATCAAAAATGTAACCCCTAAGGGGTTTAAATGGCGAAATTGTCGTTTAACTCTAACGAACATCTATTTTCGAACTTCGAGAAAATATATCTAATTAGTACTCATTATAAAGAATTTGATACGACGAGTTTAACTCGAAAGGCCCTATTGGGCGTCGAAAACCATGTTTTACAGCCGAAAAATTAAGCGTTCCCGACGAGTAAGTCATTTTTTGTTTCGGCGGTTTTAGTGAACTCTCTCCATTGCGCCTCTCCCTCTCTTCTACCGAGCCGGCAGCTTCCCCCTCCAACATTCCACCTACTGGAAGCTCAGATTCTACTAAATCTCCTTAACATCAGTTAACATATTATATTAGATCAATACCAAGATAATGGTCACAGAATTGATTTTAAAGGCTCGCGGGCGAAGCTGCGACGGGAAATGCTAGTAAAATATAATATAAGTAGTGAGAATAATTTTAAAATTAAACAAAAATTGAGTGAAAACTTTAAAAATCCACAACTTTGGCTATAAAGCAGCCAGGAGAAAACCAAAAACGCCGAAATGACCGTCATGAGTCTTCACCACTGCAGGTGGCTGACTAACTAAATTCATAACTTTCCTACCTGGCAATTGCTTTTAAGTGGATAGGATAGAAGATACCTGAGTACGTCCCTGGGACGTACTTGGCGTTGAATGTGTTAAGATCTTAAGGCCTGGTTTCTATAATCCAAAGTTAACCAGTAAGAGCTATGCAAACCACAATTAGTCCCAGGGAGTTTTTACAATGGAAAGTTAGTTAATGTTTAAAATAACTGTATCTTATTGCTTGACTTAAGAAGTGCTGGAGATTTTCTTAATTAAACATATTTGACATTTTGAAATTTCATTTTTTCTTTTTTTTTCTTGTTGCTTTTTATCTTTTTTATATTTAGCCCTGATATGATGAAGAATAGAAACTTTGGCCCTATACACAGTTTTATTTAATTTCACATATAAGTTTAATTATTAACACTTAGGTGTTACAGAGCTCTTATGTTCAAGTCCACTATATTTTATTTTATTTTATATATATTTATTTACTATTACTCAAATGTGGCCTGCTATGCCAAACCATGTTTAAGCAATTTTTTAAAAATTATTTTTTTTTGGATTAAAATTCTCTTTGATTTGCCCTTTAACTATGGCTAAAACAATTTGCAATATGACTAAAATCCCAAAAAAAGAAACGCAGAATAAAAATGTATTAAATACTGTTCTCTTCTTTTCCTTGATTTTGGAATTTGCAATGAATTTGCTAGAAATACAATTTGCTCAACCAACCCATTTATCAATAATATAGTTGCCCATCATTTGCCAAAGCATTATTGTTTTTCATACTAATTCAAAATGACATTTTTAAAGCATTCATTTCTGTTCTGCCTCTAATCACCAATAATTCAATCAAATTTTCTTATTACCTTTTGATTTTTAGATGTATTAAATATATTTTTTTATTTATTTTAGGAAACGTATACCTAAGCAACAATGGTGGTTAAAACTTCGCCCACTTCTAAGAATTTTAGCTAAACATGACAGCATTTATGAAGATGAAGGGGCCTTTGTCTTGGAAGAGGGTGCTTCTGATGATTGAAACTTCAAGAATGCTATTTTATCTTCATCATATATTTTTCCTTTTATTATTTAGTAATGTTTTTGTTTTTTAAAAACGAAAAATACACCCGTAAATATTTATTGTAGAAGACTTGTTTTATATTATAAATTATTATTTATGTATTTTTTAAATTAGTAAATTATTAGTTTATTTTTGCTTTTATGATTTCATGTTCTGTAGGGAATTGATTGTCATAAAAGAAACGAGCTGCCATAGACAAATTGTGTGATTTTACTAAAAAAAGTATTTATTTTTATAATATATGATTATTTTACCACCTAACTATCTATTATTAACCACCTACCAAATAATTATTTTTTCATTCTTTACATGAGAAATCATATATATTACTTCTCAAAGCCTTTTTTTTTTTTTCTGTACACCATAACTTCCTTAATACTTCATCAAATTTTATGAATAAGGCATCATTTTAAAGTATTCCTTAACCGCTACACTGGAAAAATATATAAATCACTCATTTCGCCTTCGATTGCGAGTTATAAGCGTAAAACCGCGGTGTTGGTAATAGAGGTTTTATAGTAGAAGTTTCTAAATAGTGTTAATCTTTTCAGGTTTTCAAGGAGAACATTTTTGATCATATACATTTTTTTTTATTAACCCCTTTATTTGCGAGTTGTAAGCGAAAAACTGCAATTCTCAGAAAAAATGTTAGCAGGCCTTTTTTAAAGGTGCCATTTTTTCATTTTGTCGAGACAAACATTTTTGGTTATATACACTTTTCCAATTGTCGGTGTCGTTTGCGAGTCACAAACAAAAACCTGCGATTTCAGTCAATAGAATCTTATTTTTTACTTGGTTTCTGCAAAACCGATACATGTATTGTAAGTATGAGGTGTTTTCCAGGGTGCGCTCTTTCAGTATTGTCTATGTCTGTGTAAAACGAACACTCACAGATGACCATATCTTAACTTCAAACATGAGAGGTCCTGTAAACATGTAAATATCTAAATACCATAAACTTATGTTTCAAAAATAAATAACCTACAATTTAAACACATCTATTCTTTACTTCAATCTTCACCTATGCCCATCACAAACTAAATACGCTCTAAATTATACTAAATATACGGTGTGTGCTTTAATTAAGTGGGATTTAAGGAGTTTAGAGTGCGAATGCTTCGCAGGGGTCAGCTAGTAAAATAAGTATTCAAGATACAATTAAATATCTTAACTTGCATAAAAAAACTATGCTTATTTAGAATCCAAATAAAAACAAAACTCATCCAAAATAAATGTAAAATGTATCTATATGTATCACCACAATATAACTGGTGGGAGGAATGCTTTAGAACAAATCTCTCGAAATTCAGTTTGGATGGAGGTGTGTAGGGAGCGTATATGCAGGTTCGGTAAGTCATTATTATAAGTATAACTCTTGAATATTTTGTTTATTTTAAAAATAACAAAATTAAAAAGAAAATAATATAAAAATGTAAATTGAAAAAATATGCTGCAATATAAATTGATTCCAGGTCTTCATTAAGGTCTGGCAAGTAAAGGATAATTTTGAGCTGAAAGTATTTCCTTTTCTATTGCAATGATATTTTCGTACATTTCAATTAATTTAATACAATCAGCAATATTAATTATTCATTTCCCCAAGTAAATCGAACTACTAGGAATCCATGCTGCTGCGCAGGAAACAGTAATATAAAATACCGATGCAATTATTTAAAAATATTTTTTTCTTGGCTTAAAGGGCTCATAGGTAAGAACCATCAAGTCTCACTTTTTTCAACAGTATCACCAAAAAAAGTTGCTTGTTAATTTTAACCCATCTCCCTGGTTAATGGCTAAGCTTAAAGGGGTCACCTGTGGTACAGTGGTTAGCATGGGAACCGACAATACTAAAGGTCGCATGTTTGCATCCCTAGGTGGCCCTAGGATTTTTTAATGGGAGTAAAAAGTCCTTGGCTAAGCCGTCCCTCGGATATGTAAAATAGAGGTCCTGAGCTTGTACGATGTCAGGTACTCCTTAAAAATCCCTATCCTAATGATACTTGGATAGGCAAAATTTAGGACTCCCACTGTAGCATCGTCCGATCAGCCTTTTTTGCTAAGCTAAAAAAGAAATTTAACTATGCATAATGCATATATATTGTAATTGGAAAGCTGAAAATGAAAATTCAACATGAATCAGCTTGAAAATACCATCCAAGATATCCTATTTAATTTAATTAAGAACTACTTAGCCAGTACCTTATCTTGGAAATGAGGTCCTCCAATAGTGGAATTATGAGGCTTAGAAAGAAAGTATATTTTAGAACAGAAGTACTTATTCTATGGAATGAAAAATGAAGCTAAAAGTATCTACAGATCCGCAAAGATGAGAACCTACTAGAAGGCTGGCAAAGGGCTAGATTGAAATAAAAAAAAAAAAAAAATCAGGACATTCGAGCTTATTGTTGAAGTTATGAGTAGAAATATGATTTCTGTTTGTAATGTTAAAGATGGGAATTAATTGATTAGCATTTTAAGAATGGTATTTGAGAAAAATATGCAAAATTATGTAAGTCTTTTATAAAGATAACTCCATTCTCAGATATGAAAAAAAAAAAAAAATCCGGTGCGTGCGCGCAACACACAACTTTCTCTTACCAACTTACTTAGATTAGAAATTAATGCGTTTTGTTTATTGCCACTTCTCAAATGAACAGAACGGCTTTAATTATGAACATTAGTTTGTCATTAAAGGCCTACTCCGCATGCGTGGGCTCAACGAGTTTTATGAGATGACTGAATATTTTTATTTTTTTCTCCTCTTTATGTTTTCTTTATTTTTATCATATCTCATATTTAGCCATTTCTTATTTTTAGGCGTAACGAGAGACAGTTAAATTCTCCATATAAACAAAAACAAAGGTACTTTATGGGAAACAAACAAACAAAGAAGGCCCCCCCAAAAAAAAAGCCCCCTCAGATCATTTTAATAATGATAAAGCTTACCTGATATTAAAGAACACCTAATTTTCATTTAAAATGACGAATTTGATAAAAATTGTTAAAGCCGTTTTTGAGATCATCGAAAAAAAGGTAAAAATTGGAAAAAAAATTATGAAATAAAGTGCCCGCTCCGTTTGACCAATTTTGATGAAATGTTGGCTTTCACATCTTTGGCACATACATACATCAAATACCCAGTTTGATCAAAATCGTTAAAGCCTTTTTTTGAGTAAATAAAAAAAAACACGTGAAAATGATACAAAATTTATTAAGTAAAGTCCCCCCACCGGTTGATAAATTTTGATGTAATGTTGGCTATCGCATCTTTGGCATATACATACATACATCAAATACCCAGTTTGATCAAAATCGTTATAACGTTTTTGAGTAAATAAAAAAAAAAACACGTGAAAATGATACAAAATTTATTAAGTAAAGTCCCCCCTCCGGTTGATCAATTTTGATGAAATTTTTACAGTCATATCTCGGGCATATAGGCGGGCGCAAGCGACGGTGCTGCTTCTGCGACGGCGCTGCAGGAACTAGAGAAACGGGGATAAAAGCGGGGCCATTACCTTGGATTCATAGGGTTTTTTGGCGTTTTTAATTTATTTTTCCATAATTAAAACCCGATTGAGCAGAAAATCATTTGAAAAATATCTAATAGGTATTGCTCGGTCCCTCAGTGTTCAATTAGAAAATCAAAAGACGTGTCATTCCCTTTTATTTCCAAAAAATAAAAAGCTTCTTAAAGAGTGGATTGTAAAATTAAGAATAGATAAGCCTGTTTCGAAACATATGACGATATGTAGTCTTTATTTTAAAGAAAGAGACTATATTTATCCAGGTAAATATTAGTATTTGACGTTTTATTATTCCAAAATGCTAGTTTTATGCAAATAACATTGAGACCATAGTGTCATAGATTTGTTTTTCTTTTTTAATTTTTCCCATTTTTCTATTACATCCGTTGTGCTTAATTGTTCCATGTTTTCAATGCGAAGCCTGAAAGTTTTGAGAAATAAATAAATAATATGACAAAGAATCTAAGCTGTCATAACAATGATTGTGTGAATAGGTAATTAATGTTATTACTAATCGAAAAACGTCGAGTAAAGTTACAATGATGTGTTTGCATTTACCAGAACTACCAGCTATACAGGTACAATGACAAGAAAATTGCTTATTATTATTAATAAATTTGATTTCCACTTTTATTTGATGGGGCAGTCCTTTAAGATTGCTAGTTTAAAGGCACGAGGCTTGTAAAATAACTGTTTTTTTATTTTTAGATATTATTCCACATGTAAATATGTAGTTTGCATCAAGAATAGCCTGCCCTTCAATTAATGGTCTTTTAAAATTACCAATTATCTCTATCACATCAACTAGGTCTAACACCGTTCTTTCCGACATTTTGCAAAACTACTAGCGCACCCTATATTCGATTGCGCCCGCCTATAAATAGATCAAATACTCAGTTGAATCAAAATCGTTAGAGCCGTTTTTGAGAAAATCGAAAAAACTTAAAAAGTTATTAAATAAAGTACCCCCTCCCTTTGAGCAATTATGATGAAATTTTTGTTGTCACATCGCGGGTATATACATACACCAAATACCTAATTTCAGTTTTGTACGGCCTATAGTTCTTGAGCTAGTCTGTTCACACACACACACACAGACCATTTCGCGGGACTTGGTCATTTGGACTCAGGGGACACCAAAACGTGTATTTCCGTTGAAAACCGGAAGTCGAAATTTTTCACGATCGCAATACTTTCCTTACTATATATTTCATATAGACGTAAGTGAAAGTAAAAATTGCTTCATTAGGAAATACCATCCCATGAAAACTAACCCAATTGGAGCAAAAGACTGCAACAGAAATGTTTCCAAGTGAACTTTGATGAACAAATGCAATCTCTGAATTTAATTCTAGGGATTTTACTTTCTCAAGCCATTTTATTTATTTTCCTCCCTCCCTGCCTCTTGGACGTTATGGTTGGTATCAGTACCTTAAACATGTCTTCATAAAAACACATTAACAGTGCTGGCTCCATTCCTAAATGAATTCTATAGCCTCCAGAGGAAGATTAAATCATTAATCAGGAAGGAATCTTATCTTTAATGAGGACGTGAATTTCCTTTAAGTTAAGCATTTATCCATCGAATGCAGAGTTGGTCATGATAACCTGCTTAACAGTCCCTGTAGCACCGAAATCGGAGCATTGGGGATCCATGATATGACCAAAGCTATGCAGCTTGGGTTGAAACCCCCATGGCCCGCAAAGAAATATGGGTATCCGATTTGACCCAGTTGGTCTGGAAGGAAATCTGGCATTTTCGCGTAAAGTCGAGATCGTACGGAGGTGAAATATTTTCTACTCCCTTTTTGGTCGTTACCCAACTTCTGCTCTGTTCTTCAATTGTTTCTTCCCTCCCATATATAAAAGTTTTCAAATCATTTTCCATACATTCACTAAAATTCCTCTTAAAGCTTCCTCTATGTAAGGATGTTTGGCCATTGGTTATTGGTCATCACCCTTCCCCACTGGTTTCCGCAAAGTTGAGCCGTATAAAGTAGGCCTCAGCCTATTCTTTGTAAGGTTCTGGAATCTGAAAAGTAGAAAGACATGCCTTCTTATGATATTCCTAACTCCGTGTCACTATCTCTGCATTTTGTCACTACATTTGTAGTATGGCAGACCTAGATTTACGGGAACAGCTATATAATATCGGAGGATTATTTCTAAATTCTGGTCTACATTTCCTTCCTCGCTTTCCCAAAATTCTGCTGAAGATAACTGAGGTTACCTTAGTGCGATGTCCAAAACCTTGGACGCTGATCAGTCGCGGTTTGTTAATTCTTCCCTTTAATCACCCGACTATTATATCTTCAAACGTATTTTTAAGTTTTCTGTCCAATTTATCATAATGGCAATCTTTATATACACTTACTAACAAAAGTCTCTGCACACCGTCCAGCTTTTTTTTTATTTTACCTAAAGATAGGTTATGAGCCAGATATTGGCAATGAAACTTACACATTTTTTACATAATTTAATCTATTTTAATTAACAATAATAAAATTTAGTAAAATTTATTTAACTTATAATTTATCAGGAAAATTACATAAAATGTCAGAATATTGATGCGCCAAAAGTCCCTGCACACATCATTTTTCGTCAACTAGAAGCTTAATTATTGATGCCAAATCAACTTTAATAGGTAGTCGTTCCTACCTTATTTCTTAGCACTTCTCATAATCTATTTGGCATGGTGTGAACTAGTTTTTGGTAGTTTCTGGAGTAATTTTACCCAACAATTCCTTTAGTACTCTTTTTAAGTGGTATTTGTTCTTTATTTTAATTTTTACTTTCTGACGGCCTAGTTGATCCCACAGATGTTGTATTGGATTAAGATTAGGAGATTGGGGAGGTGTTTTAAGTTGCTGTGGAGCATTGTAGAGCAACTATTCTTGAACTTTCCGCGCTGTCGTTATCTTGTTGAAAAATGAATTCCTCCTGGAGATCAAACTTCATTAAACTTTCCGGTAAATTACTACTCAAAATATTTATATAAACGTGTTGGTCCATTATTCCGTCGATAAATTTCAAATTACCAACTCCAGCAGCACACATACACCCACAAACCAAAACACTCCCTCCACCATGTTTCACAGTACCAACTATGTTTTTTTCCAGGGGCTCTTTGTCAGGTTTTCTCAAAACTTTCCCCCTTCCCTCTGATCCACGAATGTTAAATTTACTCTCGTCAATAAATAAAACACGTTCCCAGAACTATAAGGGCTTGTTTACATGTTCCTTTGCGAACTGCAGTTTCAATATCCGGTTCGTTTACTAATGAATGGCTTACATCCAGGCTTACGCACATTATAGCCAGCTTTCTTTAGGGTCCTTCTAATCGTTTGTGCAGATACCCCAACCTTGTAATTTTCTTACACCATAACTGCTAAATTTAGAGCACTTTTGTGGGGTTCTTCGGCCAAAGTCCTTATGATAGCCCTCTTGTGGTGAGCTTGGAGTACGGGGGGCGGCCAGAGCGGTATCTACTTTCCATTGTACCCAGTTTTTCATACCATTTTAGGACATACCTTACCGTATAATAGCCCCTGTTGACGATTTGTCCTATTTACCTGTATGAGTTGTATGAGTTTCCTCAAATTTACAATTTGGTCGGGAACTGGTGTTGGAACCTCCATTTTTTATCACAGTCTTAACTGTTTGGGCCCAAATTAACACTTGCAAGTTAGGATTAGCCGGAGGATGAATGGGATAATGTGCAAACTTTATACATATCAGAATCTTGGCTAATTCCACTACGTGCAGAGACTTTTGGCGCATCAATATTTTGACATTTTATGTAATTTTCCTCATAATTTATAAGTTAAATAAATTATATTAAATATAATTGTTGGTCATTAAAATAGATTAAATTATGTAAAAAATATGTGAGTTTCGTTGCCCATATATGGCTCATAAGGTATCTATGGGTAAAATAAAAAAAAAGCTTGAGGGTGTGCAGAGACTTTTGTTAGTAAGTGTATCTATGCCACTTTGCCCCTAGATTAGGATTTGTATAAGTATCTAATAGTTGAAGATAATTGTCCTATGTATAGGTAATAATTATGGATCTAACCAGTTATAAAAATAAATATATAGCAGTAAAGTCACGCCAACGTGTCAAAATATCTAAATAATTACCTCACTTTTAGAGATAATCATCTTGTGTCAAGAACCTAATCGGTGCTGGAGAACTGTAATCTAGGAATGCTGAAAAAGTACCTACGGTAGGCGACCTGTTCCTCGTAAGCAATCATGAAATTTTATAAATCTGCTGGTTTTAGACCATCTCAATAATCTGTGAAGAGAACGTTTTACCAGTTAACTTTCACCCCACCCAAATGCAAGGGCGGTGGATCACACGGGCCATGACCCCCCAAATATTCAATTCAATGAATCCATGAAAATTCAATGGATTTTCAATTTTTTGTATTTTTAAGCGAGTAATGCTATTAGGTAGTAACTAATTCCTAAGAACACTTTTGGTTGTTTAGATCGCAGTATTCTTAATACAAGGTAATAATCTCATTAAAAACGGTGCTGTCAGCCACCTGATTATGAGACAGGGGGGTTATGACCCCTCCAAAATGTCGTGCTAAATCCACCCTTGCCTAAATGTTTCCATGCAACCGTTGAAACCTTTTCATTTTTTGGATTGAGGCAAGCAAAAGTCAATAAGATGAGTCCTGGACCTTAGGTGATTTTCGTTCAATTTACATATACTCCCGCAGATAACTCTGGCAGGAGATGGCTAGCAAAATTTCCTGTTCTGCAATGGATTGCTGTCTATTAATGGATGTATCTATTATCTTTCTAATCTGGAGACTTCCCGGTCTTATGTAAAACCCTATTTATTTTAAACCCTGGAGAACGTATTTTAGAGAGTCTCCTGACCACGTGCTGTCTATACTCTTACTGTTCTTAGTTATTGCCAGTTTGCTCACTTGATTTTCTGTTTAATATGAGGAATAAAATGAATAACTTCTGCAAAGTAAATTGAGAGACTTAATTTTTTTTAAAGAGCTTAAGATTGCCAAGAGGCAGTTTAGTGATATCACTCCACGGAAAGAAAGTTCAATTATTTTTTACAAACATGGAATTAAAAGATTTGCTGCTGGGCAACTGATATTTGCAGTAATAAGTGAATATATTTCTTGGTATTATTGATGCTATTTTAAATACTGGCACGGATCCGATATTTACAATTAGTTAATCGCCCGTCGCGGATAAAGAAAATCTTTTTATATTTTATTTATTTTGCCTTTTTTTACCCATCGTAATATCCAGATCGAATTCAAAAGTTCATCTGAAATAGAAGATTATTATTAAGGAAACCTTAAATCAAGTTAATTTAATGCTCCTATTCGTTGTGGTAGGTATAAAAAACTTTAAAAAAAAATATTAGCATTATTTTTGTTGAGATTTTATTCATTTTTACTGACATCATAAAGTCAAACTTATTTTGCCACGAAAAAGAAGTCGATATCTGATTTTACCTGAAGATTCAGAATCTTATGCGTTCCAATTTATGATAAAATAGTAATATGATTAAGTATGAATTCTTTTAAGTGACAAACTTTAACTCAGTCCTGCTACGATTTGTAACTGTGCTGCGGTGCAGTGACTGATGACGTGTGCTACATATTGAGTTGAACTGGCTGCGTGGAACGCGGTGGTTCCAACGGTACAGGCAGTGTCGAGAGGCTCAGTTTGATTTCTTCCACCGACTTGGTCGTACGAAGATGGGGTTCAAGGGGAGAAAGTCTTCCAGTAAAAATCCTCCAATATTTAGTCACGAATTCGTTATACAAAATCATGCCGACATCGTTTCTTGTGTTGCCCTAGTATTTGTTATTGGTCTACTAATACAGGTAGGGTTATTATATGAAATAAATTTGTGACATATTTACAATATTGTAGGTCTATATGCCTTCTGTAGCATTTAATGATACCTTAACAGCATCCTTGCATATTGGCATCAGCATATGTATTATTTATTCATGTTCTTTCAGGCGACATCTCCTTTTGCTTATATGTTTATTGCTTTGCATCACAATGTAAGTACTGAGAATATTGGACCAGATGTCCCTTTCCGTTATACATATGGTTTGAAAGATATCTGCGTTGTTTTCTTCTACTTTCTCATCTGTATTGTGATGCATGCCATTATACAGGAATATATACTAGATGTAAGTATTAACTTTGTTAATTTCGCTTATGTTATATTTATACTTCAGCTAATTATTTTTATATGTGTAACCCTCCTTGTAATAATCATTCTTTCGATAAACTTAGTGGTGTTGACTGGATTGACATTTGTCATCCATATGAAAGTATAACTGTCATGTTTATAATTTGATTATCATGATTTAACTAATAAATTTGACAACTAGAGCTGGTAATGGTCTCAGCCTTTAAAAATATATTTAAATTTTAATTTATCTTAGTTTTATAGTTTTCTACATTTTCCATAGAAATTTGTTATGGATAATTACATAAACTTCTGGACCGATCATCTTTCCTAATGTTTGCTCATATTACTCAACAGTGTAAATCTCACGCTTTAGTTACCCAATTTGTTCCATTAAATGGTTTTAAAAAAAATCTACTGTGAAATGATTTATTGCTATAATAATGAATTTGTTTATTCTATAACCATTGCTTGACTATTATCTTCTAATCAAGCAATGTTTTAGCTTGATTAGAAATTTACATAAATCAAATATTTGTTTATATGAGGCTCTTGCACTGAGAGATTTACTCCACAAAAATGTAGAATGACAGCTCAGGTTCTCTACTTTTATTAAAAATTTAGTTTAGACATAACATGATCGAATCCCCAAATCCCAAATCAATTGGATGGTTTTTTTGAGGTATGATAAGAATTATAATAACATAATTGCTTTTCGTAGAGAGTAATGTTCTGGGAAGTTTTGATATTTATGATTACTTTAATCTTTTGCTGTTGTATTTAACTATATTTAAATGTCAAAAAAAGTTAAATTAATTCTAGGACTAAATCATGCAGACTTTTACTTTAATCATTTGTAACATGTAAAAAATAACAATATTATTTTCCCCATACATTATGATTTCAACATAAGAGTATTTTTTTTTCTTCAGAAAGTAACCCGAAAACTTCACCTGTCAAAAGTGAAACTCAGCAAATTTAATGAATCTGGACAGCTTCTGGTATTTTATATAATGACAGTGTTATGGGGAGGAGATGTTATAATCAAGTAATACTTTGTGATATCAGATTTATATAACATATTTTAAATTATGGCTGTCGATCATTAATATACTAACCTGTAGAATGGTTGTTCTAGAGAAAACCTGATATTCAACATCTCTTCGCTTTGGGAAGGATATCCTCATTCTGAAATGGTGTTTATGTTCAAATTTTTCTTCATAATTCAGTTATCTTATTGGCTGCATACATTTCCAGAATTGTATTTCCAAAAAATCAAGAAAGAAGAAATGCCTGAAAGGATAGCTTATGCTTCTGTTGCTCTTGTTTTCATAGCAGCTGCCTATTTATTAAAGTACTATTTTTTTAAAAATATATTTTGTTAATTACTAAGTATTTCCAACTGGTTTTTAGTATAGTTGTTTGTTAATTATGTTAACAGTTTTAATCGTGTTGGGATTTGCCTTCTTGTTTTGCACTACCTGTCTGAAGCCTTTTATCACATCGCAAGGCTTATTGACTTTGTTGATAAAGAAGAACGTGGAAGCAAAGGTATGATTAAACTTTTTTACTTCTGAGTTTTATCACCCATAAAATATAGGCATAGGCTGTCAGAGAGCAAGATTTGATATCTTTATCAAGTCTTGTTAATCTGAGATTATTGGTTTTATCTCATAAAATTTGTCAAAATATTGAAAGTGACCATCCTTATTTTTTTATTTATTCTTGTTTAAAATTATTAAGTAGAAATATCTACATTCTATTTAAAAATAATAGAAAACTACGTAAAAACCTATTAAAAATTTATTGGAAATTACAAAACATAAACTTAGCATGTTTTTCTTTATAATTTTAATTTTAGTTTCAGAGTTATTTTCTGCTCTCACATTCATTTTGACTTGCACTTGATGTGGAGTTAGTTGTTGGCCTAATTTTATAAATTAACTCATCAGGGAGAGGGGGGGATGTTTTTCTATTCTTCCATAGAAATAACCTTCTTTGCTATTTATTTGATTAATTCCTAAGGTTTTTTAAGACTCCAAGTGATGGTCTGAATAGATGATATTATCCCTGGCAACAGAAGCGAAGAAAAAAAAAATTGTATTGCAATTAGTTATAAGCGAATTTTATGACAACTGACTGGTGAAGGGTCTGCTGCTAACTAAATATTGATATTTGCTACCAGATTTGTGAAATAATTATAAATTATTTGAATTAACTTTGTATTGTTAGCTGAGTTCGGTAAATATTTTAATTTTACTTTATGTTCAGAAATTTTTTAATTGAATGTAAACAACCAAATCCTTGCTTTAAGTTGGTAATTTTATAAGCAGTCAAGTCATTTATTCACATCCAAACCAAAATAAGAAACGTGTCTGTGCTATACACATATAAAATGATGAATCTGAAGTTGTTTTTTATATAAGTTTTACACAGGGTAAACCGTACAGTTATTGGCACCCTTAAGACTACATTTCTGTGGTTAAATTAAACAAAAATACTTTTTATAAAGGGATCAAATAGAAACTTATCTATTCTTATAATTATCTATCCTCATAAAGACTCAAGAGATTTTTTTGGGTCAAAAGTTCAATAGATTTACCATATGACAATATTTATTGTTAAAAGTGCCAAATCTAGTTATTGGCACCCTGGGGATTTAATTGTGAAATCTTCCCTATGGTTAGTTTGTTAAAGTCTTACTTCATAGATGACTTAGAGGACCCTTCAAACATTAGACTCAAGTATATCTTGTAATAAAATTAGGACTTGTTTACCTATTTCTTTAAGTTAAAGTTGAGGTGCCAATAACTGCATGGTTTACCCTATAAAAATATTAATTAAAAAGAAAAATCATAAATTTAAATGTATAAATTTGTATGGGATTGACTTTTTTAAACAATAAGAATTTAAAAAAATATATTTTCAACGATATGATGATTGGGAAAAATGATTTCTTGTGAAATCAACTGATTTGGATAGGGGCTCAGACTCTCCCCAAAAGGCTGAAGTGGATTAATCACTTTTCCCTGAAAGCTGGATTCCCCTCACTGGCTTAAAACCTAAGGTTATAGGGCCTGACCTGGAAAGGGCCCAATAACCTTTTTCCCAATTTTGCAATATTGATTTATTTTATGAATGTAAATTTTGTGTCGAAATTTATTATTTGTAAATGTATTTAATTTTTGCATTAGGTATAGATTTATGGGATATTATTATCTTTTTTTTAATTTTTATTTATATTTATGCATTTGTTCTAATACAATTTATATTTCCAGCTGGTTACATGGTTTGGCACGTCTTCTTTGTTCTTGCCCGTCTTGGATCTGTAATGCTGTCTGTATTAACATTTTGGTATGGGCTTTCATTGGCACCCTCAAATACAGGAGCTCCTGGTGACTTTAACAGCCCTACTGTAAGAGTTGGTGCTCTTACTGCTGTTGTACTCCTCCAAGTATACCTTATGTTTAACTTCATAACAGACCAACTTAGGCAGTTAAGGGAAACTGCCCCAGCTTCAGTTCGTAAACTTACTGTTAAGCCCAAACAACAAGTTGGAAAGAAGAAGGGAGATGGTGAGTAATTTAATCTGATTAACACATTAACACATTCAATGGGGCCCAATGGTTTTTTTTATTCATTCTTGTAAATAACACTTTAATAAATCAAATCAATCATTATAACATCGATGCAAGTACCATACATCATTTTTTTACAACCCACCAGGGGGGTCGTGGGCTGCGTGGTATCTCACGACCCGCCTAGCCGGTCACGGGCCACCTACGTACCTTCGTATTTATATAATGAAATCAGTTTTTGGGGCGTAATTTTTAATTAAATGTGAGAAATATCATTTTCTTTCAATCACCTAATTATTGTAAAATACATGTCAAATTTTTTTTGGGGGGGGTTCATATATTTTTTCTTTGTTTTTTATTTTATTATTTTACTGGGTGGTATGAAAAATTATTTCTAAGTTACCTTTTTTTTTACTTTTTATAATAAACACAGGGATTTATTCACAGATGAAGGGAAGAATTGAAGGAGGCTATTGTAAGGTAGAGGAAAAATATTTAATTAAAAAATAAAATAAATTACATTCATTTTTATTAAATAAATAAATTACATCAATATACAGGGTGTCCCGAATTTAAATGGCAAAACTTCAGGAACTTATAGGGGACCGCAAAACTTAACAGGACAAAAAGTCCTTTAGAGATTTTCTCGTTTTTGCTTAGTTTTAGAGAAAATCGCAAAAAAAAAGAAACAAAAATAGTTTTCATTTTAATACTTATTTATTTACATTTATGTTTATGTTATGTTCTTTTTAATGTAAATATTGCTCAAAATGTTGTCCTCTTGCACCAATGCAAGCATTACAGCTAGCGCTCACTTGATAAATTGCAGCTAATCATTTTTCTGATGATATTTGGTGCAATGCATCTATGATTTAGTCTCTTAATTGCTCTCTTGAGTTGATTGACACCGAATAAACTTCCTGCTTCAAGGTTCCCCATACGAAGAAATCCATGGGTGTCATATCAGATGATCTGGGTGGCCAAGGTACTACTCCTCCACGTCCAATCCATCGTTGTGGATAATTTATATCCAGCCAAGCTCGAGCAGCTCTGCTATAATGAGCTGGACATCCATCGAGTTGGAACCACATTTTAATCCGCTGTTGTAAGGGAATGTCATGTAAATAATTAGAAAAGTCGTTTTCCAAAAAATGTGATTCCATTCAATCATTCAGGTAAAAAATATGGTCCCACCAGTAATCCGTTCCAAATTCCAAGCCAAACATTAATAGCAAATTCATGCTGAAACCTATTCTCTCTAATAGCTCTGGGATTTTCAAGAGCCCATACACGATAATTTCTTTGATTAACAATTCCTCCTCTTGTAAAGGTAGCTGCATCTGTCCATATAATTTTTAATGGAAATAAATTATCATCGCGAATTTTTTTAAGAAACCAGTTACTAAAATTCAATCTCTTGACATAATCTTGAGGTAATAAATTCTGAACTTTTTGAAGATGGTATGGGTAGCGATTATCTCCTTACAAAGTTCGCCATATTGCTTGCCGCGATATTCCTAATGCAGTAGATGCTCTTCGGATGCTATTCTCAGGATTGTTATCGAAGTGGCGTTGGACACAATTTCTTATCCGATAATCTGCTCTTATTGCTGCCTGGAATTGTTCGCCTTCATTACGTATTAAGAATGACCCAGTCTCTCGTAGTCTATTAAAAGTTAACGAAAAGACTCGTCGATTAGGCACTCTTCTATTTGGAAATTGGCGCGCATACTCCCGCACCGCTTCTAAAGCATTACTGTTACAGAAACCATACACAAAAATCATATCAGCGTATTCAACATTAGAATATGTACATGGCATAGTGGCTGATGCTATTCACACAAAAATATCTGAGTAACTGACTGAAGACTGGTTTAGGAATTATAATCCTAGAAGGAAGCCAAAATGTAAACAAATAAAAGAATGTAAAGGATAACATTAAGTGTTTACATATCTCACCGCCTAGCCTGACGAACTTTGAAAGGTGATAATAGCTACCTATAACATTTTTGTTTTGTTTCTTTTTTTGCGATTTTCTCCAAAACTAAGCAAAATCATGCAAATCGTTTTTTCCAACAAAATAAACCAAATTAGTTTTTCGATCTCCTATAAGTTCCTTAAGTAGAAATTTATGAAACTAGAAGCAGTATGATATAAGTTCACTTAATTGTAATATAAAGATTAATTGTTTTCTCTACATTGTTCTTGATACACAAATAAAAGCTTTAGTGCGTGCGTGTAAAAGAGGGGGATCTTCGATCATAGTGGATGATCAATAGAAGTTATATCTCAGTTTTAGGTAATGGTGGATTTACGAAGGAAAAAAAATGACCAAAATATTTTATTGTGTGATTTCTGTTTTAGCATTTTCTATGTATTCCTTACTTCGGTTTTGAAGCTCTTTCTTTTTGAGGTAATGGTTCTGCTTTGGTACTCTAGATGGTCTCCTTGTTGGCATAGTTTCCTTACACTTCTGTGGGTTAACAAATATTTATTGAATGAAAATATAACAATATCAATGCCAATCGAATTATAAAAACATAAATATTCGAGCAGGTTACAAAAATTATAACTTCATAGCACACAAATCAGATGGCTTGAGCTTCACAGTCAAGACAAACACTAAAACTTAGACTTAGACTAATCGGTCCAGTCACTCGCTCTGTATATATATGGTCCAGACTCCCCGTGGAATCATCCAGGCCTTGAACTCCAACAATCTAGTCCCAAACATGTGCTCTGACAGTCCGCTCAGTGTTTTTAAGTTTAGAGTTGGCACCAAATTAAAACAAAATGTAATACACTCCTGAATAATGAGATTAGCACTTTAACTAAAATTTAACTTCTTCCATGTTAAAAAAAAGTACTGTAAGAACTTGACGACCAGACGGTAACTTTGCGCCTTTTATTTGCTAATTTACGATACCAACTAAGAAAACACATTTTTTATTGCTTCTTAATTCCACTGACATCTTTTAAATGTAAAACAATACGTGTTAATCGTGAGAATAATTAAGAAAAAATGACTAATGCCGTGAAAACAAACCGCTACTGCTGCGCAACATGTGTGGACATGATTCGATGCAAGTCGGCACAGGTTATCGTACTCCAAATAACGTAAAAATTTATTTCCGAGTGTTTTAGAGGCAAATGAACAAAACTAACACTATGCGTTGAAATTTAAAACTTTGAAAAATAAGGGACACCCTAATGTATTGGTATCTAACGTGAGAATTTTCACAAGATGTACTTGTTATATTTTTATTATATTAATAATTATTATTGTATATCTTTCTTTTTTGCATTTAAAAATTTTTTTTTTCTTAGTTTTTGTTATATCTTGAATAAGTAACTCAGCTAGTCATGCTTGTGAACACTTTATTGTTTTTTTTGTAATACATGAACATATAAAAATCTGACCAATGCCTTAAGTATATAACAGTTTTCAATATTTTTTAAAAACTTTATTGCAGGAAAGAAGCAAGAATACGATGAATTGACAGAGGTTGACCAAAATACAAAAAAGAACTTGAAGCAAAGAACTCAGAAAGTTAAATAATTTGTTCATTGCATTTTAAAATCAAATTCATTCTGCTTGAATGATCCTAGTAATGGCAAAAGATGAAGATGGCAACCAAACGTCAAAATTCACAAATTGAAAGCATTTAAGAGCGTAAAAGAGATTTTATTTTTAAAATCTTGATATATATATATATATATATTAATTTGTATTTTTACAATGTAAAAATGTGAAAATTTTATGCTTGGGAGATGTATTTGTCCTTGAAGCATGTATATTGTGTAAATTAATGTGCAATATTTTATAAAAATTTTGAATTTTCAACATAATAATGATAATTTTTTCTTTCATCTGAATTGCACAAAGTTATTGAATCTATGTATTGATTTTTCCTCATTTTTATTTTAACTATTAATAATATACATTATAGGTAAAAGGTCCTACAAATAACAAGATTGTGGTGGAGGAGAGGCACAACTTAATTTTTTCATCTTTCTCCACTTCGATTATTTTAATTTTTTCTGTTGTAAAAAGTTATTGTGATAATTCCATCTTTCGACAACTTGATATTACAAAATATTCCTCCTGTCAAATTAAATGGCTTTTCTTGAGACATTTTATTTTGATTAGGCTCAATTGGTATATTTTGGCCACGAGGGCCCAAGAAATATGGATAACCCAGATGCAGTTATGTCTTGCCAATTTCACCAATGGCTTTATCTATTATGGGACCAGCCCTAACAATTTGCATTATGAACCAATCAAGTCCGAAATTGTGGAAAAAAAAACCATTGCAACTATTGGTGGAATGATGAATAATGGAATTGGTTAATCTGACACATTGCCTTGCCATGTATGATGACTATAAACAATGTAAATAGTTAATGTACCAGTGTATATATGTAGTACATTTTTTTTAAGTTCCTTTTTAATTAAAAATTCATGACCTTTTATCTATTATGTTATGATATTTTTTTAAATAATATTCCTAATTTATAGAGATTATTTATGTTAAAATTGTTGATTTTTCTGTGTTTTTATATTTTTAAAGTTATAAAACCATCACTTTTTAGCTTGTATCCTTCCTTGATGCTCCGTAATGGATAGTTTATTTATAAAACTATGGTCATTTGTCATTCTGTGAGAGTATTTTAGTGCCTAAGTTTAATTTATTTATATAAAACAATGTGGAAATGATAATTAAATTTAAACAGTAGTGTTTAAATACCTGTTTTGTTTCTAAAAACTTTTTATGTCTAAGTCATCTGTTGAATCATGAATTTTTTATAGACGCCATAAAATAAATATTAAATACATCACTTTTTGAAAATTTTTCTTATTGGAGATGAGATTTTAAATTTATAAATGATTTGTTATTTTATTTTATTTTTTCAGAATTATTTTGTCTACCTAAAAATATCTATGTAAATTTATTTTTGTTTTAATAAAATATCTTTGCTGTTTGTTGTTTTGTTAACTACTAGTAATATATTATCATAATTATAATTGATCAAGAACAGTCTAATGTTACTCTGTCTTGAGGTGGAAAGTTAAATGTAATGATTAATTTTTTATAATTAAAATCTTGGAAAATCTGGATCTGAAACAAATCTACTGATCGCCACAATTCCCCAAACTTGTCTCATTAAAGAACGAGCACGTGGCCTTGTTTGTCTTTTGATGTTGATTAATTTTTCATTGAGCTGCGTATCTGCTTCCATTAGGTAAGAGAATTCATTTGAGAAAGCCAATGTCCTTTATTCATAGGTAAACAATAGTGGTCCTTAACCCTTTAACCGGGGAGTTCCCTTTTAAATTACGCATCCTACAAGGGGCGTGAGCTCTTTCACTAGGACGTGTATATACGTCCCGCCCGGTGCAATGTAACTTCATATTATTATTTTTTTCATTTATGCTTAAAATAAATGGGAAGGCTATGAAATATATTCGTTTTCGTTTATTTATATATAAACCACAAAGGAAAACACAAAATGACAAACAAATAGAAAAGAATATCAACAAAAATATAAAAGTATCGAATTAAGAAATTATAAATTTACAGCCTTAACCTATTATAAAGAGTACAAAAAATATATATATAAATATAAATTAAATATATTATTATTATAAATATTATAAATTGTATATATATATATATATATATATATATATATATATATATATATATATGTGTGTGTGTGTATATAATATATATGTATAAATTCACGTCGTTACATGTATCGATGACTAATCACTCTGTTGTACGAAAATATAAGTCCCACCCATTCCAGGGCACAACATATATTTCAAGGACGTATACATACGTCCTGCCCGTTCACGGTAGTGTTTAGGTTGGACGCCTATATACGTCCCGCCCGGTTAAAGGGTTAATAAATTGTTATTTTAGTTGCCCTAGGTATAATAAGTGCTGATACAGTCAAATACCACATATTGGACGATGCCCCTTATCCTTGTTGAAAGATAACTCTCATCAACCTGTGACCTCAGGTCTTATGAACTCATTAATGCCATAACACTTTAGCTGCTAATGCCACTTATAGATGGTGTACAGCTTCTAACTTAAATGTCTAAACTGTTCTTATAAATAAGCTTATGCAGGCAGATTAGAGTTTTCTTGAAGTCTATAGATTAGTTGCAGGATCCCTTTTCATAAAATATACAAATAGTTAACATCAGTGATTCACAGTATGATATAAGTGCAAATATACCACTATATAAACACTGAATATCTAATAAACAGTTAAGAACAGTAGTTTACAAACTGGTTGTCTAAGAAACTATCATCAAATTATTTTAACATGGACAATATCAAGCTATATGCCAAGAATGAGAATGGTCGTATAATACGAGGGGTGATCAAAAAGTTCCAGGACTGTTGGGATTGCGCGGCAATGGAGTGTCATAGAGCAGTGCGGTTGGCAGCATTGTTTAGCGTGACTCTTCCTGAGCTCAGCTGTTTATTCAGTTTGTTGATAACCTTCTTCATTGCAAAGTTACTGCTGTTTTCGTAAAAAAAAGTTTTTTGTGTTCGGCGATTCTTTTCCTTCATGGGTCTCTTAAGTTTTGGAAACAAGAAAAAGTTGCAGGGGCAAGGTCAGGTGAATATGGAGGCTGGGGAATGACCGTCATTCCATTTTTGGTGCAGTAGTCGCGAATGAGCAGTGCGGAATGAACAGGCGCATTGTCATGATGCAGCACCCACTCACCGCTCCGCCACAACTCTGGTCTCTTCCTCCTTATTGCCTCGCGCAAGTTTCTCAGGGTTTGAAGATAACGAAAGCGGTTAATGGTCTCATAACATTTTACCCAACTTCACACAAAACTTTACGCAAACGCGTTGCTCTTCCTTTACATTCATTTCACAAAATCGCCGAACACAAAAAACTTTTTTTTACGAAAACAGCAGTAACTTTGCAATGAAGAAGGTTATCAACTAACTGAATAAACAGCTGAGCTCAGGAAGAGTCACGCTAAACAATGCTGCCAACCGCACTGCTCTATGACACTCCATTGCCGTGTGATAGGAATTGATAATACTGATTATTATACTGCGTATAATTATGGAATATTCTTGTATTTAAGTTTTATTATGTATTGATAATTATATTTATGTATTTTATTATATTATGTTGTACCAATTTGCATTGTATATAATCTAGAAGTTTTTTTATATCACCTGTTATTATGCATCTGTTATAAATGTACTGCATGCTTGTTTCATTGTGCTCTAATTTCCATGTGAATTAATAAATGTGTTCTGTTCTATTGATTCCTAAATTCTTTTCACCCAACAAAGGTTATGGGCCCAGCTTGGACAATTTGGTTTTGTTTCGATAAAGTTGGGATCAATAGAGTTTTTTTTGGTGCAGGGAACTAACTAACCCCCCTCACCGCTATATTGGAGTGCTTTTTCTCATTGTGGAATAGATTTCAGTTCAAGATGACGCAGAATTCTTCCTTCCCAATTGAGAAGCTCATCGGAAGGGACAACTATAGTGACTGGAGATTCGCTATGAAAGCTTATCTGCAACTGGATGATCTGTGGAGTGTTGTGGAGGACGAAAATAAAAAACCGGATGAAGCTAAGGACAGGAAAGCTTTAGCAAGGATTATCCTTTCAGTGGATAAAGTTAACTACTCCCACCTAAAGAACGCCAAGACTGCTCATGAAGCCTGGACATCGCTGGAGCGGGCCTTTGAGGATACTGGCTTAACTAGAAGAGTTGGACTACTTAGAAAACTGGTAACAACCAAGCTCGAAGACTGTAAGTCTGTTGATAATTATTGTGACACCATTATTAGTACGGCTCACAAACTTAGTGATTTAGGTTTAAATGTAGATGATGAATGGATCGGTACATTACTGCTAGCTGGGCTTCCTGATGATTATCGTCCCATGCTCATGGGTTTGGAAAGTTCTGGCATTAAAATAACAGCAGATTCTATTAAAGTTAAACTTTTGCAAGATGTAAAGGTGTCATCAGAGGTCAAATCTGATGATACTGCTTTTTATTCTAAATCAAGGAAAAAGAAACCCCCTATATGTTTTAAATGTAATAAAGAAGGTCATGTCCAAGCTAATTGTAGATCGTTTATAAGTACGAATATGCATCGTGGAACGGAAAATAAAAATAATGCTTTCTACGCTTGTTCAACCTCAAATGAGATAGCCAAGTCTAATGTATTTTACCTCGACAGTTGTGCATCTGTGCATCTAACAAATTCCAAAAATAATTTTGTTAAAATTAGGAATAATCCTAAAGATATTAATGTTACGGTAGCTAACAATGATATATTAAAGGTGGAATGTACGGGTGATATTAAGTTATCTTTTAAAGTAAATAGTGTTATTAACGACTTTACAGTACATGATGTGCTATATTCTCCTGATGCATCAATTAATCTTTTATCAGTGAGAAAAATTATAGAACATGGTTATGTTGTTGTGTTCAATAGGTTAGGAGCTCAAATTGTTGACCCTAAAGGTGAAATAGTTGCCAAAGCCTTTCTTAGTAATGGAATTTATCAAATGTTAACTGTTCCGAATAACCATGTTAGTTTAGAGCAAAAACCTGTGTGTTCAGCAATTAGTTCTGGCCTTCTTTGGCACAGAAGGCTAGGACACATGAATAGAGGTTCAATGAATATTGTAAATAATGTTGCTAAAGGTATTGATAAGTTAATTGTTGACCCTAATCCCTGTATTGTATGCCTTAAAGGTAAACATTCAAGAGCTAAGTTTAACTTGAGTCAAAGAAAGTCTCAGGGTATTTTAGATCTAGTCCATAGTGACCTATGTGGTCCTATGGAGCAAGCTTCTATTGGAGGTAGTAAATATTTCCTTACAATCATAGATGATTATTCTAGAAAAATGTTTGTATACTTTTTAGCTAGTAAAGATCAAGCTCTAGAATCTTTTAAGGATTTTGTTTATAAGGTTGAAAAACAAACAAATAAGAAAATTAAAACTTTAAGAACTGACAATGGTCTTGAGTATGTCAACCACAATTTCAAAAGATTTTTAAGTAGTCATGGTATTGTACACCAGCTTACTACCAGATATACTCCGCAGCAAAATGGAATTGCTGAAAGAGCTAACCGTACTATAGTAGAAAAAGCTAAATGCCTTCTGTTCGATGCTAACCTTCCAAAGCTTTATTGGGCAGAAGCAGTAAACACATCTGTTTATTTAATTAATAGGTCTCCCAGTACAGCGATAAATAATATAACACCCTACGAAGCATGGTCTGGTCATAAACCTAATTTGTCACACCTTAGAGTTTTTGGTTGCAAAGTAATGGTACGAATTCCAAAAGAATTAAGGAAGAAATGGGATCCTAATTCTAAGCAATATCTTTTTATAGGTTATAGTAATCGTATTAAAGGTTATAAGTGTATCGATCCTACAACTAAAAGAATTGTCTACAGTAGGGACGTTGTTTTTCTTGAAAATGATTTTAATGTACCTAAAAGTGCAAATGTTCACAGGGATATTGAAACTGTCCCATTACCAGATATGCCTGAGGACATTCAGCCCTCAGTAGAAAATAATTGTATACAGGAGAACATTCGAACAGATAATCTCCAGCCTTTGGAGGTAGAAGGTGATCAGCAAAATGGACCACAGCTTAATGATGAACAATTGTTCGAATCAAGGCAACAAGACCTTGGCGAGGTATCCGAAACATATGTTACTTCTTCTGGTAGACAGGTAAAACAACCTAAGTATTTAGAAGATTTTGAAGTATTTGCTGCCATTCAAAACATTAATGATCCTGTTAATTTTGAGGAAGCATTTAAAGATACTTCTTGGCGTATGGCTATCGATAATGAATTAAAATCTCTCGAATCTCTTAATACCTGGAATATAGTCGATCCTCCCGTTAATGAACGTATTATTGATGCTAAATGGGTTTTTCGAACTAAAAATAATGGCATTAAAAAAGCCAGATTAGTCGCACGTGGTTTCCAAGAAACATTTGATAACCCTTTTTGTTTGTATGCTCCTGTAGCAAGAACCTCCACCACAAAAATTCTTTTTTCTTATGCTTTGTCTAAAACTTTTAAAATAAAACATCTAGATATTCCTTCAGCCTTTCTAAATGGTAAAATAGATCGGGATGTATACATAAAGGTTCCCAAGGGTCTCCCAGTGGACAACAACAAGGTATTAAAACTAAATAGATCTTTGTATGGGCTTAAATCAAGTCCTAAGGATTGGAACAATGAACTCAACAATTTTCTTTTGGATTCCGGGTTTACTAGATCTCAGTATGATTTTTGTTTTTATTTTAAAGATTCTATAAGGATGGTTGTTCATGTGGATGATATAGTCATCACTGGGCATGACGATGAAGTGGATTCAGTTATTTCTTTGCTAAAAGAAAAGTTTAAAGTTAAATGCTTTGGAGAAGTTGAAAACTTCTTAGGTCTAGAAATTACGCGTAAAAAAGACTCCTTACTTATTAGCCAAAAGTCGTACATCTCAAAAATTCTTAATGATTTCAATATGCCTGAATGTAGGGGAGTTAAGACTCCAATGGAATCGAATTTCCAGTATGATCCTGATTCGGAAATAATTGATGTTCCCTACAGAAAGCTAATTGGGTCACTAATGTATTTAGCATGTAATTCGAGACCGGATATTCTCTTTTCTGTTTCATATTTGAGTCGTTACCTGGACAAACCCACAAAACAGTTGTGGACTGCTGGTAAACGTATTCTTAGATATTTGAGCACTAGTTTAGAGGCAAGTCTTGTACTAAGAGCTGGAAATTGTTCTCTGTCTGGCTTTTCTGACTCTGATTGGGCAGGTGATCAAAAGGACAGAAAAAGTGTGTCTGGTGGAATATTCTTTTTTGGAAATAATCCAATTTGTTGGTATTCCAAGAAGCAGAGTTGTGTGGCTATGTCCACAGCCGAATCTGAATATGTTGCTGGGGCCATTGCTGCCCAGGAATTGGTAAATTTAAAAGGTTTAATTAAAGAGTTCTTTAACGTTGACATTTTACCTACTTTAAAACTGGATAATGTTGGTGCTATATCTATGGCTGGAAGTTTTGAAAATTCTAAACGAACCAAACACATAGAAATTAAATATCATTTTATTAAAGATCTTATATCTAAAAAAGTTCTTCAGTTAGAATATATACCATCTGACGAAAATGTGACTGACATATTTACCAAACCATTAAATCATGATAAATTCTCTAAATTAAGAAGTCTATTAAGCCTATTGCATTAATGTTTGTTTCGACACTGCTTTTATGTTTTTGTCTTAAAGAATGACAATTAAAAATATTTTTTTTTTCAGTTAGTCTATTGGTATAAAAAAAAAAAAAAAAAAATAAGAATAAAAAAAAAAGATTTTTAATTGAGGGGGGATGATAGGAATTGATAATACTGATTATTATACTGCGTATAATTATGGAATATTCTTGTATTTAAGTTTTATTATGTATTGATAATTATATTTATGTATTTTATTATATTATGTTGTACCAATTTGCATTGTATATAATCTAGAAGTTTTTTTATATCACCTGTTATTATGCATCTGTTATAAATGTACTGCATGCTTGTTTCATTGTGCTCTAATTTCCATGTGAATTAATAAATGTGTTCTGTTCTATTGATTCCTAAATTCTTTTCACCCAACACCGTGCAATCTCAACAGTCCTGGAACTTTTTGATCACCCCTCGTAATATGAATATTTAGATAAAGTTGGGTTTCCATAAATTTTGTAGTTTTCAAGAAAGGAAAGCTATTGGATGCAACTTAAGATAGAGCTCTTCAATAATGCAGTAATTAGCCTGAACATAAATGATTCCTACAAATATCTAGGCATCTGTCTGTAATTTGGTATTTTGAAATGGACCAATACAGACTTTGATGGTAAGGATTCTTTTCTAAGAATACTGTTGATGAATTTAAGGAAACCTTCAAAATCCTCAGTGTTTAGAATATGTCTTCAAGAAATAGGAGGGCGAGGGCTCTCCAACCTGTCAAGCCGTATGGAAACTTTTTTGTTGCTAATTAAGCATCAATGGTCATCGCAGCTCCAGCAGGTTTATGGCCCCAATAACTTACAAGGCGGTATTCCGAGTACTTTGCCGCCTTCAGGTAAAACTGACCATCGGGTTTGTGCATATACAGTACTTTACATATCATTTTAAATTTGTTCAGTGCACTCTGAACAAATCATCTGAACTAAGAGCCTAATTTAGTGCCACCTATTGGCCAATGAAGTCAAGCAAGGACTTCAAAGTGTGACCCCCCTGGGTGAACAGGGTACAGTGATCCATCACTTAAGTTTCTTCATTTTTCTTTCTTTTCACTCAACAATGTCCGGCTAAGGACTCAGTAAGGGGACCCAGGGAGCCGGGATGGCAGGCAGAGAAGCAGACGGCACATAATGGACTTGAAATATAAGCAAGGCAAATGTTCATTTTATTTCTTATCTTGTTTTTCATGTTTCAGCAGAAACTGTACTACCAATAGAAAAAATAAAACTGTTGTTTTCTTTCATTATATCAAAATTATGTTGATCACTGAAATTTCCCACTTTAATTACAAACTACTAATGAGGGAGGGCATACTCCTCCTACCAGGGAATTGGGAATGCTCGAACTCAAAAAATTATTAATTTAATTTACTCGCCCTATCCTGGCAGCATCCATAATACATAGCAGAATAGGAATAAATTCCTCAAAATTAGGTTGCCAACATTTGCAGTATGCCTGTAAGAGCATAGACCCTTATTCTAGCAAGGGTCAACAGTTGGTAAACAGATGGTACCAAACCAGTTGGTACTAGAGACTCTAATTTTATTACTAAAAATGAATTAGAGGGTTATTACTTTTGTTTAAAAAGAGTGTTAATGTAATGTTTTGGTGGCGACAATCAAACAGCATTGTTAATGTGCTTGATTTTACTCCACATATTTTTATTTTTGACTTACAAGCAGAATGTCACATACTATGCAGGTAAAAATTTTTGCTAGTTATCTTCAGTTGACAAAGAAGTAATGACAAAATCTAGATGTGCCTATTTATATGAACTGTGTATTTTTCCTGACAACCCTTTTTAAATATAGAGACAGATAGACACTTGATATTTGGGTATCTAACAGTTCGATCAGACTTGAAAATACGTATATTACTAACATGAATATGTTGTTGGTATGTTCCAACAAGCACTTAAAACATGTTGACAACTCTGTCACATGTACATTAAGCCTTTATAACTGCCTTTGTTAACTAGTAAAAGCTTACTGCACATGCGAAACAATGTCTTTGTTAGAACATACATTTTATAATCAATGTATGTAGATGAATTTTTAATCATATTTATAGGTTTCTATGGTAATACCCAGTTTCCTCAATACTTATCTCCCACATGTTAGTGTGTCCATTGAGATAATTAATGTTTGTTTTGAACTGGTTAGATTGTTATTTTTTTGTCTAATGTCAAATAATTTATGAATGAAACTTCAGAAATTTCTGTTGAGATATTTTCCTCCTGGTAATCCCTAATAAAAAACATGAAATTTTCTTCCTTATTATTTAGCCTGTTGTTTACTAAAAACATTTTTAGGTCTTGGTTTTGAATATTCCCAAAAAGGAGAAAGAAAGAAAAAAATGATTAATCTTTTGGATTTAACAACCAGGTACCTATCATTTTAAATTAGAACAAAAAGTGTATTATGACTTTCAAATAACTTTTTGGAATTATGTGTTGGCAGTTTAACTAAATATCTGGATATTTGTTGACCTGAATTGGCAAAAAAGATTTCTTCGAATGACATTTTTTTTACTATTTTTAAATTGATTTTTATTTAAGATTAATGAATAAAAACCATTGCCCTGGTTTTTCACACCATGTTTGTTTTTGAAATGCCCCCTTTACATCTGTACTTGTAAAAACAATCTATTCTATTTATAAATTTTAATTAAAAGATTTAAAGCCTGTGGGATGTCAGGCACTCGTTAATGATCCCTATTGTACCTTCTGTAATAGGTAAATTGAAGCGTGGAAATGCATAAGGGTATAAGTGCCTTAGGAAATTTTTACAGAAATGATGTGACTTGCAGGCCGTTTCGTGTTAAAAAAAAAAATTCATATCTTTTAAATTTAAATTTTGTGAATCATAGTTAATGTAAGAGGTACCAAAACTTGAGCCATTGTTAACAATTTCTAAGTCATAATATTTCCAAAATAATAGTAAAGATTCACATAGTTCTAAAAAAAACATTTATAGTGTCATGTTAGTAATCTATCTGATATTATTCTTCCCAAAATTATTTTTATTTCTTCTTAAATAATTCATTTCTATGTAAAAGTGTTACTGGATATATCAGTAGAATTAATCTTCTTTGTTCTAGTACGGATATCATGACTTTGGGTAAAACAATAATGGATAAGGAGCCACTGGTCACTGCATCAGTGAAACCCCAGTTATTATCAGTGCTTGCCAAGCTACAAAAAAAGTTATTTGATGATATCAACAACTTATATGCCCATCATCATACTCTTAGTTACCATGACATGCCAATCACTCAAGTAGCACTCAACAAAGATGGATCAAAGTAATGAAAGTTTTTTGTTTTTTTAATCTATCGCAAATATTATAATGTAATGTAGTATGGATCCTTTATCTGGTTCTCAGGTACTAATAAATTTTCACGAGTTGTCAAAAGGAAAATAATTTCATGGAGAAATGATAAATCCCCATTTCGATCCTTAAATTTGTACTGCAATATATTTGTATTCCGGTGAAAAAAATGGCACGATTTGGGTTTTAAAGTTTCAGAGCTGTATACTAAGGACTTTTTGACATTCCTAGGGAAACTACTAAATCTTTATTTTAAAGATTAATTACTGAAATATAGAAAGAAACATTTTAATAAATATAAATTTGTTTAATGAGCGATAGATATCTTGTGCATGACTTCTTATAGAGGTATTCTGTTAACTATTAACTTGTTCAATTTTTTATTGTTTATATAAAATTATGTGAAGATATCAGGTTTTGAAATCGATAATTATTTTTTTCCAAATAATAGGAAATTTTTTATTCAAATTAATGATCAGGATATGACTTTTTCACTTAGGATCAAAAATAATTATCACTCTTGAAAAAAATCATCAAAATCATTACTAGAATAAAATTTTGACTGTGATTTTTTATTTTGATTCCTTATTGTATTGACTTTAATTGAATTAAAATATACCATTCAGATTAGATTCACCATTCACTATCTCTACAAATTAATAAGCAAATATCTGTACCAAGCAAAAATCTGAAAAAAGGCCATCATTTTCCATTTAGGGGGCCTCCATCTGCCTGGGAGATGCTAATTATTTCAATGTCAATACTTCAAGTTATCTTGATTTGTTGTGGTCCTGAAGATAGGCCATCAAAAGTTATACAGGTTGTTTTTTTTTGTAATAATGGTCAACGATATGATAATAATAAAAATTTAAGGAAGATATAATATTTTTCACTAAACTCCTTTACTGGAACACTGTAAATCACTCATTATCTTCCAGTCTAAATAAATAAAAAATTTACAACAGTGTGTGATTCGTTTTTGCACTAAAAAAGTAAAAATTGCTGATTTTCTGTAACTGGTTTAGGTGAAACGAGTTAACCAATTTTAACTTATAATGAACTCTTTTGCCCCGAAATTTTAAAGAGAATGAAATTAGTGATACATTTTTTCAAGTAATAAGCAAAAATCTGAAAAAAGGCCATCATTTTCCATTAAGGGGGCCTCCATCTGCTTGGCAGATTCTAATTATTTCAATGTCAATACTCTTAGGATTTAAAAAATCACTATCATAATTTTCTTTAGATAATATTGATTTTTCCTCAAGGGCTCTCCATCTAATTGCACAAACCTAAATGTTCTGCCTCACTAAATGAAACAGAATATTAGGATAGTATTCAGAATTTGATACATTTTAGATGTGATACTTAAATTTGGCCAAAATGTTATTATATACTTTAAATATATTAGTAAACCATAAATTTTTTTGTCCAAGATATCTAAAATAACAGAACTATTTAGTTAGAGGTTAAGAATAATTTTTAAGTAGCTATTTAAAATTAAGTGTTTTTCCATGAGTCTGGTTCCATATTTCAAGGGTCCTTAAAATTATTAAAATGTATAGAATTTATATAGATTGACAGTTATGGAGAAGGTTTGATATATCTCTTTGTTATGTTAAATATATTTCGAAAATATTGAGCCCTGATATCAGAAAATATTATTTTACAAGGATTCGGCTATCATCAAGGGTGATCCCAAGCAATTAATATAAATTGGAGGGATAGGTCTTGTTTTGTCCTAAGTTTCTTTCAGAAAGTTGAAACTAATACTGAGTCAAATACTATAAACCAATCTGTTACTATTTTTTTCAGAAATTCAATTTTTATATTCATTGCTAATTAATTAAAAAATCTTTTTCATGTCTGAAGGAGGGATATATTGCCCCCCCCCCCCACCTTACCATCCTGGATCCTGGATATGCCTAAGGAGATTCTGTTCAGTAGTTAAAACAGCTCTCATTGTCAAAATTTAGAATTAAAACAATATTTATTTAAAAATTATGTTAGTCAATTAGAAACTTTAAGTGCAGAAATGAGGCTTATAATGCCAGATACCTTAAATGATCAAAAATTAGCCATGAAGGTATAAAATTGAAGAAGGCAAGTTTGTTGGTTGACAAGTATAAATAAGATACAAATTAATTTGAGTGCTTCTATTAATTTAAATGCAGTATTTCAAGAACATTCTCCACATATCATTCTGTATAACTTCACAAGTGTTGATGTATATTATGCTCATAAATTGTATGAACTGTTACTAAACCTTTAGTTATATTTTCCTATAACTGAGTTTGAAGCTTAGTTATAGAGGTGTGATTATTTAAAAAACTTTTTTTTTTAATGAATTTTTAGGCATATTAGCTGTGAATTTTATTTAGGTGTATTAACAGTGAATTTTTAGGTGTATTAGCGGAAGCTTTGATCAAACTTGCAAAGTATATGATACTCAAACTGGAAATGTTTTATTGAATCTTTCTCATACTGGGCCCATCTACGGAGTTTCTTTTAATAACCCTTATGGGTAAGTGCAAACTAATCAAGAGTGATGATATTGTAGATTGTATTAGAAAATATTTACAAGTTGTCAAGGTTCAAAACAAGATAAGGATGTAAACCTCTTAAATGGTAATTTTTGATAATAATGTTAACAAAGCTTTGAAAATATGCAGTTTGACTTCTATAAATATTTTCCTTATATATACGATTTTTTATTCTATCTTCATAAAACCTCGGAGTTATCTGTTGAGTCTAAATAACCAAAACTTATTCTTATTAATTGTCTCTGTGTTTATTTCAATATCATAGCTCAAAACAGAAAACTTTGAAAACAGAAAAGATATACAGGTTTGATACAGCATCTTTTTCACTAATATTGACTTGCTGGCAGATTTTCATTTTTATAATAAGGGTTTATTGACGCTAGAAATTTTTCCCAACCTTATTTTTCTTTATAAGCCTCTCCTCCAACCTATCAATGATCTCCGAATATTTTTTTCCTTCAAATTGCATACCTTTAATTTTGTTTAATAGAAATTATTGTAACTACATTGCATTGTAACTAATAAAAAATGGATTAATGCAAAAATGAAAGAATTTGATGATTATTTAATTGAGGAAAAAAATATATTTTTATAGATTGAAAAAAAAATTACTTACCTGTTAATTACCAAAACTTTTTTGTATTACATGGCCACTTAAGACTATTGCTATGTAAATTAGCATTTACTATTACTATATAACGTTAAGTCTGTTATAAAAATCTATATAAAAGAAAAGAAAAGCTACCAAATGATTGTGGTTAATACTGTCTATTTTTGTTTTATAGGTATTATACCTAATGGATCCTGTAATTTATTTTCAGTTTTCATACATTTTATTAAACCATTTAGTCCCAGGGATGTGATTATGCATCATTAATATTAATTTTTTTTCAATATAATATTAAAAGATTTTTTTCTTTATTTCTGTTTTCAATTAATATGTAAGGTTCTTTCTTTAATTTTTATATGTTTTGTGAACTTAAAGCCTCAAATAAGCTCAATTCAGAAATCTGAAGTATGAAATTTCACTCTAAATCATTGGTGTTTCATGAATATTATGAAAAATAAATTTTCAACAATTTTTAAAATGTTCTTATATATAACATTGATGAAATAAAGGAATGTAACAATAAAAAAATAAATAAATAAAAAGATAATTGGGTCTGATTTATTTTTCACTCTCAATCTCTTTATGTTTGAAATGAAATGAAAATATAACTTTATTCTGGGACTTTTAGTCCCCTAAGAATAACAAAAAGGAAACATATGGTATTACACTTGTCTGACTAAAATTAGGTCTGTGGGATGAAATTAAACTCCCCGCCAAAAGTATTGCAACACTTATACATTTTTTGTTATTTTACCAGAAGTAAGTACCATCGTCCTGTTTTCCATAAATAAGGATAGGCTATGTTGTTATCTGTAATTTAATAGCAAAAGGATTAGATTTTATCTTATAATCCTGAGGAAACAGAAAGAATTAGGAATGGTATTAAGATAAGTTTCACTCCAAATTATCCAAATCCCATTCAGTGACCATTTGACTAGGTGAGATACACATCTCAAGTGATAATGAATGCTAGACGACAAGTTAGTGAAGTTACGGCTGCTCGTATCGTAGCCCTTTCCGAGGAAGGGTTATCTACACGTCAAATTGCTTTAAGGGTCGGCGTTCATTTCAGCTCCGTCTCAAGGTGTATGAAACGGTTTAGGGAGACAGGTAGCTACTCCAGAAGGCCAACAAGTGGACGTCCAAGGATCACAAACACTGCTGATGACCGTTTCATTAGGCTACATGCACTCCGCCAGCGGAATTTAACTGCTTCAGACATTCAAAACCTCGTACGTGATGTCCGGAACCTCAGAATATCCACCAATACAGTCAGGAGGAGGTTGGTAGGTGCAGGCCTTTGGGCAAGAAAACCAGCAAAAGGCCCTCAGCTGACCGCACGACAAAGGCTTAGGTTTGCAAGGGATCATCAACACTGGACTGTAGAAGAATGGAAAGCTGTATTGTTCACAGATGAGACAAGAGTGGCCTTGCACAATCCAGATGGTCGAGATAGAGTATGGAGAAGTCGAGGAGAGGGGTACAGTCGGTGCTATACAGTTGGAGTCACTCCTTTCGGAGGGGGGTCCATCATGTTCTGGGGTGGGATATCTTTTGAGGCTCGTACAGAACTTGTTCCTGTAAGAAGAGGCGCCATGTCAGCTCAGCGGTATGTAGAGGAGATTTTAGAAGAACATGTAATGCCTTACATGCCCTTTATTGGCCCTCAGGCACTGTTAGTGCATGATAATGCCAGACCCCACATCGCCAGGTGTGTCAACGACTATCTGAATTACACTGGAATTCGAAGAATTGCATGGCCTGCGAGAAGCCCAGACCTCAACTGTATCGAACATTTGTGGGACACACTGAAAAGAAGAGTTCGACGTCGTCAACAAGCACCGTCAAGCTTAGAAGTACTGGGGACTGCCGTTTTACAAGAATGGGATCAGATCTCCCAGGAGACCATTCAGCAGCTCTTCAATAGCATGCCAAGACGTATGGAGGCTGTGATTAGAGCTAGAGGGGGTTTGACAAGGTATTGAACTCAAAATCATTAAAAGAAAGTTACCTTTTATTTTTGTCATTAAAAGAAAAATTTTATTTTTTTTTTAAAGTGTTATTGATTTTTAAAAGGAATAAAATTTAATTTTCGTTGGATACCTTTTTTACTGTAAGCACACAACCAATTAACTTTATTACAATATAAATAAAAAAAGAAAAAACAAGTTTATACAGGTGTTGCAATACTTTTGGCGGGGAGTTTATATATAGGACATATATACATTATCCTACATTATATATAGGATAATAAAAATACAAATAGTGTTTACACATTGTCCTAAATATTGACCATTTTTACATTTGTGAGGAAGATTGATTATCTAGGAGATGGGTGAATAAATGGTATTTAAATGTTGCCAAGGAGGATGCACTGCGTATGGAGTTAAGCAGAGAATTCCAAAGATGGGTTGCACGTACTGTAAAGGATCGCTCAAAGGAGGCTGTTCTACGGGTAGGAACGTACAGGGATCTTGTGTTTAATAGGTGGATGGACGAACGAGGTGTAAGGAGGTCGAGGATATAGGTGGGTTTTTTTGTTCTGAAGGATTGGAATAATAAGGAACCAAGGAGATATTGTCATCTGGATTCAGGAAGAAGAAAACCTTGCTCAGTATACAATTGGGAGACGTGAGAGTGCCTGGGTAGATCGAGAATGAATCTGATAAGGCAGTTCATTAATCTTTTTAATCTCATCTCCAGTTCACCAGACAGCCCTCCGTATAGCAGGCATCCATAATCAAAGAGAGGAAGGATGAGAGAGGAAACTAGGAGATGGTGGGTGCTTCTGGGGAAACATCTGGGGAATCTAAGGAGCTGTTTTAGGGACTGCAATGGATTTTCGGGAAATTTGGGATACTTAATGGTTCCAGGTGAGATGATTATCAAAGGTGAGACCAAGGTTTTTTATGGAGTCTTGGAACTGAATAGGAGTGCTATTGATATATAATAGTGGATAGTAAGGAAGGGAATTCAGGAAGGGCTTTGAGCCGATAGGATTGCTTTTGTTTTCTCTGGATTTAGAAATAGTTTGTTTTCTGTCGCCCAGTGGTTAATACTGTCGATGTCCTCTTGAAGTTTTAGAGCCGCTTCTATTATATTCGAAGGGTGACATGATAATGGTAAATTTGGAGGTCATTGGCATATAGATGAAAGTGGGAGTGACACAATACGGTTGACAGGTCATTTATATAGACGGAAAAGAGGGTTGGAGAAAGGGAAGAGCCCTGAGGTACACCTCTGGAGAGAGGTAAGGACGATGAAGGTGGTTTGTTAGGAATAATAACTGCTTGTGAACAGGAAGACAGGAAGGACTGGAACCAGCGTAGTGCACTATTGGATATGGATAGCTTATGTATTGAGGATAGGAGTATTGAGTGATCGACGGAATCGAAGGCTTTTGAAAAATCGAAGAAGACCAGAATTGTAATTTTCTGTTGGTCCATGGCAGAGTAAAGGTCTTGTGTAATTTTTATAAGGGCAGATTAAGTGGAATAACCGGAACGGAAACCAGACTGGAGAGGATTAAGGAGTACTTTTTGTTCGAGGAAGGATGTAAGTTGTGAATGGGCTAGTCTTTCCAATGGTTTCGAGAGATTGGAGAGGATGGCAATTGGTCTGAAATCAGAGGGCGTTGAAAGATGAGGAATTTTATTGAGTGGACGGATAAGTGCTTTTTTCCAGGCCATAGGGAAGATGGAATTTAGTAAGAAAAAGTTGTATATATGCAGGAGCGCAGGAAGGATAGCTGGGAGACTAAGCTTTAACAATTTTACTGGGATTTGGTCATGGCCAGAGTCATTGGTTCAAGATTTAAGTACGGAGGTGATCAATTCATCGTGAAGGATATAGGAAAAGTAGAAGTTATTATCATTAAAAGGAATGTCTGGGGGCTGGTAGAGGGATTGAGGCTCGTTCGGACGGGATTTTGTGAAAAAGGTGTTTAAGTCATCGGGCAAGACTGGATAGATAGTGCTGGACATGGAGCTATGTTTCATTTATCTATGTTTCATAGGTCTATTTCCGAAAAATAGAGTACCCGTTGGGCAATAACTTTTAAACTTACCTATCATATATTTTTTTCATATATCAACATAAGAAATATAAAGAAACACCGAAGTTTCATATCTTCTAATTCATTACTTCTAACCTTAGGATAAAATGGGTTAATTATTTTAAATTTATGAAATAAAATGGGTTGATTATTTTAAATTTTTAATTCAAGTAATACTCTTAATGTTTATTAGTTTTATTTAAAATTAATTTTTGTTTAGAGTAGCTTCGTTAGTGTAAGTAATGTGAACCATTGCACCAGATTTTTTTTAAATTGTGTTTTTCCATAAATAAAAACATCCACCTACTAGCTTCTATTAAAAAGACTTTTTTTTTGACATTAAAAAATATATTCTATTTATGATTGATTTTTAGGGATCGGATCATGACTGCTAGTTTTGACCGAACAGCCTGTATTTGGGATGCCGAAACTGGGAAACGGCTATTAACATTGCTCGGTCACAAAGATGAAGTAGTAGCAGCTAAATATGATCCTATTGATAATCTTGTTGGAACTGCCTCTTTGGACTCGACTGCTAAAATTTTTGACATTGAATCAGGTACTTCTGAATCTGACTTATCTTGTCTTGAATAAGTCTTGTGAAAATTCAATTTACATAAATGCTAGTATGACTTTGTTATTACTAATTAATTTCTCTTTCTATTATAGAGATTAAAATGTTTTTTCATTAAGGGAAGGAGCTGTGGTCGATAGAGGAACACAGAGATACAATTATTTCACTCCAATTTGGTAATGACGGGAACACTGTATTAACTGGTTCTTTTGATAGTAACATCTTTCTTTGGGATAAGAGGACGCATAAGTAAGTTAATAAAATTCAAAAAGTATATTCAAGTTTAGTTATTTATCTCTATATAATCAGTGTTGTAAGGAATTAATACATTAAAAAAGGAATTTTTAGAAAGGAAGTGGGATTTGAAGATCATAAGGCAGAAATAAGTAATTGTTGTTTAAATTTTGAGAGCACATTGGTTGGTAGTGGCTCCATAGATCATACCGCCAGAGTTTGGGATGTACGAATTCAGAAATGTATTTTAACACAGAAGCATGATGATGAGGTATTCATTCCATTGCATCAGATATAATTATTTATCTAATGAATTTTCCTGTTTAGTAAAACCGAAAAATTCATTAGATAAATCTAATAAATGCTTAGAAGAGCATTTAATTGAAGGTGAATGGTTTTTTTTTTTTTTTTTTTTTTTTTTTTTTTTTTTTTTTTTTTTTTATTAATGGCATTGGATAAATCCACACAGCCAGCTTAAACTTCATGATGGCATTTTTAGTTAATTTTATGTTAAATGTATTTTCTTTCTTTTTTTTTAGTATTTTACAATGCTAACTATGTTCCCTGCTGTTCAGAGGCAATATTTGTTTGTATGGGTTTGAAACAGAGAAAGCAAGGAATTTTATGAACTATTTTTTAAAAAATCAACATTTTTGATATCTTCTTCATATTCATTTTACCTATTATAATAAGTGTAATAGTTAGTTAGACATTGCTTTAATCACCAATGAAAGTTTTTATTCACATTCACACCTGTTCTAATTAAATTCAATCGCTGGCCCAATGGCATTGAAAAATATTATTATTCCTAAAAGCTCTATTTCTGCTATTAATTGGGAAATTTAAACTAATGTTAGGTTGTATAAAATATCTATAAGACTGGATATCGAATCTGATAAGTTTTTCATAAGAATTTTGCTTCATTAAAGTGATATAATTCAGCAATTTTATTGGTGAATCTCAGTTGACAATCAGTGTTTAGTTTTAAAAAATTCAGGCACGTTCTTTATAGTGATATTATAAGATTTTTTTTTTCAAAGCTTTTAGGATATTAATGTCTTATTAATTTTTTTAATTCATTTGAAACATTTGCTGATTTATTATAGCCTGGGTATTAACATATTATAAGATAGACCGTCAATAAAAAAAAAACTGCTTATCATGAAACATATACTTAATAGAATTCTATACTGTTAGTTGTAACATTACATGAATTAAATTTAATTTTTGAAGGTTGTTTCTGTTGATTTTGATAAAACTGGAAGAAAGTTTGCGACAGCCTGCACAGATGGATTAGCCAAGGTATTTGATCTTTCTCTCAATAATGGGAAAACTACTTCAATATTGTCAGGACATACAAAAGAACTTTCAAAAGTAAGTTTAACAGCTGCAAATTCATCGTATTGAATATTATCATAAATTCATAAAACTATAATTGCTTCGTTATTTCATCATACACACAATAGATTTTGGAGGTTGGTTTGATGGCCCATTAAAATCAGAAGCAACAGCTCTGCTTTTTCCTTTCAAGCTTATTTTTGATTAATTGTTGCAAATTTAAAATAGTTACTCTTTCATTTTTATTATACAAGTTTCATAGTCATTGGTGAAGGGCGACTTGATGTGTTTTGAATAATAATATTATTTTGAAGAAATCTGGAATTATTTTACTGAATAGTTCTTTATCTCTTTTTCCTGCTTGTAGAGAACCTTTCTGGTAATTTGGTATGATGGAGTAGTGGCTTGAAAGAGCAAAAGTAAAGGCTATAAGAATTAAACTTTTTCTTTTTCAATTTGGCATGGGTTATATAATTATAATTGCTCATTCATTTTCTAGGTCACTTTTACTCCTGGTGGAGGTTTTGTGATCACATCTTCCTCTGATGGTACCTTAAGGTTATGGCATTGGGATACTGGTGTTTGTGCTCAAATACTTACACGCCATAAGGATGAAGTTTATGATTTTGCTATGTCATACGATGGGTCGGTTCTTCTAACTGCTTCTAAAGATTGTACTTCTCAAATTCTTAGGCGTTCTCCTGGTTGCTGTGATCATTACGGAACAATTTTTAAAGATAAGGATTCCTCATGATTAATTATAATGGCTGAAACAATATTGAGGTTTCAGGAAAATAATATAATATGCTCGAATAAATATAATTTTATATTAATTAATCAATAGTTTTTTTGTATATTTCCAGAGGTCTATTATGTATTTGATTTGTGAATGAATAGAAATATTGAGATATTATTTGTTTATTGTCTTTTATATTTAATAATATTAGCATGTGTATCACATTTTTTTCTTTCTTTCATCTCCTGGACCAAATTATTTTCAGTTAAGTTACTTTGAGAAAACTTTTATAAACTTTACTCTTTGAGAAAAGTTAATTAGAGGGGGTTTTCCGTGTACTTCACTGCTCCTGAGATACAAAAGACAAAAAATCTAATGTATAGCTATATAGATAAATCTAGAATCATTCTATAATTTCTCTTAATTTAAAAACATAAATATGCTATGTATCAGCCTGGGTACCAGTCTACTATTAAAACTACCCAGCAGTTTTAGTCTAAATAATTTGTGTAATCATCCTAGACAATATTTAAATCCATTTAGTAAGGCTTCTTATATCCTAGATTGATTAAATTTTCGTAATGAATAGGGTTAGATATACCTTATGAGATTTCAATAGTTTGCATTTTTAACGAACAATTCAATGGTAAAATTCAAATTTCTATAAGTTCATTAACAACAGAGATGATTAGGGAACTAGAGCCTTAATCAAATAAGGATGCTTGGCATCTGGGAGAAGAGTTAGATCGAAAGAAATCCAATAAATCACCAACATCCATGTGACCAACGGAAAGATCCTTTTCTGAAACAACCGTTCGAATAAATATAGTCTCCACGCTATCTTGTTTTTGTTAATTACGAGGTTAATAGTAAATTTGAAGCCCGGGCAAGTTTTTAGGTGACATAACCCAATTAAGCCCTACAATCCAATCAATTTAGTTTTCCCAGAAATCTTGTTTCAAGATTTTTCATCTTGGATGAATATTTTCCCCCATCTTACTTGGCACCTCTGGACCAAGTAGAGAGAATACAGGGATTCCGTGGTGAAGACTTGACAAGTGGGGACGTCAGTTCTGTCTTAAAGTTTTTTCTTTATGTACTTTGATTTTTTTTTTTTTAACGTGAGTGAGTGTAAAGCAGTGCTATGCTAATATATAAAGGAGTATGCTGTGTTAAACACATGAGGTCCAGATATAAGATGCCTTACTTTGAAGATGTAATGAGGAAACATTCCTACAGCCACTAATGGGTAGATCGACAATTAGAAGACTACCAATGGATAAGCACCCTGTAGAATATTTCTGTTGTATCATTGTTTTTATCTTTGAAATTTATTGCAGAGGTCATATATAACAAAGTTGTGGCTGTAGTTTAGTGTTTTCCGAGTTGAACTATAACTATTAGTCTGCTTAAGTGGACCGACCCCCTCTTTGTAAATTATTGAACTAACTATTCATTATTTTAAATATTAATTTCAAGGTTTTATCCAAGAATTTTGATTCGTACTTTTTTCTTAAAATGAAATTATAAAATACATTTATATCAAACCTTTGAATGTTTACCTTCACTTTAGAACTAATTAACTTGTTAGGAATGATTCCTTATCCAGCTAAAAAACTGGACATGGGCATAAGTGATGTGAGGTAATACCTACTTAAAATGCTATATAATACTTTATTTTGGAAAATTAAGGTTATTTTCGTCCATTAAAGGAAGTCTATGTTCACTAAGAACTATATGAAGGGCGTTAGTCTCAAATCATTTTTATACTGTACCTGTGAAATGACAATGTAACAATCTGAGATAAGTGTTCTTTTAAACTATACAACCTTTTTTTCTAATAAAAAAATAATAAAACAATACGGAGTCGATGGTTGTTGAATCCATGGATTTGAACTCTGCAGGACATGTGCGTACCCAGCTAGGGGCAAGGGGGGGGGGGCAGCTGCCACCCCTGGAAGGCTGGAACCAATAATTTCTTAGGCTTTTAAGGCTGAAAACAATAATAGAATAATTTTTTTTTCAAGCAAATAATTGTCATAACTTAGTTGATAAAGCACTGCTATAATTATACATAATTTTGGTTTTATTCGCCTTTTCCGCGGTAAGATGTTTCAACCTGAACGAACATAGCTTGCCCCCCACCTAGTTTTGATCCTGGGTACGCCCTTGCTGCAGGATTTAAAGTTTGGACGTTCTGAGGCTAGGCTTGGTTTAAGTTTTCCATGGTTCTTAAAAGCAATGGGAGGAGGGACGTTGATTTTCTGTTCAGAAAATTGTCATTATGATCCTAATTTTAATTTTATTTCTGGAAAATTAAAATAATAGGCACAAGAGGTCTTTTAATTTATTATAACACACACATATATATAATTTTGTTTGGTACTTATTTACTCTATTAAAAACAGGATTCCTTTAAATAGATTAATAATAATTATTTTTATCTATTCTAAATGGACACTGAGAATCGCAATAATTCCACTAATGGCTACTTAGATCCTATTGTATTATTTCCATCCGGTTCGCAATGTTTTAGATTAATATTCAAGAAAAACACAAGAGATTAACGACTGACATTGACCCATGCTTATCCAATGTTATTACCTGTGGCATTGGAAGGATTTCACGGAATAACTAACTCAGTTCAACTCCACCTCAGCCCATGGTAAGTTCGTTCTTGGCTTGATCCGACCGATCTTTTCTTCACGTTTCACTATCAGGAAACTTCACTATAGATCGCCCGTATTATCTGACGCACTGTTCTGCTCTACGTTTCATAATGAAGCTGCCTCAATATCTTTACGATATCTACCAAGACAATGGGAAAAGGTAAGGTAGAATTTTACAATTTATGTCGAGAATTCCTTTATAATATCTTAAAAACCCAAGATCGACTGTTAACTGTGCGTCCTTTCTTCATTGCCTGCACCTCCCTACCAACTTTTTCTTAAATTACATCTGCTGCCTACTGCATCCTTATTATACTTTAATTTCTAGGCTCGATAGGAGCGTGAAGCTGCCGTTGGCCTTTCAACTGCTTTTACCCAGTGATCTGCTTTTCTTGTGACTTTCTTTTCTACCTCAAGTCTTCTGCTTGCTTTTTCTTCTAGCGCAGTTATGATTTTCTGTAAGTTCTAACTCTATCTGGGGTTGCCTGATCATTGCTCGGGTAAGATTCTTAATGCCTTTGTTAGCCTTCATGATTCGGCTTTATGTATTAGTCGACCATTGGACTATTAAACTATGATAGCAGGGAACCCTGGTGGTGGCCGAGCGGACTAATCTGTTTGCAATTATCGTTGACGCTGAAAGCGTTGATAAATAATCCGGCGAGTCCGAGTCTCGGTGCCGTGACATTTAATATTTCGATATTAATTTCCCGCACTCTACCCAATTAATCTCCAAGTACGGTAAAACCACCCAAAAAAAAGTTTAACCCTGAAACTTGAAGCGCCGGATATGCACTTTAATCTGGTTTCACTGCAAAAAGATTATCCGATATTTTATTGATTTTAATCCATTAGTGAATCCTATAATAATTGTTATGGAGTTCTTAATTAGTATTATGACAAATTTTTTGACTGTATTCAATAATTTATTATTTACTTAGTTTAAAAACGTATTTTCATCAAGTTTTTCCATCGTTCATCTCCAGCTTACATTATTTGACATCTTTCGGCCAATCCAATAATTTTAGAGTAGAATTAGTTAATCTAAATCTTTCTACAGAACATATGCTTTTCTAATGTTTATTTATTTAATAGGTATAGATGTGTCAAGCTTCCTGACTTGTTTTTATTTCATCTCATTTGTTACATATTTTCTATTATAATGCTGTTTTTAGTTATATATTTAATTTTTTTTTGTAGCGACCAATCCACCACTAACTTTATTTTTGGACCGCTCCTGATTCTAAATATTGAAATTCAGATGGTTAAAGAAAAGAAGTTTGCCTTCCTCTCAGAAAATTTCTGGCTCCGCCAGGGGGCCCTATCCCCCTGTTTTATTAAATTATCAAAACCATCGTTGTCCCTTCTGCTTTAAACAGAAAGTAATTTAAAACTTTTGCAGTAATAAGACACACGACAGATTATCCATATATTGTTTTCTAAATACCTTATGCAAAGTGTTATTAAGAATAATACAAAGGAATGAGGGAAATGCATTTTAGCTGAATAATCACGAAAACTTCTTCTTAGCAAAAATACTGCATACTCCAATGGTAAATGAATTAATAATTAACATACTTAATTAATAAATTATGTTAATTAATACTTAAATTATTCAATATGTTTATATCCTGTTTGTTACGAAGTCATCACTTACGTGTCTATTCCATCATGTAATTTTTACAAATAAGGAATGTAAACAATGCCAGGTTATCCAACAATGGTTGTTATTGATTCACTAAACTTTATGTTGTCGACTTTCATCTGCATTTTTACCTTAATATAACTCCGAATAAATTCCTTTATTGGGCCAGTGTCTCCCTTTCAGAACATGCAAATCGAAATTTTTTAAGAGGTTTTTTGGAATGCCGTCATAAGATATATTATAAGATTTTAATTTAAGATAATTTAATTATCTTAAATTAAGATAATTTAATTTAAGATAAGATATATATATTATAAGATTTATTAAAATTAATATAAAAGGAAAAATGCTCGAAAAAGATTTAATTAAAACACACAGCTCGGAGCATCTAACTCACAAGTACAATGTTGACCCGCTAATGTTTTGCCGATTCAGGCATCAACAAGAAAAAAATAAGATCGAATATATTCAGATGAGAAAAAAACAAACAAAAAACATAATGCATACAGTACATCGCACACTGAAAGAATGCAGTTATAAAATAAAAACTACTCTTTATACAGCATTAAGGTAAGTTGATATTTCCGAGAGTTAAAAGTAATAAGAGTGCTGACATTGGCCCAATTTTAAACTTAGTTGAAAACTCAGAGTTGTTACCGGAAAAGGAGAATTCAATGTCTGGACGGGAAGAAACTATTCCAATAACCAGTAGTAGTATTTGGAAGACACTCGGGAAAACGCATGGATAAGTTTAAGTATGCATTTATCGAAACAGTGGAATGGAAATAGTTTCTACGAAAAGTGAAAGGTCAAAGAAGTGGGTTGGCCGAGAAAACCTCTAAACGCCGAGGTAACTAGGAAAAATGCCTTCTAGAAAGAGTGGTCTAGAGTTATGAGTACATCTCGACGAGACTACTCAAGGATAAGAAAGGAAATTCAAGTAAGGAAGGTTGGAGGAGTTCTTTAGTAGCCTTTAATATTACTAAAAAGAAGTGGTACCTAATAGGAATAATTAGGTAAAACGTGTAAAGTTATAAGAAATGTGAAGGATAAAATGGGATGAAGATTTCAAGAGATGAAGATGCCTCTATGCCTGTATTCTCTGCTGGGGGAGAAGGAAAAGTGGATATCAGTTACCAAAGTGTTCCACAAATATGCATCAGAGGCACTTAAAAACTCTGAGAACTTTGAGCTGGACTGGAGTCCCCTGATAAAAGGGAATCAAAGAGAGCTGACAAGTTCGCAATATTAGAAGCTGAGTCACCTTTTCCTGGACCAAAACCAGCAAAAGAGTTATCAAAGAGAACTAAACGAAAAGAGATCCTTGATTGGAGGGATTGTGCTGGGCTCAGATAAAATGAGAAGCTTATAAGAAATCCCTCCCATTCTAAAAGAAACTGTTGCTAGGCATAAACAGTCTGAGTAATCATTGGAGTCCGAACAGGCCACTGTAAATTGAAAAGATATTTGAAGATATGCGGTGAACATCTTTATGGTCAGAAAACCGCAGACTGGCGCATTTCTGCACAGACGTGCAGGGAATCACCAGAAAAGGCTTTGCATTACATAACAGAATGCGAATGATTTGCTTCGCTAAGGTACAGAGTCCTGGGATCGGACAGCATCCTCTAATCTAAAGCCCCAACCATCTAATGGCCACCACTTTTTGACTTCATTAAAAGAATTTTGTGTGCTGGAGGATAGTTAGTAACTGTTGGTATTATTTGTTGGGTTGGCTTAAAGGACCAAATAGGCACAAGTACCAACTGCCACCTTACTATTACCAGAAGCAGTAGTTACGAAAGCAATGCGACAGAATATGATGACTTGATCTCGAATCTGGATTTTACTTGGAATACAGAAGAAGCGAGCAAGCAAACCAGTAGGCAGAGCTGGTATTTGCAGGATCCACGAACGTTTTATGCAAAGCCAGGACACTGGCTGTGGGCAAGCTCAGTCCGAGGCTCTTCCACGCTGCGAGACTTAACTTAATGATTAGAAAATCATTTCGGTATAAACTATAATTGAATTAAACTATAATTAAAATAAGAACAAGACTGCTTTTATACTGCAAAATTCTCAACAATTTTCTATAATGGGATTTTAGATCAATATGAGTAGTTCTATGTCCCATTCATTTTCATCTTCAACTTAAAGCACGAAGGAAGAAGCATGAGGCATGCTCTGTTCCTTAACTCTGAAGCATGAGAAAGGAAACATCATGCAAATACAAATACACGAAATGTCTTTTTTATCAATTCAAGAGTCAGATTTTCAGATATACAAAAGGAGTATATAAATTTGTCTGATCACAAGTGGAATAGGATGACACAGGTTTGGATAGGCTGACGGAGTTGCATTTGATGCCTGAAACATCTTTCGACTCTGAAATTTGATGCTCCCTATCTCAATATCGCATAATGATAATTTTGTTTTACCCTGAGAAAGTTTGTGTAATATTAAATTGAAATAAAAAATCCAGATACGTTATTATTTATAATTATAAGCTCATAATCATTGTAATTAAATGTAAGAAAAAATCTGAAACGCTTCAACCAAAGATGAATAATTTAGTAACTTTTAATTCCAATAAACATTTTAAGTAGTAAGTAATTATATAATTTAGCATATAATTGTGAAATTCTTTGCAATAGTAAATAAAAAAGATGACCCCTGACTCTTCAACTCAACAATAATTAAACGTAGTTTCAAGAATATATGGGTATTATTGCCTACTTGAATTTAGTCGTATAATTCAATAAAAACCCGATCTTTGTATTAGAAAGGCTTTCCTTTATGGGTAAAAAACCCTTCATGCAACTGACCTTTGTCAATAGTGAAAATAATCCCTATATTGAAAGAAAAAGTTTTCCCTAAAGCTATGATGGTACCACTCCAATTTACCTCTTCGTGAAAAATTTCGACTTCCGGTTTCCCCTGGGTCCAAATAACCAAGTCCGACGAAATAGTGTGTGTCTGTGTGTGAACAGACTAACCCCGTATGAACCTGAAATTTGGTAATTGATGTATGTATATCTAAGCCCGCGATGTGACAGCTAAAATTTCATCAAAATTGATAAAATAGAGAGGGCACTTTGTCATAAAGTACTGTAGTCTAATTTTTGCCTTCTTTTTTTTTTCGATTTTCTCAAAAACGGCTCTATTTTGATTAAACTCGTCATATTTAATGAAAAAAAAAATTCATTGTTTATTTTAGGCGCACTACTCAAAATGGCAACTCCTTTTATACACTCTTGTGAACTTTGGCCTCCGTGATATCTTCTTTATTAACTATTTCTTTTCGCAGCATTTTTAAACGATAAAATATTTTGCCGCTTCATTATCATTCATTATTATGTGAGGGTTTCAAACTTCAACTTCAATATTTTGCAGGTAAGCATTTTAAATAATATTCTCCTTATGGTCCTTTTGTATGTATACCTTAGATGAAATGCATGTTTTAATATATCTGGCATACTATTTACTTAATCAAAAGGAAAGGATTTTCCAAAGAGGAATATTATTAAATGCCCTTTCCTGAAAAATTTTGAAATTGGAGTTAGTCATAGTGTCAACTGAAATACAGATAGTATTGCCAAGAGGAGTGTTAGTACAATGATAAGAAATGATTTCTGAAAGGAGTTAATATTAGCAAATGTTCATGTCTATTGAGATAATATAATACACTTTACAATAACAAAACATTTTGTACCAATTGTATTGTATAAAATGCACTTCTTGTACAGTGGGTATGTGAAAATATTACATTTTTATGTTTTTACATAGTATATAAAATACTGGATAAAAATTACGTTCATTTAAAAAACTTACAGACACTATGGTGGTATGAATCATAATTAGGAAAAGTATGAGATTCTTATTGAATTATGTCTAAAAACAATAATAAAAAAATATAAAGGAAGCCAGACGAAGAATATAAATAAAAGAATAGAAGAATACTTTGAATAAGAATTGTATTCAAATAAAGCAGATGAATTCAGTCCATGTTGGATGGAGGATAGGTTAGCAATGAGTCCACAAATGAAGATTAAAATTCACAGGTTGGAATGGATGCGCATTCCCGAAAAAAGGGAATATAGTAGTGGAACGTTAAACAAAAACAAAATAAAAAACATATGGTTTAGAATGGTTCTATAATTATTGTTGGAAGGAAATAACAGCTGGAACAAACTGTAATACTACGTGTTTGTGACTACGATGTTCGAGTACTATCTACGCCGGGCCAGAACATTCTACGCCCGTCCTCTTATTACTCAATATAAGGAAGGATGGACTGGAGAGTTAGTCTTGGTTCTGAAGCGCAGGTCATATGATTATTTCTGTGTTACGAAGTGATATTTTTTGTAACCTGTTTAAATATTTGTGTTTTCATAATTTGTGTGACATTGAAAATTGTTGTTTTCATTTGAATAAAAATTGTTAACCCACATAAGTGTTACAGTATATTTATTAATTTCGTTAATAATATTTAAATATATTATATTTATTCCAAGGTCTCTCAGAAATAAAATACCTGAATAATGAGAAAGAATTAAATCTCACCTTCAAAATAAGGACTAATTCTTCAATTGTCCCGCAATAAACGGGATTAATCCTTAGTGATCCTCAACATGAAACATTTTCAAAATGGGCGGTTAGGAGGGACTCAATGGACCAACAGATTAGTGGCCTCTGGCCATCGAGGGCAAAGACAATGGACTCTTTGATAAACCCAGGTCATGAGCCTTAGAGGCTCCCCTTTCAGGTATTAATGGAGTGCCATCACGTTTACACTCTCATTTAACTCACAACCATTGTAGAAAGTATTCAATAAATTTATGTGTTATAACAACTTAAAGTGTGATTTATCATCATAGAACGAGCGAATTAATTAAATTTTATCAAAAGCGATAGAAGTCATTGGCGAATGCTGGGAGAGAGATCTAGATAACGAAAATTTAAATTTTTTAAAAATTTCTTGGAATAATTTGATAATTTCTGTGCCCCGTAGGAAATTATTACGGCAATTGTATTAATATCCATTTTTTTTATTGAACAACACAACTGCGTGAATTTAAATACCATGATAAATATTTCCAATCACTTCAACTTCAACTTGGAAAACTGTTAATTAAGCTGTCTTTATAACAAAGGAAAAAAAAAAAACAAATTCAATGGAGGATTTATCATGATATTTAAAACCATAAAGTCAAATTTAAAGCAATACAAAAATCGATATGCTTATGTTTACCACCGATGTATAGATATATGCTTCATCAATCAAAATTAATTAATTATTTAATCCTGACAAAGCAATATTTGTGATTAAATAAATCAAGCAGAGACGGTCACCGAATTTTTATTCTTGGGAGGGGAAATTGGTCGGTGGAAAAAAGAAATATATATATAAATCGAATAAAAAACACATATTTATACAGAAAGGATACAAATTATAATAAATGATGCATTTTTATTTACATATATATAGTAAATAATGTTATTCTAGAAACTTTGTAATATTTGATGCGTAAATTTAATCTACTACCAATGTTCTCCCTTAATTTCGGAGAGGGATTAATTAACATATCTCCCCTGGGACCACCCCCTGAGAATAAGAAGTTGAAGGCATAAGTGGTATCACAAAAGCTCTTCGCAATTTGGGGATTCAAATTACAAAAAATGAAACAATCCGACAAACGATGGAATTGGCGGAAAATTTTCAAACTATTATTTACAATCGTGTTTTAAGGCCTTATTAAACCATCAAATTCCTCACGAATCCAATACTTACAATCCAAAATCCTTATTTTGTCACAAAGATCTTATTGTTTCATGTATCGCCGATTTGGCCCGATCCAGATACCATTATTTTCATAATAAACTCCAGAACCACCCCAACTCTTTTTTCCCACCTCGCTTCCTCCTCTATTCCTGAAAATTCCCCTAGACATCTGATATGAAGATGGCCTCTGCTCCTAATCTTTCGGAGATTCCTGGTCAAAAAATATAAGACAAGTATTCTGCACTACGCGCCAATGGGCATTAAACTACTTAATTTTATATCTCGATTTTAAAAAATATCAACATGAAAGAAAGAAGAAAGAAGAAAAAAAGAAAGAAAGTATTTTTATTCTGGGACATCTTGTCCCCTAAGAATAACAATATACAGTGCTGTGAAAAATTCTTTGAACAATGTCACATTTGAAATAATCAATAAGTTGGGAGAGAAGAAAAAAACAAAAATAATTTTGAAACAAATATTTTATTCAGTTAAAAATATCATCAATATAATATTGTGAGCGGAAAAAGGTAATAACTATGTAACATAAGCCAAAAATTAGTATCTAGTATGTCCGCCTTTGTTTCTCTTGGCGCTCATCAAATTATCTTTAACGCTAGAAATTAAAGAGGCTATATAATCTGGGGTAATTTTTTCCCATTCTTCTTTCAGGATTCTCCACAGGTCTTCTAAACTACTTGGTTGCCTTTCAACCCTTTTCCTATTAAGTAATTCCCACATATGCTCTGTAAGATTAAAATCAGGAATCTGGGGTGGCCATTCCATACATTTTAACTGTCCCTGCTCTTCTTTTCTTGCCAAATACTCTTTTATACTTCTAGCTGTACGCTTTGGATCATTGTCATGCTGCAAAACGAATCCCGGCCCTATAAGTCTCAACCCAGATGGAATTGCATGAGATGAGAGGATACGGTGATATTTTTTAGCGTCCATTTTTCCTTAAATTTTTATAAGATCTCCTACTCGATAACCTGAGAAGCAGCCCCAAACCATTATAGATCCTTCTCCATGCTTCATAGTTGGATTTAAGCAATCTTCCAAGTATTCCTCTCCTGGCCGCCGCCTCACATACTGTCTTCATTTTGATTCATCAGTCCATAAGACTTTCTTCCAGTCCTCTTCGGTCCAATTTTCATGCTCTTTCACAAATTTCTGGCGCTTTTGTTTATATCCACGACGAAAAAATGTTTTTTTCTTCGCAACGCATCCCATAAGTCCGAAACTAATCAGTTTCCTTCTAACTAAAGAAGAAGAAACCTGTGTGCCTGTGGCTTCGGCAATTTCTTGAGCTAGCTGTGTGCTATTCTTTTAGCGGTTGCGTAAAGATAGCAACTTCAAATGTTTTTCTGCAGCAGAATTTAACTTTCGGGGCCTCCCAGAACGTTTCAAGTCCCCAACACATTTACTCTTTCTGAATTTTTTAATAATATAATGTATTCCAGAATAGAACCCTTCACTTGTCTTTGAATTTCACGAATAGTAAGGCCCTGCTGATACAAAATAATCACTTTATGTCGATCAAGAAGATTAATTTTTGCCATTTTCTGAAAAACCGATAGCTTAAAATATAGAAAAAAATAAGTTTATAAAGAAAAATTATTTTTTACTGTTAACTTTACTTACGGTTTAAAAAAGCGTTTTTTCGATAACACAACTATGTTCTTACTTTCAAATGAACTTTTATATTGATTTCAAGAGATAGAGACAGTATGATATAAACATTAAGGGTCTGGCCACACATGTCCGCACCGTAGTATTAATATAGGTTATGTTCAGAATATTTTTAATTTAACTTACATATTATTTTTAGTTATGCCTAAAGTGGCCTTTGTCTGACATGTGTGGCCTGAACTTTAGGCAAAACTAAAGGTAATATGTAAGTTAAATTAAAAATATTCTGAACATAACCTATATTAATGCTACGGTACGGATCCGGTGCGGACATGTGTGGCCAGACCTTAAGACGTTGTCTATAGAAAGGATTATGAAGTACTTTAGACCATAATAATGACAAGCAGTTATAAATAATTTTATCCTCTAGTGTACGCAGTTTAACATTACAAAGTTCAATGTACAAGTCTTTTAATACTCTTAGCAAAATAATAAGTAAAAAATTAAGTGCTAAAATAAAATTATTTAAGTTATTTTCACAAATACAGTTTTGTTCAAAGACTTTTTCACAGCACTGTATGTACAGATCCAGAGTCCTTTGTCTGGCTAGTTTAGAACAAGGTTGGTATAGAAATTAAAGAAATAAAATAAAATAAAAGCAAGCCTCTTAAATAAAACAAACGGCAAAAAAGAGATGAGAATATAAGTTGACTGGTTTCCAACCATTTCAACGTAAAACAATAAAAGAAAAATAGAATTTTAAATCCACAAACACAGATAAGTATTATAAATTATAACAGATTTCACTATTTTACATAGTTGCGGTAGTTTGAAGATTAAGGAGATGGAGAAATAATTGGGTTTTGAAAGAAGTGAGGGATGAATTTTTACGGATGGGAACGGGTAAAGAGTTCCAAAAGGAGGCACTACGGATGATAAATGATTTTGTAAAGGAGGCAGTTCGGTAGGAAGGGATGTATAGGTTTAAGGTTTGGGATCTGGTATTTAGAGAATGTATGGATGAACAGGGTTTAAATAAATTCAGAATATACGGAGGCTTCTTAATTCTGAACGTTCGGAAGAGATATACACCAAGGAAATATTGCCGCCGAAAATCTGGGTAGAGCCACTTCAATTCTGTATAGCAGCTTGAGACGTGGGAGCGCCTGGGAACACCGAAGATGAATCTAATGAAGCAATTCATCAGCCTCTTCAACCTCGACTCGTGTAAGCCAGACAGTCCCCCGTATACAAGGCAACCATAATCGAAATGAGGAAATATAATATAGGAAACAAGGAGCTGACGGGTTTTAGAGGACATGCAATCACCGGATCTTCGGAACTGTTTGAGGATAGCGATGGATTTTCTGGTGATTTGGGAAATATGGTTACTCCACGACAAGTGCTGGTCAAAGATCACTCCGAGATTTCTGACATAGGAATGGAAATGGATAGGTTGGCCTTTGGGGTAGAGTAAGGATTAATAAGGAAGGGAATTAATGAGATGCTTGGAGCCAATCAGGATGGCCTTGGTTTTTTCTCCATTCAATCTCAGTTCATTGTTTTCTGCCCAGGCGTTTATGCTATCTATGTCTTCCTGCAATTTTTGGATTGCCTCTAGCATCTCCGTAGGACGGAAGGTAAATTTGGAGGTCATCAGCGTATAAGTGGTGGTGTGAGTGGTTGATGGAATCTGGTAGATCATTAATGTAAACAGAGAAGAGTGTTGGTGAAAACGAAGACACCTGTGGAACGCCTCGTGTTAGTAAAAGTGGTGAGGAAGGAGGTTTATTGGGGATATGAACTGTTTGTAAACGTGAGGACAGGAAGGAGAGGAACCACTTTAAGACGCTGTTTGACATGGAAAGGTTTTGGAGTTTAAAAAGGATGATCTCGTGATTGACGGTACCGATTGCTTTTGAGAAATCAAAGAGGATTAGGATGGTCATTTTACTTTCGTCCATCGAGGATTGAAGGTCCTGAGTGATCTTGAGTAGTGCAGATTGTGTGGAATAGTGGGAGCGGAAGCCGGACTGAAGAGGATTGAGGAGAGCATTCCGCTCAAGGAAATCATTGAGCTGGGAGTGGACTATTCTTTCGAGCGGTTTGGATAAGTTAGAGAGAATGGAGATAGGTCTGTAGTCGGAGGCTAAAGAGGGAACAGGTACCATATTTAATGGACGGACTATAACTTTTTTCCAGGCAACATGGTAGGTACTTACACAATTTTTCTTATTTCTGAGTCTATATTCAAAGAAAAACACAGCCGTTCCATATATGTATTCTGTTTAGCGTCCTTCGATTTTAAAAATAATGATAAAATCTTCAAGCAAACTATGTTTTCCACGAAAATCTTGTTTTATACCTTAAAATTGTATTAATTTTTGTTTTTATTATGTTGCCATTATACCAGTACATTTTGAAATTTTTGCATAAGTTACATTGTAGAACAGACATTTTTTTACACGTTAAATAGTTGGTCTAGGTTGTTATTATTAACATTGTATTTTGACCAGATGCCAGGGTAAGAACTTTTTTTATTAAAAAAATTAAATGGTGCCCCTAATACCCCCTTTACAATTAAATAAACAAAATATTTATATAATAAAAAAAGGATTGTAATTTTAACTTCAGGGTTGAAGATTCCAATAATTTATAAAATTTCTTACTTGCCATAAGGTTCGTTTTGATGATGAATCATTTTAAATTATGTTTAGAAAGTTTTATTATCTCTGTTTTAAAAGTTCCATGAACGCTGTCGGGTTTCACAAACGATTTTAGGAGCAGAAACAATAAATTTCGGCGAGCTAAGGATAAATGATAGATAAAAATAAAAAGCTAAAACTTCATTAGCTGTTTGAACTCCCCAGTTTTATCTCGGGTTTTCCTAAATTGCCTTTTAATAAGAGCACAAAAGAAACCATTTGAGTCAGAAGAAAAGGAATTTTTGAGGCTCGAAGTTGCTTTAGTGTAGAAAAGTCACCTCCTTAATCTTTATTAAGTTGTTTACAGAACGGAAACTTTTAAACTTGGATCCTCTTTCTGTTTTATTTGTTAGCCTTTCTCGGGCCTTTTCTAACATTCTTAGGTTTTAACTTACTGCTTTGTTTGAATTTAATTAGATTTCCTTACTAATTCTAATTCTAAATCTCAAATTAATAAAATCTTTAACCTTTTTAAAAAATAACAGCGTGACCCGCTGAACCTAGTTTGTGCTAGGAATTGGCAGATAACAAATTAGCACACTTACATGCTATAGTGCATACCAGAGTGGATTTATTGACGTAAGATTATATTACAAACAAACAATTAGAACTCAAATTATTAACAACGTTACAAACAGTAACTACAAGTGACGAAACAGTGGCCTAACAGAAACCCTTTCCTTCCATATTCAAGGAAAGACTAAGGGCCGTATTTATGAACGTTCCTAAGGAAGCAGTTAAGGTAATCTTAACTGGTTCTTATGTTAAGGTGACCTTTAAGCTTAAGTGTTCCTTTAGATAATTCTCATTTTATGAACCTTCCTTAAAAATTCCTTTCCTTAACTAAGTATGCATTTATTAAGGTGCAAATTTAAGGCCACCTTAACTAAACAACCAATCAGAGAAGATTGATAAGAGGACTCTGCCGCTAGGTGTAACCTCCCTAACCTGATATCAGTGTTAACTTCATTCTTGTTTAATGTGTTGTTTCGAGTGTTTTAAGTAGTTAATATGGCAATTACAGCTCTAGAACTATAAGAACGTGATAATTGGAGTATAAATAACTCAAAGTTGAATAGTGTGCAAACGTTGTTAGTGTATAAGAACAAACAAATGTATACAATGTTTCATCTAACCGATTTCAAAACAACATAATGCATGCTTCAGGATAACAATCAAAAATATCTTTATTATAAGATGAAGATGCAAATGAGAGTGAAAATGTTTGATAAAACAATATTAGTTAGTGTTAGTCTCAAACTTTATTTCTCTTGAGGTTAGCTTGGGGGATGAGAGACTGCAATATTCTTCTGATTAAGAGGTTTGTGATATACTATTGTATATTAAATATAAATATTTCTAAATATTCTTTAAAATATTCTTGGATGGTTCAGTTCCAACCTTCTTCATGAGAAGGAGTTGTAAATGTTAGATATGTGTAAATTAGTAACCAACTTATTTTAAAAAAGATGTGTGTTGGAAATGTGAAATATTAAAGCTTCAGTTTCCTTAATAAGTAAGGTGAGATTTATTTTCAACAAGTTCATATTCTTATATGAATTATTAAAAACTGATTTACTGATCTAAACTGTTTACTTTAGAATGTTATTACTTTTGTATTAGCATATTGATGATTGAAAAATCTTAGTGGATGTATGTACATGTGTTTTGACATTTTATAAAGAATTGGTTTATTAGTGTGTATTATGATTCTGTTATTTGTTTTTCATTTTTATATAATAATAAATAAAAGTTGTCTATCAATTTATTTCTGTTCTTTTTACATTTCTCTTAGCACTCTTCCAAAAACTTGTTATACCAAACTTATCTAATTTCAACAAATTCCATGAAAGCCTTTTATGTAAAATAGGCATAGATGAATAAATAAACTTTAAAAATGTTAAATTGGTACACTTAAAACTACATTTAATTTTCTCAAATTGGATTCAGTCTATATTTCATATCAAGATTTTGTTTTGTCAATGAGTTATTGAATGAAACTATATTTACTATCAATAATTAAGATTATATTGCTCATTACAGTACTACTTGCAGAAGAAAAAAATGAATTCACTTAACATTCTTTCAGATTTTTATATCACCAACTAATCAAATATTTACAATTACAGCTCTAATACTGGCTACTGAAGCATAATTAATGTTAAAAGTGTAGAAATGGAAAAGATTCAAAAGCATCTTCATCAAAATGTTTGTGATTAAAGTTGTAAACTTAAGTAATACTATCAATATACTAAATAAGTATGCATTAATTGAAAATAATATATCTTTTGTTTTGATTTTACTTATATGAAGAAATTATTTGTCTCTTATTGTGCCTAGTAATAAGAATGGCTAAATATGAAAATATTTGATAAATATATAAAGGAGAAAATAAGAAAAATAATTCACCAAGATTAAAATGTTTAATTTCCTTAAAAAGTGCAATAATTTATTACCGCCTTTGTTGTTTATACCTCATATGAATAAAGTAAAAATTTCAAAAAGTCGTTTTGTTATTAATAAACGCTAGTATATCAGAACAGTGCTTTTGTTCTTATTAATTAGTATTTAAGTCCTGATATTTGTTTTCTGTTTTTATTTCTATTATTAAATAGTTAAGGAGAAGCTAAAGGTAGCTAATCACCTACTTTAGCACTAAGGAAGAAAAACAGATCAAATTTACAGGAACACCTTAGGATCTAAGGCGTCCTTAAGATAGGAAAGCGTTAAGGAACGTTTATAAAATGAAAATTGTGTTAAGGTTAGCTAAAGGTGTGCATTTTAAGGAAGCCTTTCGTAAGGCGTTCCTTAGGATCGTTCATAAATACGGCCCTAAGCCCCTAGTCCATTGCTCATTATATTTAGTCCAAAAGGTCTAGATCATTCCAAAACATATGGTCACGTACTAATACGTGAATGTAACGGTTCCAAAAGATTTTAGAATTATATTTCAATGAAACAGCATTAGCCGTATGTTTTTGTTTCACGTTACAATATGTATAGTGAAAACAAGAGAATCCTTTTATCAACGTACAAGGATTACAAAATCATTCATTAACTTATATCACTCTTATACATCACTCTCGTACATTTCACTGATCTTAGTTATTTTTTATGTCTAATGTTTTTGTAACATCTACTGGAGGCACGTATGACTGATATACTAGAAAGTACCATATAAACCGGCGAGATATTCGTTTGTCCTGTGTCCGATTTTTTTTTTCTTTAAATTAAACATATATTCTCTGGCACGATTTAGCTTGGCCTCGCGTTGAGGATTATTGTCTTTAGCAGTGGAGAGAGGTGGACAAATATACCGGTTAATAATTCGTAATGGAGAAGCACAGCATTGTAGCCTGGAATCATGTATTATGGCGAGTTAGTTAAGGCAGCGTATAATTCAAGTTTGAAAGCTATTTCACAATGAGTAACGTGCTTTTCGATAACTTGCTCAGAATGAATTTCCTGGAACAACGGCCATGGAGTTCCAACAATATGGAAACATGTTTCACGAAGTTGGATGATGATATTATATGTAGCAAAAGGTTAAAAAAACGAACCTTCCGACTATCGCAGGTCGGAAAGAAGATGGTTTTTGGGGATTATTGTATTTGAAGTTTCGACTGCATTTTCAATTTTGCCCTGTACCCTCAAACAACAACTAGGGAAAATAGTATTTAATAAAAAATAGTTACTTATCAGGCCCGGTTAGTACATAGCACTGGCACTATCTAATGGTTCTATGGATGTACCATTACGTGAAATATATCAGGATTCGATGGAAAGCGTGAAGAAAATCACATTGTGTGAAACTTATCAGATTTTATAAGAAAGTTAAAAATAAAAACATTGCCGATGATCCCATCGGGCACTCTTATATGAATAAATAAATAATACTTTTTAATTTTAATATATAAATTAAGAGAAACCAGAATAAAAGAGTGTTGGGAGAGACAAAAAAGTTTTTACTCCATTGGAGACAGGGACCTGAGTCTCCTGACCTGAGTCTCAACTGTACAAAAACAAGGAGGAAAAAAAAGCTCATACTCTCTCCAGCTTGCGTTGGGGTGGTGGTCTGTTCCAACCCTGCTACCTCTACTGACTTTAATTAAAGTAGCAAGAATTTCAATATAAATTGTCATAATAAAAATCATTTTATCATTATTATAAATAATATTAAATCCAAATCGTTTGCACCAAAATTTATCATATATATATATATATATATATATATATATATATATATGTAATTTAATTCGTTTTCTTCTAACATTTTAACATTAATATTCCTTATTTAAAATGATCAAGGCGACCATTAATGAAATCTCAACACTTTTTTTTCAAAACATTCAGCAGATGTTTCGTCTATTCGGCCATCATCAGTGCTGAAATGCGACTGATATTCATTATTTTATAAGTCAAAATATTTTTTTTAAAAATTGGCAATAAGTGGTTTGTCATTAAAATTGGAGGGGTCGGGGCAAAATAGTCCCAAGCAACATTTTTAATAAAAATAAACTGTAGCTGCCGTCTCTTGTGTATTATGCAGTACATTGTATATTATATGTCTATGATGGAAAAGCCACCTGTAATATGACTATAGAGCACTCTATAGTCATATTTAGGTGGCATTTCCTTCATAGACATACAGTGCTACATAATATACTAGAGACGGCAGCCACAGTTTATTTTTGTTAAAAATGTTGCTTGGCACTTCTTTTACCCCGACTCCTTCAATTTAGGTATTACTCCTCAGTCTCTCATATACTCGTACATAGCCACAATATGAAATTCAAGTTTTATCTGTTATCCCAGCACATCCCTGGGTAAAATTTCTAATCAATGTGCTGGGATAGCAGACTAAAGAATTTCATATTGGTGCTATGTATATGAGAGACTGTGGTAATAAATATTTAAATTTTATTCATTTTAATGACAAAAAGACAAATTGTGGAGTTTAAAAAAAAAAAAAAAAGAGTCTTATAAAATAAAATAAACATTTCAGCACTGATTATGGCGGAATGGCCGAAAAGTCTGCTGAAATAAAGTTTTGAAAAAAAGTGTTGAGACTTAATTAATGGTCGCCCTGATCCTCACTTTAAATCAATTGAGGAGTCTCAAGAAGAGGAGTGTAATATTAATAACTGAATTAAAAATGTAGATATAATTTTTAAATATTTTTTATAAGAAGAGAAAAGATTGGCGTTGGCCGGGATTCGAACTCTGATTTCCTTATCACTAGTAAGGCGCTCTTGCCACTTTAACCTCCAGCCACATATCCCGGAATATAATATGAGTACAGGTCCTCACTCCTTATTTTCATATTTGTTTGCCCTGAGAACTTACCAACTAATTTTAAACTACTTTGTTTGCAACCTTTTAGGACTTAGTGGAGGGGTAAAATAATATTTTTAGATGTTTAATATTTTTAGTCGTTAAAATAATATTTTTTTCAAAGAGAATATTTCTTAAATGGAATTGAAATATTTTGCTCAAAAAAATATTTTATTTCACCATAATGCCGACCAAATGCGGATTTTATTTATTTTTTGTGAACAAACCATTTTTATATTGTAACTCCAGGAAACTTTGGACAAAAGTTCAACTAAGGATTGAGGTTCGAGATCTGCATAGTAAACCAAATTAAAGCGGGCTAACCACCCATTATTCGAGGGGTGGGGGTTGAAATGGGGGAGAAGGGTGCAAATTGATTTTGGAGGTAGTAGTTGGAGTGATGAATTATTCTTAAAATATAATATGTTTTTGAAAAATAACTTTTTTTTTTAGCTAACAAAATGATTAAGTGATTAAATATATAATCAGTTGTAAGAAGAGCGGATTTTTATGTTAAACTAGATTAACATGTATACGTTAGTTTCTTTAAATATGCACACATGTTTTAAGCAATAAATAGAAATATAGCAAAAATTAGAATGTGAAATGAATCTCTTGATTGTTTGTCCCATGCTTTGTAAAGTAATCTTTACTCTCAAAATATGATTTATTTCCTAAAACAGTATACTGTTCGGTAATAAATGTATGTGTTTATACTTAGAGATATTTTCTATATCGATTCTGAATTGAATGATACCATTTCCATGATAATCGGTCCGTAGTTTGAAAACTATCTATGATTATAAATGAAAAAATGCTATCAGTGTTCAATCAGTTAAATATATGTAATTTGTAGTTTTTATTATTAAATTTATTTATATTAGAGAAATCTAGAAACCACATAGCTCAGAGTGTTTTTTTTTTGTATAATGCATATTTTTTTTTTTTAATTTTGCGAGCCGGTACCGAATTTAATGCTCTCAATTAGTATTGATTTCCTCCTAAGTTATTGAGGAAAATATTATAATTAATAAATTAAAAAACTATTATCTAATGTCAATGTGCGTTTACAATATTTTTGTGCCGTTTTTCCTTAATATGTCTATGTTATATTATATAACTAAAATTTTCACGATATGTATTTCTTCAAATTATCTTATGCTCTTTGTCAATTCGGGAGTGGGATCAGGAAAACCGATGACATTTTTTAGAAGAGGGGACTCTATTATCAGTTCACCTATCTGGTTTAAAAACTTCAACGACCCTCGATATCAACCCAGTAGTATGTGAACTTCATCCCTCACCGCAGAATCCCTGAGCTTCGTCTTCACTCAATACATCTAAGTCAGGATGTAAGTCACACTTGATCCATAGTGCTTTATTTAACGGGTTTCAAGATGATATTATTAAGATATATTACATGAGGATGGTGTTATGATACGTCATTTGGTTGTTGGCACCCAATATGACATATAAAGGCCCTGAAAACTTGGTATTTTCAGGGGAACTGAAGAATTCAAACCAAAACTTTATGTAGGTTTGTCTTCGGAGGATGACCAATATGTTCGTCAAATAATGCAAAGAAGAATTTTAACTTGCTTAAAAAGAAGTTATTGTGCAATGGCTATCACTATCAGAAAAGGACAATTCCTAATACAAAATATTTTTGAAATAATGAAACTGTAAAACTTTGTCATTGATATACTAAACGTAACGAAACGCAATCCAGCCTTCTTTGTAGCTTTATGTTGCAGAGGGAGTTAAATTTTTACTAAATATTTATTTTAACCATGTCCAAAGAATATTAAGAATTAGCTGTATATACCGGTTTCACCCGGAGAATTTCATTTTTTAAATCTATAAAATCTATAAAGTGAGACTTTTATGGACTCAAACGGTCGATTTCATAAAAACCAATGTAAAGCGAGATCAAAATGATTTTTTTTAACAATAAAGAATATACCCAGAGATTGGCTGAAGTTATGCAATTTTAATAAGGACAGGCGTTCGCACTTGGTATCAAAGAACCACTGAGCGAAGTTCGGAGAATTTCTATAGATTGAATTAAAATAAAATATGGAGTAGTCCAATTTTGAAAGGCCATGCCTCAAATATGACATATTGTTTCCATAATTGAAATAACTGATTTTCAGATTCTTTTGTGATTTTTAAATTTTTTGTCCTAAAAATTTTTTCTCGATCTCTTTCAAATCCCATTGCTAGAAATATGTATTTTTCATAAATGTCCACTTATCGACTATGATGCGAAATATTAATGAAGCCTTAAAATTAAGTAAAATACGAAGTGACTTTTCACGAACTTAATGTCAGAATACATTTAATAATAGCCGATAATTTTAACAATGGTTTTTTTTTTTTTTCCTAGAGAACATTAACATATTAAAACGCTAATTAATACACATTCTGAAAGGTCTGATACAATTACAATGTGTTTTTTTGTAAAACCTATATCAAATTTAATTTATGGTGAAAGCAACCTAAATTAAGGATTAAAAATATCCAGATTAATATTTTAAATAATTTAGTTTAATTTACTTTATAAATAATAAGTTATGCGATTAAGTATCTATTCCTACAAGAAAATTGGTGTATAAAGATCATAGAATAGTATCGTAGAATCACAATACATAACTTCACTAAAATGAGAAAAAATTAAATATGTAAAACGAAAATGGAAAATAAAATACATCTCTCTCTCTCTCTCTCTATATATATATATATATATATATATATATATATAAATATATATATATATATATATATATATATATATATATATGTATTAATATTAATTTAAAATAAATGAAAAAATATTTAAATTTGATTATTACGATAATTCAATTTTTCGGTTTCGTTTTGAATTTCAATATAGTGTAAATAATTTAAAAATTCGATTTTTCAATGAAGATTATGGTTTCTTTTAAGTCACTGTTTGTCACTAGTATTTACTGTTTTGTAACATTGTTGCTTTTAATGTTTGTTTAACGTTGTAAAATATAATTTTACGTCAATAGAAACTATTTAAACCCACGTTAGTGAGACAGTATGTTAAAATATTATTTTGTACTAAATATAAGTTATCATTATTTTTATCTTTTTTAAACACTCCTTAATGGGGCGAACGCTCTTTTGAGATGGAGGATATTGTTTGATTCGGAAACACCTCGAGTATTTTCAACTTGGGAGGTAATAATTAAATGGTGAGTAAGAATAATTACAGGTATCTCAATAAAAATTTAATTATTTTTATTTATCGCTATTTGATTCGATAGTCACTGCATTAAACGTATCATCCATTTCCTTATAGACTGAAATTACCTTCTAAATATTTATAAAAATTAATTTGTCTAAGGTATTATAATTATTTATAAATTAAGTTTATTACTGGTCTCCAGAAATTACTCGTATTTAATACTACCATTAGTTACATTTTGTATTAGTAATATAGTTATTATATGTGATGTTTTATGCATTTAATGAGATGTATCTGTGTTGGTGTAGTCCAAACTTATAAACAAAACATGAAATATTTTTATGGTCATCAAATCAATAAATATTGCAGTTAAGCTTTTATATGGACCTTTAAAAACAAGACATTGGGTCTAAGAGTCGTTTTTGATAAAATCGATTTAGATAAGGAATTGGGTATTGAAATGGCACTCTTTTGGCTGTAAAACAGATCGAAATGGATTTAACGACACTGTTAAGTTTAGATAAATAATAGTGTTAAAAACCAGAGTGTAAAAATTCGTTAAAAACGGATAATCAAGGATAAAGTTATAATTCTTCCAGTACCCCCCTCTTAACCTATTCAATTAAACTTCTTACACTTCCGAGTACGAAATATATTTCAAATTTCGTCGAAATCGGATAAAATGAATTTTGAAATCAGTTAATAAATACCCTCTTCCCCATGATTTTTCCCATATTTTAATTCTTACGACTTAATACTCGTATTCTATCTTCCGGTCTAGCTGTTCTTAGTTTATAAGTGGTGTAACTTTCTTTTATATAGCGTACCATAGATCATAAAATTCCTAAAAATACTAAAAATGTTGGACCTGATATTGAAAGTCAAAGACCTGAATGAGATTTCAGAATGAAATAAAAATTAATCTTTCAAATCAAATAAAAATGTTTAAACATTAACTTTGATTTTCTAGAAACGGGAAATAAGTCACCCCCAAGGCCCACATATAACATGGTGATTTCAATTAACAAAAAAAAAAAAACTGTTGTATTAATAAGTAAAAACGTTTAAGGATTAACATATTCTGATTAATTTTCAAGTGATGATGTTTTAATAGTTTACATTATTCAAATAATTGAATACTAAAAACACAAATTAATTTTTTTAGACGGAATAGGATTTTTTTTTCTTTTCAGAACCAATTTTCAATTGGGAAGGTGAAGCAAGACTTAATTATTTTAAAATCATGAATGAAAAAAAAAATGACGGTGTTATTAAAAAAATGGGGTTTTTATAATAGAGTAATATCAATTTTCACCATAATTGGCTATTTTGGAACCACGTGGAGCAATCATTAGAGTTTATTCGTCCTTCGCTTTTACCTTTAACACGACTTGTGGACACTTATTACCTTTTATATCAATTTACAATTCTTTTGTATAACATAATAATCAGCAGGGTCAAACATCTATATAATGTGTGAAAATAAATTCTTTTCATGAATCAAAAATAATTGAGAAGCTCCTAGCTGTTATAAAAAAACGTTACTCGTCTGTTTTCCAATGGCATCAAAGCTACTTCATCACAAAAAATGATTATAGATTCTTATTAGAAAATGAAATTTTCAAGAATCTTCAGTCATTCGAGTCGGAAAATTCAGCATTTATAACAGTTTTTTTTTTTTTGTTTTTTTAAAGATTATACCTATTACAACCATTTATTCTGAATATTTAACACGTTGAGCGCCAAGCGGTACGATCGTACCGCTGTTGGACTATTGGCTGGGGCCGAGGCGGTCCCCAGGTACCGCCCGCTCCCGCCAGCTAAAAGATTGTTCTGGGCCAGGGGACCGCCTGCCGAGCGTGATTTCAAGGCATATTGGACCGCTCCGGCCCCGAACAATTCGCCAATGCAATTGGCCCAAATGTTTTTTTTTTTTTTTTTTTTTTTTTAATTTGGGGGGTATAAATAAATAAATAAATAAAATAAATTAATTTTATTTATTTTTTTACAAAACAAAATATCTTATTTATTAAAATAACATATTTTAAGGGGACAAGGGTTGACGTCGCGGTCATAACCGGGCAGCCCCCGTACTACTATAGGTAGCGGGCTTTACCCTGGGGCCGGGCGGTACATACGTACCGCTCACAAAATTATTGTTTAATTGCCAAAATTAAACTTTTTATTCATTTCTTTTGCAATTTTTGTATCATTCTAATCATATTAAAGTTATAAATTAGGAAAAATTGCTTTGGCCCCAGGCAAAAGTACATCATCTTTTCCCTGGCGCTCAACGTGTTAACTAAGTGGCAATGTACATGGATTGCATTCCACAGTATGTATATATATTTGCATCCCTAAATGTTTTTTTAGTGTCTTTCCTGACAATCTGAAATCAGTATTTCAGGCGTCAGAACATGTGCGTAATTAATTTTTCTGCTAAAATGGAAGCTGTTATCTATTTTTTATGATAGATTTTGATTAAACGGCAAAACTTATTTTAATTTCAAAGAGGATGCAGATATCTCCACATTGTGGTCAGATGCATAATGTGGCGAAAAAAGGAAAAAAAACAAAAAAAAAAACATTCGTAGTTTTTAGGTAACAGAAAATTTTACAGAAAGAAATTTTGTTGGAAAACATGGATTTTCCATGGTGGGCCAGTGATAAAAATATCTTTTACCCCACCTTATGCAAGTTAACATATTTTTCATATATAATATAAGGGATATGAAAAAATATTAAAGTGCTAACTATTAATGTAGGTACGTTGATAACCAAATTGATGTTGAATAATAAAAATCGAAGAAGGTAAATTACTTGTTATTAAAAAGTATTTTTATTTCACAAAAAAAGATCAGCAGGAATTAAGCGCAAAGAATACTATTACATTTTAATCTACTTAGGATTGAGCTAAGTAGCTTGTTTTAAGCTGTTTTTGCTAGTCTACAACTTTTCTCTGTGACATTTTTCATTTGGAGTAAACATTGTCGAGTTGATTGTATTAGAAACTGATTAGAGACAGCCTGATTAGAGATTAATTCATTTTCTCGGCAAAAAGGTAAAAATTGTCGATCTTCGGTAATAAATGTTGGCGAATCGACTAAACCGATTTAAACTTACAGTATGTCATTCAACACGCAATTTAATGTTATTTTGCATTAAAGAGAACAGAATTCTCTTTGAGATATTGATATTGAGGTATTAGAAGAAAGCTTTAAAAAGATCAAAAAATTCCGAGAGGTAAAAGCTTGTTCATGGCAATATTTATCCACACTTCTAGAAACCCTTAAGGACCGAATTCCAGCTCACGTGGTCCATTTGATACTGCAGAATATACCGAACAATTCCCAAAACTATGCGTTTGAGATTCTGATGACCTTTGATATAGTCCGGTCTGATTATTACGGGAAAATATAGCTAATAACATAAATTAAATAATTTTTTTAGTAAAACTTTTGCTTTGAAAATAAACAACTACAGAGCAGGTTCGTATCCCGCGGTGGACCTAGGATTTTGTAAAAAAATCCTTGGCTATGCCGCCCCTCGGATAGGACGTAAAATGGAGGTCCCGAGCCTGTACGATGTCAGGTACTCGTTAAAAATCCCTATCCTAATTATACCTAGATAGGCCAAATTTAGGACTCCCACTATAGCATCGCCCGCCTTAGTGGCATAAAGTGACGTTAAACAAACAAACAAACAACTAATGACTATCAACTACGAAAGCTATTCATTGGTGACTTTACTAGTTCTCTGAAATTATGATTATATAAAATTCTGAGGGTTTCTTATTTTATAAAAGTTGTATACCAAATTATAATACGGATTTTTTACGTTTTGATAGTTGGATATCGGCTGAAGATGTAATGAATTTCCAAGAAAAATGATAAATGGGGTTTATAAGTATTTGTTGAGGGTAATTCATTAATTTCTATACATCTTGTACTGTAGGGAATAAAGTAAACTATAAATAGCAATCTCTCAATATAAAAATTATACAGATCCATCCACACTAATCTAATCTGAGGGAAGGGTGTAAATCGGTAGGAATTCAACTTGTAAGAGATTTAGATAAAATGTCTGGACTGACTTTCGAAACATATAAAATATAAAATGTTTGTGTTTTTGGCTTCAACCATGTCAAATGTGAAACCTATACATTCATCCAAATTAATGTTATTTACTTTAATGTTTGTAATTTCATTATACTTAAAAAATATAATTTATTCCAGGAAAATAATATATTTAAAAAATAATAACATCCGTTAAAATAAGATAGTTAATAAATTAAAAAAAATATTGACTTTTATCAAGGCTAATTTTAGTACCATTAATTTTTCATCAAAATCAATTTTTTTTTTCAAAGAATGTCCTCGCTAGTTACCTTTTGAGCTGACTCAAATTCACATGGAATTTGAATTATTCAATATTCCGAATACATATCAAACAGCTTCAGGGGCCTTTGAAATTGCTAACTGGACTGTGAGAAAATTGACTGAATTTATGTTTTTTCTCTCTCGATTTACAATACAGAAGGTATTGTCAGGTATATATGTCACTGTTGGGAAGCATTAAAATTTAACCCTTACGGTTTGGGTCAACGAAAAAAAAGTACAAATAACGGAATATTTTTTATTTAAATAAATCCCGATATATTCAATAAAATATCAATACCTAAGTTAATGTAGTAAAATTAAAAATCTGGTGCGATAGGCGCAACACACAACTTTCACTTACCAACTTACTTAGACAAGAAATTGAGTTTTTTGATATGTATTCCTCTAATTCACACATTTTTCAACTTTTTTTTGTATTTGCTCCCCAAAGTACACTAAAGATTTTTAATTGTTAAATAAAAGTTTTTACTTGTGATAATTCGGCAATGCAAGAATAATACTCCATCGCGTCTGATTTTGTAATTCTCAATGTAGTTGTTGAAAATTTCATTTAGCTGTAGTGGAAAATTTTTCCATCGAATATGTATGTTTCAAAACACGTTGACAACTCTTCCCATGAAAAAAAATGTCAATTTTGTTGAAATGTTTGATGTCACATCACGCGCATACACATACACCAAATACCGACTTTCAGGTCCTTACGGCTTATAGTTTTTAGTTAGTTATCTATAAATTAGCAAAGTAATATCATAGGCTGATTATAATTGCCATGAAATAAATTTTTTATAAACCTTTACTTTGCTTTTTATTAAAAAGCAATTTATTTTTACTTTAAAAAGATAAAAAACAAAAAGTGGTTAATTTAATACTTGTTTATTTTTAAATAATTAATTTATAAATTTTACACAATTTTATAGAAGGGAAAAGATTCGATTCCCGGCCGTGGTCGAATCTTTTCTCTTCTAATAAAATTATCTTTTAAATGTATTTTTTACTTAAATTCATTTTCTCAAGTTCATATAATAACTTTCTTGGCAACTCTATATTTTTAATGCCTCTAATACTGATATATTTATCAATAACACTACTCTTGTTTCCTGTCAAGTTAATATATGTATTAATTAGCTGTCATAAACAGGCGCAAAGCTGTTGCACACATTTCTGAGATATTTCTCCTGCGTAATGTTATTTCATATAATTTATGCTTTGGATTACATAATTCACTGCAATATCAACATTTATTCCATATGTTTATGGTATCTTCAATTATCATGGAGAACATTTATGAAAAATTCCTTATTTTCGATGTAATTTGTACATTATTTTCGAGGTAAGAATAGCGAATAACTTTAATATTCAAAATAAGCCCCAAAATTTTTAATTTGATTAAATTCTTCATTAGTTTTATCGAAAGTCTATTCTTGCATGCCAGGACATCACAAAATAGTTCTGAGAGGTAAATAAATCGAAGAGGGCACACAATTTTCAAGACAATGTAACAATGCTAAGCCCTTTGTACCTACTAAATTAACCTCCACATACATGAATTAGTTTGCAAACACTGGGATAATCCGAAGAGGCAGACCCGAAGTGCGGTAGAACAAACCGTACCTTCTAGTTCTGCGTTAACATTTCTCTCAAAAACCTTCAGTGTTGATCCTCGGATCTCGCTTTAGATGTTTATATTACTGGAACTGCTTCAAAGGCTCACACTACCCCTCTGCGCTACAGAAACTTCCTAGTAATACAAGCCTCGCGATCCTCGTACATTCGAAGATGTGGAGGACATTTTCTGCTCCGCTTTGTGTGGCAGTGAGATTGAAAGACAAGATCTTTGATTAGGAGTAAATACCTGGGTATTTCCTCATTAATGTCTTTTACGTTAATTAAGTTTTTGTTGAGTAAATATTGCGTTGAGTTCTGTGTTGATATCAGCAGGGAAATCTGCTATGCCCCCTCAGTTAGCACCAGCTTCAAAGTGGTTTTTGGATTACATTAATGAATCCAATTTCGAAAAGAAAAATCCTCAAAAGGGCTAATATTCGTGAAATTATCAAGTGCTCTCCCATGGTTTTAATTTAATTTTGATGCTTTGAATCGTACACTTTAATAATTTCCTATCTACACTGGTCCAATGAATACCTTTAATTTTTTACTTTGAATTTTCCAAATAATATATGAACTGTGATAGTGTGCTCCTCAATGGGACTGTAAAAAAAAAAATGTGTATACTCGGCATATCTCCGCTTAAGAATTAACAACCCGTAACTGCCATTTTTCAAAAATTTGTGTTTCGTTTTCTATAATACTGAATCGATAGTAATAAAATCGATTGAAGAGATGTTCAGTATCAGACTAGTTAGATATTAAATTACTAGTTAGATACAACTGACTTTAAAATCATCTATTTTAGCAAAGCTTACCAATCTGCATATATTAAACTGTAGAGAGCTAAAAGATTGCTGTTTACTTAAATTAAAAAAAAAATAATAATAATAAAAAAACTGAAAATGTAAAACGTCGTTCCATTCTCCAGTAAAATTGATTTTTTCAGTTGCAGGTTGTCACAATATATTTTTGGGAGGCCAAGTGGTGATGACTGGGGGGGTGTCATACTTATACTGATGCTTGTGAGGTTATGTTATTGCGACAAAGACGAATGAATATCATTATTGGGCCATTTGAATATGATTCATTAACATATTTTACGGTCATTAACATACGATTACGGTACTTTTTTTTCTGTATGTAGGGGTGGGGGGGCTGGCTTATAAAACTTACTGAGGATAAGGGGATGTTTATAAGGTCATGGTACTGCTATTAGCAATTTTAATCGGTTTTGAATGATTCATTAACGTAATTCAGAATAGGGTACTTAATTTTTTCTTTGTATTACTAATTTCAGGGGGAGCAGCCCCCAGTAAACAGCATTTTAACATCTCAATAACGCAGTCTCAAGAAATCGTTCCCGGAAAAGAATATAAATAAAAGAAATCGGTTATTGGAATATTAATATTTATAACACCTATTTTGTTTTTTTTTTAAGTTCACTTTTTTTAATTTTATTTTTTAATTTTTACTCTTGAATGCAATCAATACTAAAAGAAAGTCTTTATATCAAAGTGGTAGGTTCAGTTAAAAATGTTGATATAGATTGTTTTTCTATTATTCATAAACTTTACAATTACATCAGTAATAACATATTTCAATCGAGACTGAAGTGATCTCCTAAATAAGGTTGAATATTTTTGTTGAGATTAAACATTTTTTATCATGAAGTAGCGGATTGAGGAAATAACAGAATAGGCGAAATCATTTCCTGCGGTTGACATAATAAAGAAAATGAAAAAAAAGTGTAGATAACAAGAGAACTATAGATATCGTTTTTTCTTTTTATACAACTATTACTGTCCTCTTTTTAGTTCAATTTGACTAACAGAGTATTAGGACAAATACTTGACCTTAATTGCTTCTAATAGCCTTTCACTTATTAGATATAAATAAATCGCAATATGTTTTTATCTTGCTATAATATAAGAATAATTATTCATTGTTTTCAAGAAGATATCTTTAAGAAAGAGGCGTGAATTAAAATTTCTGAGTTCTTTGTTACGATGATAAATAGTAATACAAAAATGGAGATAAAATGTGATGAAAACTATACTAATTTAACACCATGTGGATTTAAATAATTTTTATCAAAGGAAAATAATAATTCACTAAGTCAATCAAACAATGCCAACTCAAAAAATAAAAACAAGGTTACAAGAAGTATCAACTTGTAACGATACATTAACACAAAAATGACCATATGATTCCAGCTTCAGAGTCAGACTAACTCATCAGTCCATCGCTCCCTATTTTTAGTCTGAATCAGAACATTCCATATGGTTCTCGAACAGTAGTGTACTATGTCAGTCACAAACATGTACTGGATCAGTTGGTAATTGTTCCAACAAAAAGTCTAGAAAACTTTTAAATCATTTGTTTTGTGTTTCACGTTACAATATTATGAAAAATGGTATAAGATTTTTTATTATAAAAAATATAACAGTATCATACAGAGGTTGAAATATGAGCGAAAGGTCCTGATATCTATTTATTATAACATTAATTCGATTTCAAATATATGATTGGACTTAGTTATTTGATAACAGAGGGATGTGCTGGGATTGCCAACAAGAAACTTGAATTTCATATTAGTGCTATCTATATGAGAGACAGGGGTAGTAAATACCTAAATTTTAATCATTTTAATGACAAACCACTAACTGCGGGGTTTTTTTAAAAAAAAATTAACTTATAAAACAACAAATATCAGTCAAATTTCAGCCCTGATGATGGCCGAATGGCCGAAACGTCTGCTGAAATAAAGTTTAAAAAAAAGTGTTGTGACTCAATTAATGGTCGCCCTGATCCTCAAATTAAATTAATATAAAATGTCGATGCTGGATATTTCAAAGTGAGTTATGAACTTACATAATAATGCTTTATAATTTATTTTCATAAGCAGTAGAAAGATGTTTGCTATACTGTACAGAAAAATAGTGTTTACTATGAATATAGAGTGGGCAATACCGGTACAGATCCAGAGTGTGTAGAAGTTTCAGATATGAACCAATTTTGTTTCATATTTCTCAATATTTCGAAGTCATCACTCAAATCATTATAAGTTTACATATCACAAAAAATATTCTATGTGTTAAGACTTTGTATAACTTTAACATTGTATTTGCTTCTTATACTCTGTTTCAATGCATATTGATTTATACTCAATAATTTATATGGAATTTTTATTTAAACAAAATTAAATCAAATTTTGGGTACTTTTCGCTTTTACTAATCCCTAAAAATAAAAAATAAAAAGAAGATATGATGGAGTTATCAAACAAAAATAATAACTTTAAACATCAAGAACTCTTTGTTTGTTTCTATAATTGCTTCATCTACTAATATTTTCATGATTGTAATTTTTGGTCAATTTGCTGTAGATTGTAAACTCCGAAATCATCCTATGTTCAGAAGCCAAAATACAATAACGAAATGGTAATTTTTTTTAATGAGGCAATGATTGGCGTAAAACGTTTTAAAAATAAACTAATCTATTAACACTATTGTTACTTCTGCTTGGTGATTCATGGGTCGTAACTTTTATGTAACAAAACTTTTGTTAATGTTGTAAACATTTTCATTGCTTCCTAAAAGGAATACAAGGAAAATTAAGGTTAGAATATATTAAAGGAAAAAAAATAACGCAAAATTACAGTAATTTGTTAATTTTACCGGTTACATAACATTACGAAAATAATGCGAGCATCGTCTTTAAAAAAACAAAAATACAATAATAATAATTAGATCATCCCCAATACATTTTTACATTGTTAAATTAGGACCATCCTTAATTTAATTTTATTTTGTGGTCTTCGAAAAAGAATTTATAGGCTTATGAACATTGGGTTACATCGTATGCGATTGAAAACTATAGTAACCTCACAACATTTTTCGACAGTTAATACCTGATTACAATCAGGTAATTAATTAGGTACATCATTGAAAAATAAATAAAAATTATTTAATAAGCCCTATCATACCAATTCTATGATAATAAAACCAACTAAAGATACTCAATCCTTTAATCAAAATCGTTATTGAGAAATCTTAAAGGTATAGTTAAAGTTGTTGGTGTAAAGTACGTTTACCCTACATTACTATGTTTGGTAGAAACTCCGTTTACTCAATTTTGACGAAACCGTTGCTGTCACATAACTGCCGTTTTCGTACATGATACCTCAAATATGTAATTTCAGTTTGGTATGACTTTTACCACAGACCCCCCTCCCCTCCCGCAAGAATCCCGACCCCTCCCCGTCCGCAGCAGGTGCCTTATAGAGCGACCAAAGTGTAATATGAAACAAGTTATCCCGAAACTCCAAGTACCGCTCGACCCGATTAAAAACAGAATGGCGGTGCATAAACCTTCGCTGAATCAACGACACATTTTTACATATAATAATTGTAACTATTATTAGTTTTAGCTCAATAGTAAATAAAATATTAACCCTAAACCGGGCGCGCTGGTTGACTTTGGACACCAATTCTCATTAAAGGTCAGTAGTGAAGGTAGCAATTTGAATTACCCCTTCCCGCCCTTAGTACCTTTCCCTGGACTCCGCATCCCTAGATAAGTCTAACATTGGCTTTTATTCGAGTGACAAGTGACCGGTTATTGCTTGTTTATCATTGAAAACCACGGCTGGTGTCCAAAAGCAAACACGCGCCCGGACATGTAAGTTATAAAGTTCTTTTATTATTTTATTTTCGGATTTTTTTTTTTTTTGGTTTATGTTAAATATCTGAAACTTATTCTCTTTAAGTGACCATATTATAAAATATGAAAACATTCCATAGATTTAAAGAGAGTTGTATGATGAGGAGAAAGAAGGGATCTTCTAAGAATAGGAGTCGGATTTTTCTGATGGAGAAGGTGAAGCCATGATTTATTCTGACCAAGAGCATGACAGTGACTTAGAACAAGAAGGTCCGGATGATGAATATGAGTCGGATGATGATGCTAGGGAATTCGTTTTTGGAAAGGACGGTGAAACAATGTGGTCAGCGAAAGATTTTTCGAAACCTAATTTCAGAACGAAGTCGAAAAATATTTTAAAAACATTTCTTGGCCCTTAGGGGGATGCAAAAAATGCTTTTTCACAAATTAAATGTTTAACTCAAATAATTGATGTAAATATTATAGATCAAATAGTTTTAAATAGTTTCAAATAGTTGTTTTTAGATTTTTCGAAATATTTAATTTTTTACTTTCACTTACCTATATATGAAATATATAGTAAGTGGAAGTATTGCGATCGTGAAAATTTTCGACTTCCGGTTTTCAACGGAAATACACGTTTTGGGGTCCCCTGAGTCAAAATAACCAAGTCCCGCGAAATGGTCTGTGTGTGTGTGTGTGTGTGTCTGTGTGTGTGTGTGTGTGTGAACAGACTAGCTCAAAAACTATAAACCGTGCGAACCTGAAATTGGGTATTTAGAGTATGTATAAGCCCGCGATGTGACAGCAAAAATTTCATCATAATTGCTCAAAGGGAGGGGGTACTTTATTTAATAACTTTTTAAGTTTTTTTCGATTTTCTCAAAAACGGCTCTAACGATTTTGATTAAACTGAGTATTTGATCTATTTATATGCCTGAAATATGACTGTAAAAATTTCATCAAAATTGATCAACCGGAGGGGGGACTTTACTTAATAAATTTTGTATCATTTTCACATGTTTTTTTTATTTACTCAAAAACGGTTTTAACGATTTTGATCAAACTTGGTATTTGATGTATTTATATGCCAAAGATGTGATAACCAACATTTCATCACAATTGATCAACCGGAGGGGGGACTTTACTTAATAAATTTTGTATCATTTTCACGTGTTTTTTTTATTTACTCAAAAACGGTTTTAACGATTTTGATCAAACTTGGTATTTGATGTATTTATATGCCCGAGATATGACTGTAAAAATTTCATCAAAATTGATCTACGGGAGGGGGGACTTTACTTAATAAATTTTGTATCATTTTCACGGGGTTTTTTTTATTTACTCAAAAACGGCTTTAACGATTAACAAAAATAAGATATGAATGTAGAAAAATGTGTGACTTTGGGAAATGATGTTTCGCAAAACACGTCAATTTCTATTCTAAGTAAGTTGGTAAGTGAAAGTTGTGTGTTGCGCGCACGCACCAGATTTTTTTAAATATTCAAATTGATTATTATTATTGTTTTCTTGTTTTATCTGTAGAAAAATCATAATAATACAACATTTATGAATAATTTTAAATTATTTATACACCTATACTTAATTTTAAGTAAATAAAAGTAATGGTGTCCAAAGTCAACCACGCGCCCGGTAGTGTAAAAACATTTGGCGCGCCTGGTCTAGGGTTAAAAAAATAAAAACAAAATTAGATTTGAATAATTGCTCACCAGATTTAACTCAAATCATAATAAATAAAATTCAAATGAATGCCTGACTTTTATACCTATTCATTGCGAAGAAACAGCCTTCAAGCTTCTTTTTAGTTACTTAACCCATTTTGGGCTAAATTCGACTCAACCGCATATTCACTTGGATGACAGAAATATCGACACTCACATAGGCTCATAAATTTACACGCAGAGATATCTACACTTATGAATCAAAAGTATGTTTCTATAAGGTCTTTAATTTTGATTGTGGATTTTTGAAAAATGAATTGATATCGTAAAACATTTTATCTATTAACAAAGGTCTTTGCATCGGAAATTTCCTAAGTTTCTGTATAGGTTGTGTACATAGCGTATGTATAGAGTCTCTTAGATCGCATTGTTAAGATCCATACTAATGGAGTCCTTATGAGTAAAATGGAGGTCCCGAGCCTGTGCGTTATCAGGTACTCGTTAAAGATCCCTTTCCTAATAATCCCTAAACTTGGATAAAAAAAAAAATTAGGAATTCCAATGTAGCATCCCCCCATTAGCCATGGTAGCATAAAGTGACTTCAAATAAATAAACAACAATATATTGGCGTGTGTGTGGTTGTTTGGAACACAATTTCACGAAGGGACACAAGTTCTTTTTTTTTAAACTTTGCAGGCTGCTGTTCACTGCCGCGAGTCCTATGACTTCTTGTATTGTGTAAAAGACGGTCTATGTCATGGGCGGATCTAGCCAGTTTTAAAGGGGGGACTGCTGTTCTAAAGAGGGGGCTGCAGTCCTCCACCCCTTCCCCTGGATCTGTCAATCAGCTTTTTTACCTTTTTGCTCCTTTCCTACAACTACAATTCTACTTGCTCTGCAGATCATTTGCCTTACTTCTTAATTTCTAACTAGGTTTTAATTAAGCTAAATTACATTTTTAAATGGCAAAAAATTTTCCAATCTGGATCCCCCAATAGTCCATGTGTCTGCTTTTATTGAAGGTGAGTCTGTGAGTATGGGATGAATGAATACAAAAGTGGAGCTTTTGTGTAGTGTTCCATCTTGCTTGCCATCGTTGTACCTAATACTAGGTGTAACATGTGTATTAGGTGTTGATTCGATATCAGAGTGTATGATATAGGCAAGGATGGCTTTTTTGCAAACTTACATGCCAAAACATTCTCAGGTGTCTATGTGGAGGTAATGAGCACCTTTGAGTCACTATTAAATCCCATCGACTTTCTAATAAAAATTCCATCAACCTTAAGATTACAATCGAAATTTTCCTCAATCGCTATAAAATGTATACATAGGTAAGAAAAAATAAAAAATATATCAAAAATAAAATTATTCATTAATTTACTAACAAGTATTAATTATTGGAACTTATTATGCTAATACAAACTTCATAATTTCTTTAGCACCTGTCAGCAGTCAAGCAGTAAATGAGTTAAATTAACTTGGACATTTTAGGCCTGAGAAAAGTTAGTATCCATCTCCACCTCTTTCTAAACTTCTATCTTCTTAATTCAGGAGATGGGATCTCTCATCCAGCATCTTTAGTCGCTAACGAACCCTCATGACAGCCATGTCCATTTGTATTCAAAGTGTGTTGTGTCCGACTACACCGAAAAAACTAGGTTTTTCTGAAAGCATCAATAAAGAGTACAAATATGCTCGTTGATAGTTTATTTTATTTATCTACATGAATATTTTAGCTTTTCTGATCGCACTACCAATGATTTCCACTACATTAATCTTTATGATCAACTATGTTCCACCATTAGCAATAAAAAAATATTTGAATTGAGTATTTCTTTTTTAGAAAGAATAGTTCAATTCAGCGATACTAAATAAATCATTTTGGGTGGTTTGTTGTAGCTGAAGAAAATTTCAATATGTCCATAATGTAATCAAGAGCTTTATTTTTCATATTATAAAATAAACAATGTCTCCTGAACGAAGAGGCTTTACAATGAAGATATATAAAACTTTTGGACTGTAAAATTTTTTAGAATTTTGCTTGTTTGAAAGGTCATCAACCTGGGACAAGAAACAAATATATATAAACAAGTAATAAAATTACTTTCTGAATCAAGCTAAAACAAATCCCCTATAGAGAAAGGGAACAGAGAGAAAGAGAGCTAAAAAAAAAAAAAAATAATAATACGAATATGGAATAAAATTAAAAAAATAAATATCAGAGGAGAGCCGTGCAGCATGTTTCACCAACCAACAAAAGGTGGCTAAGATAAAAGAAATAAACATATTTGTTAGAACTTATTTAATTCAAGTTTACATAATATGTTACCTATTTTTTTTATGAATTGTTCCATTATGGTACCGAAGTCGAATAAGTCATTACCATTTTATTGCTGTAAATCTTAACCTTTCCGTACAGGTTAGCTTTTTAAAATAACAAAATAAATAAATATAACAATATACAATATATTATACAATGTTTCATATTTGTATTACGCTATTTATTGTAATGAAGTTATTAAATATAAAAATAAATAATGATGACCTCTCTGAGACAGCTTGGTTCCTCTTAGGCCGCGGGACACAACTGTTTCTATGAGAATCGAGTTTAGGGAATACTCATTTGGTGTCTAAATTTTTTCTACCACCTCTGGTTTCGATTTTTAAATTGTGAAATCAAATTGTAAATGTTCATTAACTGTGTCGTGGGTCGTGCTATTGCGTTCTTTGATGATACTGATAATTACATTCGATGTACCTATGTGGCGCATACTGTTAAAAACGAAATTCTAATCTCTTTGTCCTCTAAAATAGATGGAGCAGGACATTGATGTTGGATGCTTTGATGATCCTTTGGGGAGAGTTCATTATTCCGAAGTGCTGGGATACATATTTCAGCTTTGGCTTTTATCCTTTTAGGCTTGGTTTTATGGGACTCGATATTGTAAATTTTCAACGTCGGCTCAGGGATTATTACAATAATTATAACTATGAAATGCTGTTTCTTAAATAGTCGTCGCTCTTAGAGACCGCGGGACGTTGCGGGTTCGAACCAGAATTAGTCAACATTTATCTCCAATTAATGAATCTTGAAACCCTCTTGATCTTTATTCAGCCTTTCGTGATAAAGGAAAAGTACAACAAGACCCACTTTACTCGTCGACTCATCAATATAGTTGTACAAGGCGATTTCGAAGATTAGAGATTAGAGGTTAGAGAAAATAATTAATAAATAATATCATTTGTAAATATGACACAAGTTTGATATTTTGTACCCATTTAGAGATATTCCATTTTATTTCCCGTTTAACCTATTAATTTAGTAGGTAGTTGAATAAAATCGGCTTGTAATATGTTCTATCGGAGAGCGAGTTCCCTCAACTGAAGGCAAAATTAAGTGATGCAAACATTTTTACGGGTGTAAGGAAACAATGGGGTTATTTATCAATGTGAAATGTTCTACGGAGGTCGAAGGACAGAGGAGGGAAGAACAAGACGATGGCCTAATTAAAGATTAAGAAGAATTATAGCTTTCAAAGTTCAATGTGATTAGACTACATTCAGAAGTGGTACGCTATGCGGGCAAGGATGCAGTCATACAACAGCTGCAACATTCATGTTCCCTTAAAGGTACTGTATGGTGGAGAAAAAAAAATCAATCAAAAGCTATTCTTCCTCTTGCATAACATGTCATTATTGGATGATAGTCGACATTCTGTTGATAACTGCGGGTACAAGAAAGAAGAAAACAAAAAGACAAGTTATTGTTTTTTAAATATACAGAGAAAAACAGAAAAAAAAGGTAACATCAAAGATTGGTGTGCAAAGCTGACCAATAATCCTGCTAATTATTCCATTTCAGGTCACCCATTGTGGGGAAGAGGTAAGATGATTTGTTTTTCAGAGGATGTTGTTTTGGCAGAGCTCAAAGATGGATGGGAGCGAGCCTGGTGCTCTGGTGACCTTTATGTAGCCTAGAATACTAATCATTTTTCTATATAGACCGCTTCAAACCCCCCTCTCTTGTATTCCATATTTCTATATCTTCTTCTCAGCTCTCTTTTTCTTTCCAATAAATCCAAGTTTTTTTGTTTTCTTTTTTACAAATACTGTTTTCTTGTTTACATACGAATGCTCTGGTTTAATTTGAATTATCTTCGGCAAACATAAGTTGTGCACATTAGTGCTACTTCAAACTTAATTTACTTTTATTTGCAGATTTTTTCTTTCTTGCTTGTTACAGTTTTTTGTCATGAAGCCCAGTGATCAAATTTCCTCCGAATCTTCCTTTCATAAAATTCCTTTGAATTTCTGTGCAATGCATCTTCAAATTTCCTTAGGAGAAATGTTAGTTTGTTTTTGTTTTGCAAGCATATTAATAAGTAAGGAAACTTACATTTATATATTTTTAACACAGTCCATACCTGTTCAACGCACTTGGGACAATGTTAACAAACCTTCTGACACACTCAGTCAAGTTTTTGGATTGAGAAACAAGCCGCGAATGCACCGCTTCCTTTAATTCTTCGTCCGAGATTAATCTAAGGCTATAACGAGACTTGGATGGGCCAAAAAAAAAAAAAAAAAATGTTAGAGTATACAAGATAATTACTACACGAAGGATCATTCATTACTTCAAACTTGAGCCTTCTGTGCGTTTCAATAATATAATCAGAACTGTGGAGACTGACATCATCGTACAACAATAAAACATTCGATTACCCTTCTACAGACTTTCGACTGCTATGCTTCGTATTCCAGGCATCAGCCTTTCGGTAAACATTGTAATGCACGATGTTTATTGTTAAACCTCAGTTCCGATAATGTTCAAGTACTACCCTAGTGAGTTCTAAAAAACTTTAAGCGTAAGTTGGTTTTTAAACTTCTTCTTGCGCAATGCGCAATTGGATATATAGCGGATGTATCCATTTAATACTCAGCAGTTTACTTTCCGTTTTATTGTACCGAATGTCTCTGATACACCTTACGACAAAAATAATTTAATCACTCATCACCTTTCTTTGGTGCAATGACCACAAATAAATCACCCACGTGTCAAATGCGTGGAAAGGAGTATTCCTAACAGAAACAAATATGCAGCTTATTTTGATTCTATTTTTTTTTTACCATATTGTAAGATGTGTATGGTATATGTACGATAGTCAGCGTTAGCCATTAAAAAACAACTTAAGCAATAATACTAGGAACTTTGTTGGGAGCATTGACCCGACGGTTAGCTCAGTGGCAAGAGCGCTGCGACGGAGAGGCAGATGACCTGGGTTCGATTCCCCGCCGTGGTCAATCTTCTCTGCTAATTAAAGTTATTTAAAAATCAGGAGCATTGATGCATTTTTTAAGCAGTTGATAATTAATTTAATACTTTAAACCATTTTCATTATTATAATATTTTTTTTTTAGCTGCGAAATGTGAAATTAATAAACCTCATGATTTAGACCATGTCAAGATGTCAATCTTGGTACATGACTGCTAAAGATCTGGTCACACATGACCGCACCGCAGCACGGTCCTGTATGATTATAAGGAGATTGGTTTAATTATTCCAGCTCTTGTTTATCTAGTCAATCATGGCATAATAGAAAATGTATATATGTATATATCTAAGAAATTGTTAACTGATTAACGCTGGAACGATAATTAGAGTCTGATTCAAATACGAAGGATTGACCCGGTGTCGGGCATGTGTGACCATTCCTTAATTCGGAAAGCGATGTTACAACTTAA